>WBNH01000394.1:0-25199 GCA_013401255.1 Urocolius indicus | reverse complement strand
TGTTTTAGTTGGTATTAAATTGTTTTCTGTTTTCTTCCCCAAGCCGAGTAGCCTGGTCTGTTTTGTCCTGCACCTTAAGCGGCAATTAAGCTCTCCCTGCCCTTTAGCAATCCTTAAGTCTTCGGTACTTGAGGCTAATCGTGGTCTTTTGTTCCCTGATGGGCCGAAACCACAACAAGTTCACAAATTGTTTATTTGACAACTTAGTTTATTTGCTAAGCTGCTGCTCTCTGTATAGTCTACCTATACCTTCCTGATAAAGAGATCATTTATCGTTCAGAAACATGGTTCATTTTTTTTTCTGTGCTGGTGCACACAACTAATGTATGTCATTAATGCCATCCAGAGGGAGCAGTTCGGAAGATGAGAGGATAATTTACTCACCATGTGCATTCAGTCCTCAGCCTCCTTGCTGAGATTCCCCTGCTGGTTTGAATTCTGTTTTCTGATATATGTCTGCCCTACCTGTAATAACCAGAAATGTGGTGAGCCTACTGGTTTAATTCAAGGAGAGGATGGTACAAATTCTGTTTGCGGTCTTCAGGATTCAGAAAGCTTAGTTCTGTTTTAATCTGCAGACTCACGCTTAGTCCTGGCATTGCTGTCTCTGTACGAGTTGAGAGCTATGTTAGGAAAGACTGTGAGATAATGATAATCACTAAAATATGAATAAATTATTCTTACTGATTACACTGGAAATAGGTATAGTTTGACTCCAGAGAGAAAGAAAATATGGAGAATTTCAAAATGTGCTGTGCTGCAGGGGTGTACACATGCTGTGGGTATCAAAGTGCCTTGGCCTTAGCAAGAGCCTGCACCTTGCAGCTCTTTAACCTCCTCTGAAGCTGTAGAGCTATTAGCTGGAGCCTCTGTGCCAGCATTTTTGCGTTATTGTGTTCATGCTGTTATTTTTGTGGCATTTACATGGACTTGCACCTGCAAATGCTGACAGCTTTGTTACCACAGGCTTTCATGCAAGTAGCTACCACTGGCTCGAGAGTCACCCCTCTTTCCGCTTCTTTCACTCCTGCTTTGTAGTTTTTAGCTTATAGTAGAGAAACCAAACACTCTGCACAGCAAAGTAGTTTAAGAATCCAAATGCTCAGTAAACAATATTCAGTAATATATGTGGACAAAAGCTTACCAATCAGTCAATGTACACCATTGCAGGAGCAATCCATAGGGGATTTGAGTGGGTGTCAGTGAAACATTTAGGAAACCTTTAGGATGAGGGGGAAAAGTCCTGCTCCTCTTTTTATCATCACCTGCCTCTATCTCCACTGGAGGCACTGTCCAAAGGATGATACTCCCATGGCTGCCGTTACTGGCTGGCCTCTGGTGGGAGTTCTCTTCCTCTCCCCATTTTCCCCTCTCCTATCCTTTTTGTCTGCTTTTGTGTTCCCCCCCCTCCCCCCGATTACTTTATCTGTTAGAGTCAATGCAGTGGTTCCTGCTAATAAATCTTTGTGTATGTTACCTCGCCTCAACATCCTTTGTGCAGCAGGAGAATTGATGGTCAAGATTGTAGTAGAAAGCTGTAAGAGAAAGTGAAAGGTTGAGATCCAGATAGGTGAAAGAGAGGTTGAGCAGCAGGACCTTAGGCCAGGTGTAGCACTGGTATGGATATACTGGTAGGCTTGTGCTGATTTCTGCTATCAAAGTGCTCCTGCTGAGAGTACAGTTTGTAACAGGAAAATTATGTGTGCTTTCAGCTGTCTGCAAAAGTGCGGTTTTTCTGGAATAAGTGCAGCTTTGCAAGGACTTCACTAGCACTGATATGTCAGTCACAAGGACTCTTGGTGCCAGTGAATGTTAGTGTGTGTGCGTGTTGAAGACAGCAGGATGTGCACAGAGGCACAGGCTCACATCCCCAGCTGGCACAGCATGTTTCCTTTGACAAAATGGATCACAGAAAGTGGCAAAGTTCTGCAGCCCATGAACGACTCTGGCTTTCCTGCAGATTGCTTGTTCATTGTCTGTTAAATTGTTTCTTATCCTTCCTGCTGTACAGGGTACAGGACCCTAGATAATTCCCCATCTAGAGAGGCGAGCCTCTGAGGCAGTGAGCAGCCTCGATGGTGTGTTGGCCCAAAGGCTGGCTCTTGGGCAGGTGCTACAGGGCTGAGGTCCCCAGCATGGGGAGGGCTGGGCACTACGTCACACCAGTAGTCTCTGCCAGCTACCACCAGCTAAGCTTCCCGCACCTGTCAGAGGCCTGTCTGCAGATCTCTAAGGCCAGGAGATTCTGTAAAGTGACCTATTTACACATTTGCTACTCCTTCTGCTTGCAAAAGCAGATTTCACTTGATCTTTATTTTGTTTTGATTCTATTGTGTATATACTAATTGTGTATTCCATGGCAAAATATAACTAGCTGACTTAATCAGAACTACAATATCAAATGTAGTGTTATTTCTTTCTATTCATAAGTGATTGATAGAAAACAGCAGGTGTTATATTTTGTCTTGGAGCAGATAACATTCAAGGAAGAAGAAAAGGAAACCTTTCCTTTTCCCGCAGGTAGGGGACTGATACATTATTCCATGATAGATAAGGACAGAACTCACACAGGTAACAAAGCTTTGGAAAAAAGCTCATGATTGTAATAGTGGTGGTAATAATAAAAGATGAGTGTATGCTTACACTGCTAAAAACTTGTTTGGAGGCAAAGCTCCAAAGCTTTTCATGTTATTGAAACTAGAAGAAAAGCTTTTTATTGCTCTTAAATTAGAAAAAAAAAAAAAGACAAACAAAAACCCAAACCCAAGCCACTGTACAAATGCAATGGATTTGAGGGTTTCACAGTAGATTACCTAAAACTCTTTTATTTTTATTTGATTTGCTGCTAGTGTGTGTGTGGCACAAAGGTGAAAAAATTCCAATGTGAGAATTTGTAACTTCAGCTGCCTCTGCATCTATCAAAGAGGGAGAAGAAATATGTTGAACACTTCTAAAACCCAATAAAATTCTCCTAGCAGGAAGCTGAAATAAGAGAAAAGGTATATGATGGTACCTTACTGATTCCTGTCCCCAGCTCCCCTGTTTGTCTCCTTTTGTTTCCATTGGCTTCTTCTCCATCATGAGGAGCATTCCTTCAGCTCATTTTTCTCATTGCTTTTGAGCTGGACTCTCCTGGTTTAGGCCCATCAAGGGAAAAAGGACTACGATCAGCCCATCCCATCAGCCATAAGTACCAAAGGCCTTTGGAATGCCCTAAGGACAGGGAGGGCTCAATTGCCATTTATGGTCCCTGGGTAAAGCAGACAAAACTACTCAACTTGGGGAAGAAAACAGAAATTAATTTAATCCACCACCAACCAAAACCATAAAACCTAAAAACATAGCAAACAGAAAACACCACAAAGTGGTAAAATGATGAAGAGCACAAACAACCCTCTAAGGCCACCTGCCCCCAACTCTTCCCCTCTTCCTGGGCTCAGAGCCCTGATCTTTATGTCCTCTCCAACTTGATTGGCCCAGGAGGGCAAGGAATGAGAGTTTCAGTCATTTCTTTCCTTATGGGTCCTGCCCTTTGTCTCACCTCAGGGCAGGTGTATTCCTTGCCAATCTTCCCTGCTCCTCCGTGGGGTACCTCACACACCTGGCAGCCCTGCAAGGGCCACTCTGACGTGTGTTCATCCCGAGGGCTGCAACTCCTCTCTGTTTCTCATGTGGGTCTGCTCTGCGTCCCGCAGGCTCTCCAGCACAGCCTGCGCCATGGCCACCTCCTCACACAATCGTGGTGCACGGTGCCTGTTTGAGTGCACTCACACGGAGCTACTGGTGGATCTCAGTCCTGCCATTGTCCTCCATGGGTTGCAGAGGCACAGTCTGCATTCTCACCATGAGTTGCAGAGGGTTCTCTGGTCTGGTGCTTCTCTGACTATGGGGTGCACATGGCTGCCTCCATCTTGTACCACTCCTCCATCTCCTCTTCCAGCTCAGATTTCCCTTCTTAAATAATGACGCCAGAGGCACCAGATTGGCCAGGTCAGGCTGGAGGTGAGTCCACCTCAGAGCCAGGGGATATTTTGAGAAGTGTTAATGGGACCAGTACTGCAGCTCTCTCCCTCTGTTACCAGGCAAAAGTGGCTCCACACAAACCCATGACAGCTGCTATTAGTATCTAACAAGCAGATTATATACTCAATGGGTTGTCAAGATTCAGTCAAGATTCCTGAGCTGTTACACAGCATCACTAACTGCACTGTCGTAGAGCTTAGGTTTGGAACAAAATCAGTTTCTGCCCTATTTGTTAGATCACACTGAACTCTCCTTGTTCCAGTACTCCTCAATCCATTCTTGGTGACCTGCTTGGTGGTTTGGCTGAGGTCTGCTCTGCAGAAAACTGTACTCCAGGTCTGGGTCTGCTGTGCCAGCTGAGCAATCTGCTGACCTGTGCCTGGGACCTGCAATGCTGCTGTGGCTGCTTTGATGGACAAGGGGGATGGTGAGAAATGCATACACAGAAGTTCATTAGGGAACTGGGGNAGGCTGCCCAGGAAGGGTGTGGAGTCTCCTTCCTTGGAAGTCTTCAAGACATGTCTGGATGGGTTCCTGTGTGACCTGATCTAGGTGGACCTGCTTCTTCAAGGAGATTGGACTAGATGACCTCTAAAGGTCACTTCCAACCTGTGCCATTCTATGATTCTATGATTTTAGCTAGAGTCTGTCATTAGAATAATTCTGCCAAGAACAATGCAAAAAGATTCAATGATTAAAACAGGATAGATCTTGGGCCTTGTGTACAGACTTACCCTACTTAAAAGTTGGTTTTAGTGAAATACAGGAGAATCAACTCACAAAATGTGTTCAAATTCTTATATTTCATGCAGTCTATTGCTGATTACATATTTTACTGATATCCATATGAGTTTGTGATGAATCTCCTCTATGTATTCTTCACTCCTCTAGTGTAATTTAGCCTTACCTATCTGAAGTATATTTAGGTAACTGGTTGACTGTGGTGGTGTGCAATTGATTTTAAATTGATGCTGAATAGTGGAATTGTAGTGCAAAGTGATATATGGAAGCAACTCTGAGGTCTATCCAAAAGCAGTTTCGAGATCAGGAATAAATCAGACCTTTTAAAACTGGACACAAATCTGTGCAAATTGATGGAGTCACTTTTTGCTGGGGCTGAATGTGGCGTAATGAGCTATGAGCTGGGTTTGCAAAGGTTTCTGGGTGCACAAAATACCATTTGAGATGAGCTTTTCTTGTTGATCTTGGTCTAATATAGGAAAAACTTAATATATCTTGAAACTTACTAAAAAATAATGAGAGCAAAAACAGAAACCTGCTATCTTGGAACAGAAACTGTGCTAGTATTTAGGACATAAACCATGGTAATTAAAGGACTTAAACATAGTTGTCCTTCTTTTCAGAGGCTGACACAACATAATTTGGTTCTCCTGTTAGGTCACTCTTCACCCGTGCTCTGAAACTGAAAACACTAAATTACAAATGCCACATTCTGGAAATGTTTACATGAAATGACCTGTTTTCAGAAATCAAGTTAAGCTTAACATTTTCACCTAGCTCCTCAGTGCATCCTTTTACCTGAGAATATGGCTGGGCCTGATCTTCAGCCAGCTCTCTGTCTTCAAATCAAATGTATTGGGCATCAAGTGACTCTTTGGATGTGAAAAAGACTTATAACATGATTTGAAAAGCTGGAAGTTTAAGTATGGGTGTCAACATAGATGCACAGACTTGCTGATATAGTAGGTGGGAGCTCATTGCAGCTTCAGCAGCTGTGTAAAAAAACCCTTTCCATTGCATTTACCCTGGGAAAATGGTGCCTCTGCTAACATCTGTATGTTAAAGACAAGGATGGGCTTATTTTCAGTTTAACTTATTAACAAAAACCTCAGGACTTACTCTCTTTCTCGGGCTGATGGTTTGTAAATAGGCTCAGAGATGAATCAGGGATTTTGTATCCTGTTGCCATTCATTAAGTAGACTGAAGTTAAAGAAAGGGCTCAAGGTCTGACTTGCTTGGCAGGCAGCAAGGAAGAAATCGTGAGCTTGCATTTCTGCCATTCAATTTAAAAACATTGAATGCATCTGACAAAATAGAACATTACTCCTGCCCAGTTTAGTTCTCTCTTAAACTTTTGCGGACTGACTGCACATAACAAAATGTGAAGTTTTCTCTACTTCTCTGTACGTGTCCTGGAAGATGCCTGTTGCTCCCAGCTGCCTTTGAACTAATTGATCTGCAGCTCAGACAATAGGCCTCTCAGTTTTGCCTGTTGCATTAATTTGAACTTGTTGAGTAGGTGAGAATAAAAATGAAAATAACTGAGCAAGAGTTAAGTTTTTTGTGGCAAAAATTGACATAAAGAAAATGTCCTTTTACTAGATCAAGCTGAAAGGGAAGGTATATTTTACAGATGAAAAGATATTTTTCTGAAACCATTCTTGTCCATTTTTCCCTGAAGTGAAAGCATACAGTCAAGTTCTAAAGCATTTTATTTTAAAATAAAAAAACTTACTGACAGGCTGCAAGAAATAAAAAACATGTCTGTGGACTAAAGTGTATACTTGGAAGGTTTTGTCAGTTATTTCCTTTAATGTAGTTCTCTGTTTACTTGAGGTACTATATAGGTAAGAATCTCTCAGATTCTTGATGCAGCAGTAGTACAAATGCTTAACATCATGCTTCAGAAATTTGAAAATAACAATATTTTTAGTAATATTTTACAGATCCCAAGGATGATTTTACTTGCTCTGTTGAATGATTTTATTTTTTTCCATGGAATCAATGGGCTGAACATTGTAAAATGGGGATGCCATTGTGAAACAGTTACATTGACTTTCATGGTTTTTTTCAGTGATGGAGGCATGCTTTCTTGTTTTCAGACCATTGCCTAGTGTTCACCTGACCTCTCTTCTGTGCAGTTATGTACTAAATAATTTTTGATTACTCTTCTAAAGGATAGTGGAGATTTGATGGATTACCCTTTCTCCCATTCTTCTTCAGGAAGAAGCTAGTTCTGGAGAGCATTCAAGCATAACTTAGATGCCACTGTATTAGTAATTCAAGTATATGTTTCTTAAAAAAAGCACAGCTATATGCCGTTGGAGTCTTTCCTGAACCAAGATCGTGGGCTGAAGCATGTTCAAGGTAAGAAGCACCCTTGAGAGTGTTCCTGTTTGTACATTATGTAGGGGCACCCACTGGAGAGCTCAGAAGGCTTGAGTGGTAAAAATGGTTGTCAATGCTGTTTTGTACAAGACCACTTATATAATCACTATACAGCAAGAACATCTTGTTTTGGCTTGGGCTGTCTGCAGAGAAAGGACTTTTCGGCATGTCTATACAAAGATATTAATATGTTGGTGTCACTCTTCAGACTGTTCCCTTGCACACTGGACCTGCATCAGTTTTGCTACCACAGTGTGTCTGAAAGATGGGCAGAGTTTGCTATTTCTTGCAGTAAAGAATCACTTTATAGCATGTTGCTTTGATTTCAGCATAATTGTACCAGAGCTGCATGTGAAACTGCTCTGCGGTCCTATTAAAATGAGAATGACTTTGGCTGTTCTGCAATGGAAGAGGCAGCAGCTACTGTCAGACTGAGAAACTGGGACAGTGAGTTCTTGGCTGTTTTGTCTTGCTAAGCTAATGGTAGGCTGAACAGCCCAGTGAAGTCAAGTCTCTTTGCCAGTCAGTGCTCACCATGAATGCTGTGAGGAGTGCTGTCATTTAACTGAAATTTTCACTGTGGTAGAAAAGCTGTGCTGATAAGAGACTTTTACTGTGTTTAGCCTTGAAATGCAAAATAAGTATATTTTGATTCCATGTTTGATTATGAGAATGATTACTTTCTTATTGCAAAATATGAAATAAATAACAGCCCTAGATGCAGTCCTTGACAAGCATTGGTGGCATTCTTGGCAGTTGATGTGAAAGATGGATACTTGGTCTTTTGCAGAATTGGGCTGTTTATGATTGGAGCTGGTGGATGGGAGTCTAGACTGTAATTTTACTGAATTAATCCCATGCTTGGAGATTAATTTAAAATGGTTTATTGGGTTATTTTTTGTAGGTTTTTTAGTTTTTTTTCTTTCCTTTCCTGGGGGAAGATTGTCTGTTTGGCTTAACATTCAGTGGCATTTGCACTAGGTCTGAATGGCTCACATAATTTCATTTTTAAGTCTGAAACATGTTTTTCATTTTGAATCTCATTTCTCCCCCCAGTACTGAGAAAAGAGCTGAAGACTGTTTAGCTGTCTCATCACCTATGAGCAGCTGTGTTATGTTTAGTTTTAATCAAGTTTTGTATATACAAAATGCTTGCTCTTGGGCATTTCTCCTCAATGTTCAGAATTACACTGATAAACTGAATGAATAGATAAACATATATTTTTCCTTACCACATGATTGATAGGAGCCCAATGAGAACAGTGAGGATTAGAATTATTCAAATAACAAAAGAATTAAAAGCAAAAATTTGCTAATACATTACTTATACAGGGAAGAAACTGTAACAAACTGTTCCTTCTGAAAAAATCTTACTAGTATTTACATTTTAAAAAATCTGACTTATAGTTGATACAACTGTGTGTTTTCTTCAGGGACTGCATATGTTGAATCTGATTTGAATCAACACTGTGTGTGCAGCTAGGCATCATTCTGGAAGACAACGCACAAACCTACTTTATTGAGAATCAGCCTCCCACCCCAACCCAAACTGATTAGCAAGGCATAGAGGCTTCCCTTTATTTTTCTCTAGTTATATATTTCTTTACCTGAATTCACTGGGATTTCTTTTCCAGTGTAAATTCTGTGTGATCAGCCCTCCCATGTTACTAAAAATTAAAGCATGGTGTAACTAACTTTAATTGCACTTCCATTTGTAGATCAAGCTGTTCTCTACTTATGTCCCGTGAGATCAAGATGTGGCATCAACTGTGAAGGCAGATTCCATCAGACATTTAAAACAAGGCAGAGAAATTATGCTCTGCATATCCATAAATTTAAAAGGAAAAAAAAAAAAAAAAGAGCTCCTCTCAGAGCTGGAATTAATTTCTTCACAATTTTTTCCCCAGTCTCATGTACCATGCAGAATGTGTTTTATTCTAGGTGAACAGGTATGAGAAAGGGTACGTTGTCCCTTTAGATGACTTGATTCAGATTTGAATGCAGATGAAAGCATGCCTGACATTTATTTACAAGGCTGCATTGGGAGACAGGGTGTCTCTATTCAGTGGCTGTGTTTTGTGTTTACGCTGAGAGGCAGCAACATGCTAATGCAGCCCAGAATCTGTTCTTACAGGTCTTAAATAAGCTGCACTGGGATTTCATAGACCTAATGTACCAGATTTCAGCAAAGTAAATTTTACTAGGGACTTGTGCATGTTTAGAAATTAATGTCAGTGAGTAAAGTAATATATTTATTGTGACAGTGAAAATGGAAGATTTTAGCACGTGTTGTGAAGTTATCGTGCGCAGAAGTCCGCAGAACAATACTGTCCATAGAACACACCAAGTAATCTTTAGCATAGGAAATTCAAAGTTAGTTTTATTGCACAGATGTAACTCCAGTGAAACATCAAAAGCCCACATCTACTTCTAGCAAATTTTGTTATTTTTCCTGGTGGCTGAAGGGTCCAATCATTGTGGTGTGGATTCTTTTCTGCTGTGGGGAAAGGGAAAAGAGGAGGATTGCTCATCTGCCATTATTGGTGGTGGCACAAGATGAAGGTTAAAGCAAGGATGAGAGTTTTACTAGTTTGTAATAACTTCCATGCTAGCTGAAGACTGCCAGAAAGCATTGTGCTCCTGTCAGTTCCCGTCACTGTGTCTAGAGCTTTTTGGAAAGGTAATGCTGAGGGTCTGTTTCTGCTGAGAGCTCCTTGTGCCTGGAGAATTACCACAAGGGAAGTACAGAGCTCATTTCTGGTCTTTCTGCACATCATGAACAGCACTTAGGCAGCAAAGCATTTGGCTTTATGTGCTGTAGTTCCATTAAACTGTTCCTTGCCCTCAGATACTGCCAAAATGTCAAAGTTAAGTTCCACCATCATTCTGCTGTCTGCCTGAGAATACCCTGAAAAAAATCATTGCACTGTTGACTTTCAGTATGAAGTGTGAGTCAGAAGTTTCTTTCTGCCTTTGCTGCTAATGATGTTATGGTAATAACCTCACTTGGAAATGGTAGATGTACAGAAAGATTGAGCCTCTCACTCAAAGAACATACAGACTAAATCCATCAAAGATGAAGATGGAAAGGCATACAGTATATATACTATATGTACTAAGCAGACAGATCAATGACAGGCATGTGGTGATGTTAGGTCCCACTTTTCATTGGTATTGATTGGAATAAATATGAATTATTTCAAACTTCTCAGTCTTCAGAAACCAAATGGCAACTAATTTCAGTAGTTTTTTCAGTGAGTACACCTGCTGTGGAAACACATCCCTCCATTCCCACTTTGTGGTTGGAGACCCTTTGCCTGATGTCCCGCTGAGGCTTTTGGCTGCTTGCAGCTTATGCTTCATACAGCTGCTGTTACTCATAAGTGTTGCTGCGGCAGAGCTGTGAGCTCAACGTTTGTGTTCTGTGTCAAGACTGAAGGCTGTGGTGTAGGAATGTGGCTGGGAGGAAAGGACTTTGCAGTAACAGCTATTCACTCTGACCTTGGTCCTGCGGAGAGTTCAAAGCCATTGTTCTCCAGCACATGTGCGACCAGGCTATGGACCCAAGAATAGCAGGTAAAATGCAGCAAATAAAATTTGTTATTTTCAGCTCCTTGCTTACCTACTGCTTTAATCTCAAGAGCCTGGGGTAAGTAAAGGTGCTGAAGTGGTTGCTGACAAATGGTGTTTTTACAAAGTTAAAGTGTATTCCTCCAGATATGAGCTGGCAAGCTCTCCCTGATGATGGATCAGGCTTTGATGAAGGGTTCAGCCTACCCACTGCTGAGCACCATAATAGCTGACTGTTGGATGAGCCCCTAGTTAATTTTGCTATATATACCACTTTTTGGAAGAAACCAAGCAATTCAGAATGGGACAGTCTCATTCTGGTGTCTCTGTGCCTATGCCTCAGCTATCCCAAGCATAGACAGCTCTGTCGTTTTTGGAGGTCACAAAGGGACTGCCCAGTCAGAACCTCTTTATTGAAACATAGATCAGAAAGTATAAGTGTTTGCATAATACCTGGTTATAACGTGATTGAAAACTTTAGCATTCAAAATTTTTGAAGACTTAGGGACACTTGTTTTCCACCTCTGCTTTATGAGCTTATCTGAGCATATAAGCACTGGGAACAAGTTGACCTTGGAATCATGTAGATTCTTCAATATGGACATATTTTTCATTTGTTGTGGTTTGGTAGAATGTCTCTGATAGTCCAGGGCTTGTGCTTGTACACTTCTCCTCCCTTATCTCCCCTGAGCCTGAACTATGCTCCAGAAAATAAGTTTTCATGGGCAGAAAATGCATTACAAACTATTACTTGCAGTGGCCACTTTTAAAGCACAAACTACTAAGGTCTAAGTGAATTTCCAAATGGTCTAGCTATACCTAAAATGAAGATATAACCAAGCTGGTTTTGAACCATGTAGCTTGCATACAACAAGGACAGTGTACTGAATTAGCTAATGAGCTGTAATGAAAAGCTGATACATGGGTCTTGGTCAGGGCAACTACCTTGTTTCTGGAGTAGCTTGTCTCAAAGAGCCTCCAGGATCTCTCTGCAGCACTGCACTGTGCTGAACAGGCACGTCTCCAGTGATGAAAGGTTGTACAGCTGTAAGCTGTCATTGCTAATCTTATTGAGGTGCTGTCTGAGACTGCATCCTGGCTCCTTTTCAGGCTACGACCCTGGAGTGTACAAGGCTGCTTCCTCTTATACATCCCGTTGCTCTGATATCTGCAGAAAGAAAGGCCAAGCAAGCTGTAGCAGGATCCCAGCTAGGCAATCAAATTCCTGGAGCATACGTTGTTTTTTCTTTTTTTCTTGGTAATTAGGTACAGCCTTAGGCAGTAGGGGTGGGATTAATCTCATTTAACTGAAAATGTTGGAAAGTGAGCTATCAGTTCTGTATTGGTTGTGTAGGTTGCTTCAAAAGGACAGAGGCAGGTACTTTCAGTGAAGGTACTTTATCTTATCCTGGAACAGATGAGATGAATCACACTCTGAAGGTGTCTGTCTTTCTCCATTGCCTGCATAAAAGAAGCCTTTGTGATTATTATAGAAGCCTCTATGATGAACTTGATGCTAGTCTTTTAGACAACTGAAGATTGGTGAGGTGCATTTTTGGTATCTGAAACTGCATCTAAGCCATGTGCTAGAACATTTGCTGTTCAGGGTATGGTAAAGAAGACTCATGTTCCTAGTCAGAGGATTTGAGCTACCTAGTATAAAACTCAACTCGTTTAAGGTGATGATGTGATATGTGGGAATAAACCATCCGAGACCGTATAACAAAAAGATAAGCTCAAAAATCTCACAAAGCCCAATAGTTTTGCCAAATCAAGTATATGAATCTAGCTGGAGCAATTGCATGAGTAGCTAAAACTAGTACCTTATAGATGAAGCTAGCAGGACACATTTTATGGATATCAGTCTGGGGAATATGCTGCCTTATTTTCCTTGGTTTGACTCATAATCTAGACATATATTTAAAATAAATGCCTTTCTCTTTAATTTCCATTAGATAGCAGCAGTTCACTCAATCTTTATTTCTTTTTTTTTCAATACCTTAAAATGTCTTCTCTTCACTCAGAAATTTCAGTATCATTCTAATGCATGCAATACATGCTCATTTTGTCACCATAGCTAATTTGTGAGGCACATTGTTGAAGGCTTGAATTTACCTTGAGGCCAAGCCAATTAAAAACACTTTTATTCACAACACCAAAGAATAAAAGGAAAAGAAAAGGAAAGCAGGGCTTTTCTTGGTCAATTTTTGTAGATTAAAGTTACATTAAATGTATTAGTTCAAAGAGAGCATTATAAAGTGCGTTTTCCTCAGAAGCTTGATTAAAGTAAACTGAAAAGGTTGTTCGAGGAGCTAGAAGCACCAATGACTTGAAATGCCCCCACATACCACGTCTGGACTGTTGAACTGAGTTTTTCAGAGTTGCAGAGTTTGGTGCACACCCTGGCTGTGCCACAGAAATAGCTTCAGGCTACCGAATTGGAGTGGATACGTGGTCATGTGCCTGCCACATATCTCCTGGACTGATGGGGAGCCGCAATGTGCTCTCACAAGAGTTGGACCTGTTTGTCTTCAGCTACCAAATAGACCCTTTTCTAACTACTTTTTGAGTAGATTGAGAGCTGACTTGAGAAATGCTGAGAAAAATATCATTGTTACAGGAGGACAGGCAGATCCCTGGAGGCAGGAAAAACAGATTATGAAACAGGAAAGGGAGTATTATCATTCTTATGTCATGCAGTAGATTTATTCTACCTAAGCTTCTAATTATACTTTGTACATTTTGATATGAATAATTTCTTTAGTCTTGCCTTTTGTATAGGCCATTTTATCTGCTGTAAGTCTTTCAGTATGCTCAGAATTAAACTTGCTGCTCACTTACAATTGTCTGAAATTCCTGCAAAGCATTTTTCCTCTGTAACATCAGCCACAGCTCAGTTAGGCAGAGACAGTGATGCTTTGTACAAGCACCTTGCTTCCAGTAAGCAAAAGCAGTAGCATAGAAATCAGTTTTTATATCTGTAGAAAAATTGTGAGAATTTTAGTCTGGGTCTGCATTCTGAAAGTGTGCAAGATATTCAATTGCATAAGGTAAGATTAGAAGATTTAAAACAAAGGTCAATTCCTTAGCATTTTTTTTTTTTTCAGTATATTTAGTTATTTTTGTGGTCCCTGTTACATATTTATTGCACCAGTGAGATGAAAGCTGGGATGTATTAATGGTTTGACTATTAATGCCTTTTTGTCTTCATACTGTGTATGAGTTGTGAGAAAAGAGGTACCATGTGCGATGTTGTCTTTTACATAACAAGCAGTTCAACCAATATAAAGGATGACAACATCTGAAAGGAAATGATTACTTTTAAATTGTGTTAAATTCACAATTGATGAAGTTCAATATGTGAGTCTGACAAATGACTGAGATCTACGTTTCTACTACCTGACCTTAAACTGTCTGAAGGCCAAAACAAACAGCAGCCTACTTTGCAGCAGGCTCAGGACTGTGTCTGGGCTGAGATTCACTTTGTGAAGATCTGACCTGCCTCGGTGGCACATCCTCATTCCAGTTCCTAAACAAGTGGATGAATTATTTGGGCTTGTTTTCTCTTCTGTTTTTGAAGACACTGGATACATGAGTCTGTAACTTATCAATGTTAATCAAACTCTATTAAAATGTTAGGAAAATGTGAACTACCCATTTCTTGCACAGTAATCAAACACTGCATTCAGTTCCTACACTGTGGTGCCAATGGCAGCAAAAAGCTCCTTGTACATCGCCAAGCATAGGGCAATGTGAATAATGATGCTCCAATCTGATTTTGGAGCTTCTTGTGTTTGGATTGAATACAATATTGTTTTGTAAATCGGTATACAAAAATATCAGCATGTATTAGTTTTCTAACCAAAGAGAAATTATTTTTTCCTAATCTGTTATCAAAACAATTTCATGTGGGTAGTGTAATTTCAATATTTCTGAGTTTGTAATACTCACACACTTTTAATAGATATATAGAATTTGTTAGGTATGTGTTTTTTTCTTTGTTAGGAGGAAAAAGGAAAACCTTAAGAGCTAAACTTATGACTTTATCTAGGCTTTTAGATGATTTCTTTTCTCAGATTCTCTGAGGTCAGGTTAAATGAGTTGGCTCTGATTTCTTCAGTGTTTGAAACTTGGTTGGCCAGCTACTATCAAGCTCTGGAAAGCCTGCCCCTGCCTATGTATCATGGCATGCCTTGGACTGCTATGTAGAGCTCTGGTTTTAAGCAGAGCAGAATAAAAGCCAATTAGAAATTTAAAATAGTTGGCAAAAAATGTGAAGGACAATTGAAAAAAACTTTGAATTGGTGAGCGTCTTTCTTGGCTGTGTTTATCAAAACCTAAACACATGTGAATACTAGAAATTTTGGTTCAAAAATTGAACAAAAGATAATTGGAAATCCTAAATAGGTCAAATTTCATGACAGTAACTGGTTCTTATTCCATTATTTTTAATGGAATGGCTGAACTTGTCTTGTTGTCCCTGTTTCTGCAAATACTTAAGCAGTTAACACTACATACACAGTGAATAAAATAAAGAGAAACTTTTTATATTGTAGCTTTGAGGATTGTTCTTTATATTGTTCTTTAACACCTATGAAATGTAGAATATTTCTTTCTTAGGTTCCACATATGCATTAATAAGCAGATCTCTGTGTGGCACAGTGGAGTATACAGTTCACTGGCAGCAGGACTACATTTTAAGTAAGTAATTATTGTTTTTAGTAGATTTCATTATGAGAATACAGTAATACCCAGGTAGCATGAAGCTAGCTACATCCAATGACACAGACTGGTAAAAATCCAGCCTACCGGTTGCTTTCCACTACTGTTGAGTAAATTGACTAAAGAAGAAAGTTAACAAGAATAAAGTGAAGCAAGAGGAAAAGTAAACTTAAATTTTGAATGAAAATATTAAGTTTCATGTTTAGAACAGCATCTTGCTGTCAATTCAAAATCTAATCCATATGGAACATTGGGCCTTGAGGGTTTAGGACATTGTAAGTCCTCATTTCTTTTGACATTTTTATTGACCCTGCCCCTGACAACTGCTAAATGCTTCTCTTCTGTGAAAGGAATAGTGTTAAACCGTAAGCACTCACTGAGCATGTGGTATCTAGCCATGGTTTTTAGAATTTTTGTAGAGCCTTCTCAGAATGAAATATAAATCTCTTATTAGCAGAGGCAGCTTCCATATATTCTGATGCATACAATCCCTCACGGATAAACTTTTAATGGTTATTTTGGTGAGCAGCAGCAGCCACTGCTTTTAGCGAGATGGCCCAGTGATATGGGTAATTCAGTGCTTATTCACCAAAAAGGGAAAAATAAAAGTCCTCAGCATAATGGGTGATGAATGTGTCTGACTTCAGTGATTACAAGAGGTGGATGGTGAATCATCTTCTTGCGAGACTGAACATAGCTTTTTTCCCCAATCCTTTTCGACATTTTTCATACTGAAGAATACATAAATCTATCTCTTTTTCATGCAGCTTGACTTTAACAGCATCAAGCAAGTTATGCTGAACAAATCAGTCTTACTTCACGTCTGTTTTTAAAGAGTTTATTATTCTTTCAGATTATAATGGACTCTATTAATTTTTACAATTCCAGGTGCACAGTTTTACCTAAATGCACTTGTGTAGTTGTTTTGCATTATTTTAAGGAACTGATTTCTTGCAAAAGACATGCAAAATATTAGGCCTTCTATATATTACCTTGGAAACTACAGAGTTTCAGCTTCTTATTTCAAAGGTAGGAATGGCAGCATGTTACTTATCTCCTGGAAACTTCTGAATGCTTTCAAGGTAAATGATACTTATGTCCTACTTCTGTTGCTGACAGCTACTTTTGCTTTCTATGTCCAGAAGAGGCTGTTGTGATGAGATAATCGATCCATCAGCAAAGTATAAGCTGTTCACTTACAGTAGACAAGTTTGTGTCAAATCCATAACTTGATGTTTGAGTTATGACACTTTTTTTAGGATATGTCATGCAGTAAACACCATGTTGGTCCATATTCTTGCTCTCTCCCAAACTTATCCTCTCTATATCTTGAGGAGATCCCTTTTTCAATCTCTTTCTCTGTGCTTCCAGAACTCCCCAACATAATTCACAGTGGTTGTCTGTAGCTGGCCCTGCTGTTGGGCAGTATGACTGGGCAACGTGACCGTCAGATTGAATACTATGCTACTTGGCTCTGGATGGGACTGCAATGTGGACTGTGTCACAAATCAAGTCATGGCGTTTATAAAGCATTTTCTTGTATAATAATGTAAAACAGCATCAATCTCAAATTTCTAAGCTGGAATCTGACCTGCTGATAAGCTGATGTGAAATCCATTTGATTTAAGAGAACAGACACTATCTTGATGAATTGCCTCAGTAAAGGGCCAGAGCAGGAACTGATTGGAGCCATCCATGATGCAGGGACTGACTGGGGTCCTTTGCTACCAACTTAAATGCCTTCAATGCCAGTCCTAGGTGCAACTTATAGGTGAGAGACCACTTGACTTTGAAAGCATTCCTGGAGGACATAGCTCTCACCAAAATGCAGCCTAATAGCTCTGATTTGTGACTTGAAAAAAAAAAAAAAAAGCTGTCAACTTAGTGAAAAATTGCTTATAGACAGAGATTTTGTTCTAAAGCAAATTGATATTTATTGATCATTTTTTTTTATAGGAAGAAAAAGACTTTGTGTAGTGACTTCACAAAAGACCCTTCAACATGGGACTGGGTGAAGTAACTGTGTTCCTGTCTGGAAAATAAGCTAACTTTGTTTTTCTTTTTCTTTACCTAAAACTGTTTTTTCTCCATATGGTTTAATTTTCAGAGTTAGAGCTTAATAGAAATTTATGGTGAAGATTTACTCTGCTTCCAGCTTCCACTTTAGGAATGAATTATGTTATTGTCATTATGTAATGAACTGATCTGTTAATGAGCTCTTTAACAGTTACTAAAAATATAAATTAAGACCTTATAGAACTTAATAAAGGGCATTAAAAGACCAGACTTAAAGGAGAGATTATTTTTTTTATTTTCAACATTTCAAACCCGAGTCTGATATTTGATGGTACATCTGAACATATAGATAATGACGAAAAATTGTTTATCCCAGTAGTGGTTTTGGTTTTTTGTCTTTTAACTAAGGAAAAAATGTAATGAAGAGTGATATAAATTAACCCCAGCCCTGAAACTGGGCATCAAGATTTTATTAATTTGTCATTGAGCCAAATAGGAACAGAGTACACAGCCCTTGCTTTCCAACTTCCTTCACTTGGAGAAGTCTGTATTCAGAGTCAAGCTTCTCAAAGCTTCTTACAACCAGGCATATATACTAACAACTTAGAACAAATGGAATTTTAAATCTATATGGCTGGAGGTATATCAAGACTTGATCTTATATTAGGAAGATCTTGGCTGATAAACGTCTAGCCTTTTCAAAGTCCTAGCTGTCGTTGTATGGGGCAGCAATGTGTTGTAGTGGTGCTGAGTCAGCTGCACTCTGTGGAGATGACAGACCTTTTATCACTTGCAAAATGTTAATCTATCAGTGCTCAAGGCCATAGGAATCTTGCTTTTGTCTTGTCACCCTAGAAAACAGATCTGGGAAAGACACCTATCCATTTTTGCTACCCACTTGAAAACATAGACCAAAGCATTCCTTCTCCTAACATTAGCTGTGATGAGGTTATTTGGTATATTACTGTTGGTTTCATAATTTTTACATAATCTCTTCTGCTGATTTATGTTATAAATGAAGGATTGGTTGTGGGGCTGGAATTTAGAGTGTGATGCTTTTCTTTTCTCTGTCTTTCTGCTGCTACCCAGGACATGATTGGTTTCTTTCTGGTTTCTTCTTGGCACCCACATTTAGATTATTCGTCTTCCCTTCATGTTGATATATGCTTTTTGTTTCTTCTTGACCTTCAGGAAAATTCTTTTAAGATGATTGAGCTTAAGACAAAGGGAGCATGAGAATGTGTCCTGAATGAGTGGGAGGTGCTATGCAGAATAGGGTAGAGGGCAGACGGGGAAGGAGCCTAGCAGGAAAATTCAGTGTATTTCTAATTTCCTTTCACAAATAGTTTTAAAAATTGTCCAGATGGAGACCAAATACTTTGGACAGGGAACACTGCTCTATCAATTTACATTTAAAAATTTTTTTTCTTGAGTCGCCTCCAAGGGCTATTTTCTTCAGTTGTATTTTTGCAACTTTTTCTCTTTAAGATAATTTCTTTATATAAAGAACATAATGAATTCATATTGTATGATTATTTTCAGCCACATTTGGTCATATAGCCAGACATGCCTACAGCAAAATAGCATTGGTGCTGGCAGAACAGGTAGTTAACTGGTAGGCTGTAAATATCTACGATCATTGCTTGAAAACCATCAATTATTTGTGTTCCCAAGTTTAACTGTTAAACTGAATATTTGCCTTGCAAACTGAGAAATAGCAGCCAATCTAAGCAAGTCGTTTGCTTTTCAGTGTTAATTTTGCTTCTGATGCCAGGCTCTAGAAATGTGTCCTCATATATCATTGTCATGGTGCCATACATTTGAAATGTCAAATTATGCAGCGTTTGATGTCATAAGAATAATATTAGAAACAGGGAAAGACAAAAGAAAAATAACATGCAGGCGATAAATACTTGTTTTCAGTACTTCCTTACCTGGTGTTGTAGTTCTATGTACAGTTATCTGAGGGTTGTTTGCATGTATAAAAGATACATCCTTTGAGTGATTTAGCCACCCTTTGAGGAACCTTTTTCCTTTATTGACAACAAATGGTTTGTGCATTTCAACTAAAGTCTTTCTTTCTTTCTTTCTTTCTGTCTGTCTGTCTGTCTTTCCCTAGGCTCCTGCATCCAAAGTGAACATGCCAGAAAGGTCAGAAAAATGCCATTCTTTTTAGTAGTTGTTTTCTAATTATTGTTAATTTAGAATTCTTTAATGAGAAATCATTGGGCTAAAGCAAAGCATGAGGCAAACTCTCAGATGACTGTCTATTGTATGTAAGAGACAAGGGCTCTATTCTGCTCTCCTGCCCCCCATTTACCATTAGATTTATACCATACTAATGCAGAAATTGAAGATTAAACAGGGATTAACCTTTCTGGTTATCAACAATTCTCACACTATTTGTAGAAACGATATAATTTACCACCGAGTCATTATTTTCCTAATGGAGTAATACTGCTGTAGAGGTTAGAGAAGTCAGGGCTGTGTAATAACCTATTATAATAATAATAAGTGAAAGGGGATCACATTATTATCCTCAGGAGACTTCACAGAGGAGGTCCATGTTGTGTTTTGTCATTCAGACTGCTTATTTCTACCCAAAGCAACAGATTCTGTGTTGCCTGTCCCCAGAGCCAAGGGCTGCCAACTTGCCTCTACCATCCCCAACCCCTTTTCCTGCCTCTTCCCACTCCACTAGAGGATTTAACGAGGAGGTACAGAGCTATTTATGTCAGCATCTCTTATGGTTTGAACACTTCAGACTGGTGGATAAGTCACGAGGGTTGAAGTCCAAATTTAGTGTTCAGTGTCCTTGGGCTTGATTCATTTGCTCATGCATGAACATCTAGTGCTGTGTGAGCTATGCATGGTGATCTCTGCAGCTGCCTCCAAAAGGGAATGAGTTTCACAGAAGTCTTGTGAAATATATATCAACTCTGCAGGGATCTGTCAGATACTCTGGTGTGTCTCAGGTAGCACTGAGGTATTTAAATATGCAGCACCATGTCAGACCTTAAATATTGTTTGTAGATCGGAATGCATCTTCCGTTTTCTTAGTATCTAATTCTATGAGGATGCTGTGATGTTCCTGAAGGGAAAGCAACTTCTTGTCAGGATGTCTCATGCCATTGCTTGAATCTAAGAAAGAAACATACAGAAATATTTGACATTTCAGCCAACTGCCTGTGGAAGAGCAGAGATGAACTGGAACTGGAACCTCCATTGCTGTAAACAGACCAGTAGGCCTCTCCGAGCATAGAATCATAGAATTTATGTTGGAAAAGACCTTTAAGACAAAGTCCAATTGTCAACCAAGCATTGCCACGTCCACCAAGAAACCATAATATAATAATTTAAGGTAAGCTGAACTGATGCTCATAAAAGCCTGTATTCACTGTTATATAATTGTAGAATTGCAGAATCATTTTAGTTGGAAAAGAACTTTAAGGTCATTGAGTCTGACCACTAACCTAACACAGCTGAGCCTACTACTAAACCATGACCCTAAGTGCCACATCTACATGCCTTTTAGATATCTTCATGGATGGTAACTCCACCACCTTCCTGGGCAGAATGTTCTAGTGTTTAACAACTCTTTCAGTGAAAAAGTTCTTCCTAATCTCCCATCTAAATGCCCCTTGATGGCCATTTTCTCTTGTGCTATCATTCATTACTCGGAAGAAGAGACTGATCCCCACTTCACTACAACCTCCTTTCAGGTAATTGTAGAGAATGATCATATCTCCTTTCAGCCTCTTCCAGGCTAAACATCCCCAACTCCCTCAACTGCTCCTCATAAAACTTGTTCTCCAGACCCTTCACCACCATTGTTGCCCATCTCTGGACACACTCCAGCACCAAAATGTCCCTCTTGCAGTGATGTGGTAGTTTAGGCCAATACTCACCCAGTCATAATATCACTCCCTCTCCTAAANACAACCTGCTTCACCATGGTCCTCACCACATATCGCAGGGGAGCCTTCTTCTCAGTGCCTGGGCACCTTCCTCCCCCTCCTTCTCCACTGAGGGGGACATCCACTGCGGGGATGTTTTCACATTCTTTCTCCCTGTTCCTGCTGCAGTTCTGCAACTGCGCAACAACTTTTTCTGCTCAAATATGTTATTCACAGAGGCGTTACCTCTACCACTAATTGGCCAGGCCTGGGTCAGGTGCAGGGTCCAACTTCAAACTTACTGGCCCTAACCCTGTCAGCTACAGGGGAAGTTTCTGGCAACTTTCTTTGTTTAAAGAAGCCACTCCTTTAGACCCCTGCTACTGAAAAACCTGGCCTAGGCCAAAACCACTACAAGTGAGGAGCCCAAAATTTGAACACAGTATTTGGGTTGCAGCCTCACCTTGGCCACCTGGGCACACTATTGGTTCATGTTAAGATGGCTGTTGACTGGCCCCTCCAGGTCCTTTACCACCAGTCAGCTTTCCAGCCTCTTTTCCTCAAGCTTGTAGCATTGTCTCAGCTGGCAACTTCAATGACTTGCTTAAATTATACTTGCAGATCACTCGAGTCAGTAAAAATGAATTCTTACTTTTAAAGAAAAAAGAGCAAGTTTGAGACAGAGTTTTGAACCAGGCAGAAGTAGCGGTGCCTAATATTTGAGTGAAAGGTAAAATGTCCAATGTACATGTTCTTGGTACAGACTTCATACATAAATCACTTGAAAAACTTTTGCTAGTGTTACCTGTTTCTGGAATCAGCACCTTTAGAGTTCCTACCCCATTTCTGGGCATTAGTTGTGGTAACTCTTATACAACACAGTAGTTAATATTCAGGTAATTCTTATTACCTTTCAAATTGCCTGAAGCCCACTGTCTGAGATTTCCAAATCACACAAAATGCTGGATTTCATGATTGAAACATTAACACGTGTGGAAATAACTTTGGCTTCCTAAAATGTGCAAAAGAAATAATGCATGTGTATCCTCCTTTTATAGTCCATTTACAGTTGCCTTATGGTCATGGTTTTTTTAATGTGCCCATCACTAAAGAGATACTGATAAGAAATAAGAAAAATCTGTGGTATCATTGAATCTCTTGAGCTGAGACTGTAAGAACAAGACCAAATGGCAATAGTCTAAATAATGCTTCATCCATTCTTAAAAACCTCTGAACACAAAGATATCTTAACTCCTCCAGCTGCTTCAGGACTTAACTCTCCTTATAAACAGGCAGATTTCCCCTGTACATTGCATAAATCTTTTTTTTTTTACCAGTGATGCCAATTCCTTGTATACAGAAAGTACACAAAAAACCATCACTGCCATATGTGTATGACAATATTTCACACGCTGTCATTATATGTCTTTTCTCTTTGAAACTAAGCCAGTCTCATTGCTCTATACTCTCCTCATATATTGTGTTTATTAATCTTGTTGATTTCTACGGAACTTAATTTCCTAAATTGCCACCTCCATATCTGATGAACTGCACCCACATCAGTACTTCCCAGGTTTGCATTTGCTTTTTTTTTTTTTCATCAACATTGCACAAGTAGCTCCAGCACAGCTTATAGCTTCCTGATCCTCTTTTGCTAGTTTGGGTTTTTTTGTTTGTTTGTTTGGTTTTTTTTAATCAACTGATGCTGATACTGGTGATGGATGGGAGGTACCTCTGTTTTTTTTTTTGTAAAGAGTGGACCTGACTGTGCAGAGTGCTGTATGAGCAGAGCACACCAGACCACTCTAACTCCAGGGAGACCCTGCTGCCTTCTCAAACCCCAGCAGTGCTGTGCTCCCTAGGAAAGTGGCCTTCATTGACACTTAGTTCCTTGCTGTACAATGCTCATGACTTATTCAGCTCAGCTGAGACTCTTTCTCATGTCCACTACTTTAATCATAACTTTCTCATTGTTTGAGTGGATCTTATTTGAGTGGAACTTCTTTCTGTTTCCAGTAGCTAACACTAGTTAGATGAAAGGAGCAATTCTCTGGAGAGTGTGTGCAGAGAGTTCCTACTTGTAACGAGAAAACTGCTGCTGTTTTCATCCAGCATATCCTCAGAAGGTAGTGTACTGTTGGAGTTGCTTTCTGCAACATTCTTTTTTGCCCTTGACATTTACAGAGCCTCAATTAGGAAAGAATCTCACATAGTCGTTATATCCAGATGGTGGATGTAACAGGATAGTCTTATGGATCAGTGAAAGCTTTGCCTTAGTGATACAATAGGGCCAGGATTCCACATGATACATCATAAAGCACATTTTTGTATTCACTGCTTTTCCTTCCCCCTTTCACAAGCAAGCACTGAAAAGGTGTCTCGTGTCTCTAGGTGACACGGAGCTGGTTGGCAGGGTTAGTTAAGTCATCCTGGGGAATTAGAGTTTTGAAAGCCTGTTAATAAAGTATTTCCTTTAAATCCCGTATTTCCTGTATCCGTCTTTAAATGCAAATATCTCATCTATCTCTCTCCCCTTTCACATTCATTAATTGAAAGTGAGAATTTTAATTTGTGAAACGGTTTATTTCCCTGGTTTTGCCAGAGACTTGTCACAGACAGGGAATTAGTGCATTGACCATAAACATTCGTGGCTTTTTAGGCTGTGAGGTAGCAGTGCCGATTCTTCTCAGCAGTATGCATATGCGTTTATGGTCACAGAAGCATATGTGCACTTGGCTTCTTGGTTTAAATCGCTTCATGAAAATAAATGGTTGTTAAAAGCTTTGAGAACAGCATTTTGAGTCTGTTTTTGGAGCAGCTGCAGCGTGGTTGCCCATGGCTGGCTGTCCTGCAGGTGGCAATGTACAGCAAGGAGACGGCTTGGCTGAGGGACGCCGAGGGAGCACAAAGTTAAAATTAGCTTGCTTCACAAACGGGTGTCAAAATGCCTCTTCTGCCTCTGACTCCTACACCCGGCTGCTTTTGATAGCACCAAGAGTAAATCCAAGTCTGTCTGGAAATAAGTGCTGGAATCATTGTTGGGATTGCTGTATGTTTGCAGTTCTCCCTCTGGGCTTGGTTGGAAATGGGCATTTATGACCCTACTCCCTCCCTTTTTCCATTTGTCATCTTTTCTCCCTTTGCGCTACACACAGAAGTCATTGGTATAAGGGGAAGGCTGTAAAATACCAGCAAGCCAATCTATAGTATCCATTTCTGTAGGTGCACCAGAGGGTTGCTTTCCAGGTGGAAAAGGTTGTGGTGGGCACATTGCTGTTGAATTGTTCCAGCTGTTTCACTACAAACTCAAATACCGACTGCATTTTGCAGTCTTGTTACCACAGTATTTAATACTTGTTTGTTTCCTTCAGCATTGTCCTGAGGCTTACACTTACATTTTCAGTACAGTACAAATATTCTGCAATGCACTTTCTTTGTAAAATGTGAGTATCTTCAGCTTTAAACACTGTAAATTTTTTTTCCTCTTAGGCTTTTTTTTTTCCCTCTAATTGAGTTACTGTTGCAGCTAATAGTGACATTTACAAAAGAGAAACTAGAGAAGCTGTAGCAGACCACTCACTGAAATCTTACAATCTTGATTGTAGACTTCATTACTCTTTATGTAATTTTATTCTGTTCATGTTTGGTTTGATTAAAAATATTTCCAGTGAAGCAGATTGCAGTATTTGAAGTGCTTGATCTTCTTGAAGCCTTCTTCAGTGCTTAAGGAAATATTGAAAACCCTTGAAATTGTTTAGCCTCTATTGTTTTCTGCTGTGGATCTCAGAAACCTTAGTAAGGTAAGAGACAGTAGTGAGTGTCACAGAATCTTAGGGGCTGGA
>WBNH01000393.1:0-90129 GCA_013401255.1 Urocolius indicus | reverse complement strand
TGGCAATGCCAAACTGACTTCCTAACTGAATTGCACATGCCTTGCATTGTTCACATGAACAGATATTGATCGCCCACATTCTTTTGTTCTTTTCCCTGCTGTACAAAGCCTGTTGATAATGGTTCATTAAATTTGCCCTTTACCTTCGTTGGTTGGTTGTTACTTTCACACGTTACATCGCTCTTGTCCCCTGGGCTCTTGTCACACGAGTTATCCATATGCATATGTGTTTCACAATCCCTTGGCCAACTGACTTCTCCAAGCTGTTGATTCTTTGGTGCTCTGCACCAGAATGGTGCCAGTTACCCTGTGCTCTGGACCAGAATGTGACAGGGGTTCAGAGCAGTGAACAGCCCAATGGTTAATATAACAAAGTGTTGTCTTCCTCTGGAGCAGTCCCTCCCAACATTGTTCTTGGGTGCTTTCTGGCTTGCAGGTGCATGGATTTAAACAGTCCCCCTTTTTTATGGTTCACGGTCGTTGTGCCTGATTTCTCACGCGTGTTCTTCTCTCTGCGAGCAGCTTCACCAAGGAGGCCGAGTGGTGCTGAGTGTTGCTGACTGATGAATGTCACTAAAAAATAGCTGTTCAATGCAATGACTTGAATGTTTATACCTTCTCTAACAAAACCAGGAGGTTGTGGGGTTTTTCTGCCCAATCTTGTCCCTGAACTGAGGGATGAGCTCGGTGCCTCTCCAACAAATCACACAACTGATGGATCCCTTCGGTCAGCAAAGAGGCCTCATCGCGGGCATCGGCTGCCTTCTGGGCACTCATCTCTTCTCACACACGGGGGAAAGATGGTCCTGAGAGGGTCACACCTTAACAGAGCACAAAGACACACCTTAGTATTCCTGTTCCTCTTCTCAGCCTCAGCAGGTCAGACCTTAGTTGCGCACTTTTGGGGTTTGTTTTCCTCCCGTTACCCCTTCTCCTGCCTTTTAGCTCACAGTCCCTTACCTTCTCCTATTTCCGAAACAGTAACCATGACGGCAGCAGAGACTCCTTACCCTGCTTTCAGTTCCACCATGCCTACCCCTCGTATCAAAAAAACCCCTCAAGTTTCTGCATTGCAGACTCTTCCCACAGCTCTTACACTTAGAGGCTACAAACAAGTGACATCTCTTACAGCCAGGGCACAGGTGTAAGTCTGGTCTACTGCCTTAACTTCTGTCCAAAAGATTACCTCCAAAAGATTACCTGGGATCCCCACCTATACACAAATGTCCTGTGTGAACAGGGCAGGGGATTCCCAGGCAGTGTTGTAGAACACAGCAAACAGTGCAATCAGCACTGTTCTGACAGATCTCAATACTGTTCCACTCGCCATCGGCCTGGCTCAAGCAACAGCCCTGGGCACAGTCCTCGCCAGCAGGAATAATTCTGTTACACCTTGGACAAGCCCAGGATCAGTTCCCAGCTGAACTCATGGGGTGTTTGCACACCCCAGAGTCTGATGCCACACTTGCTGCCAGTTCATTCCTGACATTGTGGAGATTGATTCCCCCCCACATGACCAAATCTGCTGCAAGCTCTCCCCAGAGCTGCTGGGCTGTTCCTGCAGCCTCTCTCTACGGTTTTGTACTTGAGTGCCATTTCCTTTGGTTTCCTTTTCAACTCTGATCACACAGAGCAGATTTGTAACCGTTCTTTGACAAACTCTGTCTCTCTGGCTCATCATTATAATGCCAATCAGAATCCTTTTGACACTAGACTGGGGATGGCAGCCACAGCCAGCGTGGGCCGTGCAGCCACAGCTGTGGGTTGCACAGCCGCTGCCATCCCCAGGGAGCAAAGAGCCCCCCCAGGGCTCAGCAGCGCAGCCGCCCGCGGGAGAAGCCTCTGTGGGGCCACCTCCTGCGTGGGCCGGCAGCCATAGGCACAAGACGCGCGGCGCCCCAGCCCACGGGATGCACAGTGGCCATGGCCATGGGATGCGCAGCCGGGATGGTGGAACGTGCAGCCGCTGCCGTTAGGAAACGCGCAGCCACCGCAAACCTGTCCTGGCCTGGGCTCCTCTCTCCCCACGGGCTCCCAGGGCCTGTAGGGAACTCGCTCCAAGCTGAGCTGCCCACGCACTCGCAACCTCCTGCAGGCACCCACCCGCTGCCAGTGGGCTCTTCCACGGGCTGCCAGAAGGTCTCTGCTCCCTGGGGCCTCCCTGGACTGCAGGAGCACAGCTGCCTCACCGTGGGCTGCAGCACAGGGCACAGGGGACTCTCTGCCAGGGCCTAAGCACCCTCCTCCCCTTCTGCTCCACTGACCTTGGTGTCTGTGCAGACGTTCTCACATTCTCACTCCCTGGAGCTCCCAAATAAAGAGCCAGACAACATTTGCAACTCTTCAGAGTTTGGCTGTAGAATAATACTGAGCTTTTGCTTTCTCATTAGACTAAACGATGAGCCCCTGATTTCTTCAGGTGCTGCACAGGGCACGTGTCCAGTCATGGGGAAGGAAGGAGCACTCCTGGGTCAGGAGTTGGACCCAGAACTTGCTCACTCTGTTCTGGTTTGTTTTCTGTCTTTCCTGAGACACGGTGGGACAGCTCCACCACTGCAGCACAGCCATGGAGGGCTTGGCATTGTTTAGGAAAGACAAGGCAAGAAGTCAAGGAGGTGGAGTGGGTCTCTCAGTGAGGGAGCAATTAGCGAGCATTGTGCTCTGCCTGGCTGGGGATGAGGGGCAGGTAGAGTGCCTGTGGGTGCAAATTAAGGGGCTGAGTAAGGTTGGTGATGCTGTTGTAGGAGTTTGCTACAGGCCACCTGATCAGGAGGAGGAAGAGCATGAGGCCTTCTACGAACAGCTGAGAGTTGCCTCACCATCACAATCCCTGGTCCTCATGGGGGGCTTCAAGTACTTGATACTTGCTGGCAAAGCCACTCAGCCAAGCACACACAGTCCAGGAGGTTGCTGCAGATTGTTGATGACAAGTTCCTGTCACAGGTGATCGAGGAGCCGGCGAGTAGGGGTGTGCTGAGGGCTGAGCTGCTGGACATGGTGCTGACAAATAAGGAGGGTCTGGCTGGGGATGTGAAGGCTGGAGGCAACCTTGGCTGGATGTTGCACTGAGGGCAACGGGCTGGTGGGTGATGGGGCTGGGACAGAGGCTGCACTCCATGAGCTTAAAGGGCTCTTCCAGCTGAAACCATTCCATGATCTCCCAGGGCTCTGGGTGGGCACAGGGGTCTGTGCTTTGGCCATGGGATGCCCCTGCATTGTGGGCAGGCCCCAGTGAGCAGACAGAGTGTCCACCCAGGGCCCTGCAAGCACATCACCAGTTCAGCACATCACAGGATGCTCTGGATTGCCAGGAGCCAGTTCCTACTGCTGCTTTGGAACAAAAGAGCACGTCTGAGAGGCCCAGACAGAGTTTGTTGTCCAAAATGAAGCCATGGTCCAAGGGCCCCAATTCAGGGGCACATCCTGTCCAACTGACTTGTCTCCAGTCACCTGTCTGGAGAATTGTAAAGATATAACCCAAGGCATCACTACACCATGATATATAGAACATCCCTCACTGTGGTTGCCTGTAACTCTAGACCAGTGGAGGCCTGAGACCCAATCCCTCCATTTTGCACCATAAGAAGATTCAAGGTGAAACGATGAAATCATTTGTATGGCCACCCACGTGTTGCTGGCAGGGCTGGGGCTCAGCACATGACCAGCTCTGCCTGTATCCGTGGCATATTGGCCCCTTGGTGAGCAAGAGGTGCCACATGAGCTCTCCTGGGGCACAGTTACACCTGGCTGGCATAAGCCGTGCCATCTGGAGCAGCCACTCAGGTGAGAGGCATCTGGAAGATGCTGCTGGTGTACTAACAGATGCATGTACGTAGAATCCCAGAATGGTGGGGGCTGGAAGGGCCCTGCAGAGCTCATCCAGCCCCAGCCCCAGCCCCTGCTACAGCAGGTTCCCCTCCACCAGGGGCACAGGAACGTGTCCAGGGGGGTTTGGAAAACTCCCGAGAAGGAGCCTCCACACCCTCCCTGGGCAGCCTGGGCCAGGGCTCCATATGTCATCCTACCTGCCATCAGGACCATGTCTGGGCTTTCTCTGCCTTAGAAGAGCTCATTAATGGCAGAGCTGACTGTTCTCCAGCCCAGTCCCGCTGTGGCTGCAACACCCAGCTCCCCGGTGCAGCCGGACCCCGCTGCACGTGCTGCCAAACAGGAGCCAGGGCTCATTTTTCCATCAGTGTGGAAATGTCCATTCAAAATCAATGTCTCACATTCCACATCATCATGCCCAGTATAGAAACTGGGGGGTTGGCCAGGGGGATGAAGGATTGCTGCTCAGGCATCGGTCAGCAGGTGGGGAGCGACTGCACTGGGCAGCACTTGCCTTTGCTTGTTGGGTTTTGGTTCTCTTAATTACTAGTATTCTACTTTTTTCTTCTTGCTGTTACTATATTCCAGCTCAGTTATTATACCTGTTCTTATCTAAGCCACGAGTTGGGCTTTTCTTTCCCAATCCCCTCCCCATCCCGATGGAGCTGGGCTGGAGCAACGGCTGCGTGGGGCTGAGCTACCCTTGGGCTGGAGCTGTGGCAGAGCCTACTGTTTGTTCTACAAAAGCCCTCAGGGTCTCACAGGCTGCACATTCCTTCAGAATACAGCTGCTGGCTGTGGGGCACGTTTCCCACACAGCCAGGGCAGGCGTTGTGCACACGCAGGGGTGTTAGTAGGGGAGACTGGAGCACTCTGAGCTTTGGTGAGCCCTGGGTGCACATCAGAGTGTTATTGCTCTGAACTACAGGGGAGGCAACAGAAAGATTAAAAAAAAAAAAACCCAGACTGCCAGATGTTGCTCTGACTTTCTGTCAGGCTGTTTGCTACCTGTGTGGCCCTGGCAGAGCACCCGGGCTCCTGCTGGATCCATCCCGAGACAGGGAGCTGGCTGATGGTCAGGGAGGAGAAGCCAAGCTGCAGCCATTCCCTCCCTGTACTCCCACCCCGTGGGCTGTGCTCCAGTATCTGTGCTGAGAGAAGAAGTCTTCTATTAATCAAATGAAATAAAGACTGAAGGGACGACAGGGCGGGTTGGAGGGAGCTGCAGGTGGGAAGACACCGAGTAACTGGAACGCAGCAGCGGTTTCTGTGAGGCTCAGTCTTACAGAAGCATTGTTTGCTCTTCACACCCCTTCTCTTCACTTTCCCAGCTTGGCCTTGGAACGATGTGGCTTTTCCAGCTCCTCCTTCCTCCCAGTCCTTCTTTCCCACAGGGTCTCAGGGCACTGGCAAGCACCAGCCACTGTGCTCAGCGCTTCGGTTGCTCAGAGCTGCCCACACATGCTGCTCAGAAGGAAAAGTGAATCATGTTGCTAGGAATGGGCTTGGGGGATTTCCATGCTCAGCCTTTGGCTACCATCCTTTCCTGTACTGGCTACCTGAACCCAGAACTGAGCAAATGAGTGAGCTTCAGAGCATAAGGACGACTCTGCCTTTGTAAATCCCAGTTGCAGTTTATTGGCACAAAAGCTACCAGTTTCCTTGAGCTGCTCCCTGTTGGCAACTCCTTGATGAAGCTCCTTCCTTTCCAGCACCACCACACCCATCTCCAACCAGAAATGACTCCAAGAATTCCTGCAGCTCTCCATGCACACAGGCTGCAGCCCCATCCTCAGGCTTACATTTAGGCACTTTGCACTGTGGACAATTGCAAGCAGAGACACGCCATCATCCTCTTGTTCTGCTGCATCCCACGAGCACTGAAAGGCAGCCAAGTCTGGGAGGGACTGGTAGTGTGGTGGACAGCTGCTCTCTGTGAAGTGATACACCAGCCAGCTCAGGAGGATTATTGTATTGCAAAGCAACTGAAGCATGTTTCTGTTTTCACATGGAATTCTCTGCTACCTTTGGCAGAAGGCTCTCTCTACATAAGGTCTCGTTTAAAGATTCATGCACTTGGCACTTGTGCTCAGGTCAGCTGCTGCACAGCTCCTTCCAGTCTGCCAGGGTCTGCGTTTGGGCATCATCCACATCAACTCACATCAAGTGCAGGGTGGTCCTGGTCACTTCTGAGCCCTTCTGCATCCTCTCAGGGAAGAGTTGAGCTGATGTCCTGCAGCTGGTGGATCCAGGCAGCCCTATGGCAGTCACTGCAGCAGGTTCAAGCTGAAAGGCTCAGTTTCCAAAGAGGCAGAAGAGCCTGTGGATGGAGCTGGCAGGGATCCTTGAGGTAGGGGACTCTCTCCCGCATTGTCACCTTGAGTCAGCTGTAATGGGAAATGACAGCTGATGAGAGCTGTGATTCATGGCCCTCTAAACAATTTGTTGTCCCTCTCCTCAAGCTCACTGAGGTTCACTCTGGCTTGAGTCCCAGCCCAGAGGCCATAGCAGTTGGAGCCCCTCCAGCCCAGCTGCTGGTGTTGTACTGGGAAGGGGCTTGTCTGAGCCTCAGAGCCCCCATGGGACACAGCCACTGCTTGCTGCTGCTCCCTGACACCACACCTCAGGTGAGACAGTCACCAAGGCCTCAGTTGTGCACCTCTGTAGGCCTCTTTGGTATTTGAGCACCTCCCAGGATCACTGCAGATGTGTGTGTGCACACGTGGGGGGACACACACCTAACACACACAACATTTAGCACTCTGCTGTTTATCTGGATCCAGTTCCTTCTGTCCCTCCAGGACACACAGTGATGATTTGCTACGGGAGTGCCACACCACTTCAAACCTTAAACAACTTCTCCAGGCCTTGGGGCTTGACAACATTCCCACTTCTCTCAGCTTTGCAAGCTCCACAAGCCTTTTTGTCATTAGCTAGCAGTGGCTTTCACTACAAACCACTGGGGTGGCTTCTGGCACAAAGGATCCAGAGTTTCAGTTGGATCCTGTCTGTAAGGTCTGAGGCAGCTCCAGACCTTGATATGCAGGCTGAAAAGCTGAAGTAGGGTTCAGAGAAGACCCATGAGGCTGGCTGAAGTCCTGGAAAGCCCTGGAAATCCTGCCAGGAGTGAAGGAGGGAAGTAAAATCTACCTGGTTGAACAGTAACCTTTTCTCAGTCTGTAAGAGAAGAGATCCAAGACCTACAATGACCTGAGTTTGGACCAGAGCCTTTGGACGTTCATTCAGGTGCTTAAGTTTGATCACCTAATCATAGCATTATAGAATTTGGATTTCATTGCCCTCTGCTGCAGGCTGGCCAGCTGTGCTATGGAGTGTGAAGTCATTCTTCTATTTCTACCTCTTTCTGAGACTTCATGGATGTCAGTGATTTACCCTGCAACAACACACCATGGGGGTACCAGGAAAACAGGTCCTACCTGTGGGCCCTGAGACTGGGAGTCAGATAAAAGGGTAAATACAGCTTTTTGATATGCAATCTCAAAAAAAAAAAAAACTACCCCAATTTTCACCTCTAAAACTCTGACTGTGGCATCATTTCACAAAGAAGGGGTTCCTGCCTAGGCTGCTTACAGACATCTCAGGAAGGAAAACTTGGGGATAAGGAGAGAGCGCAGAGCTGCCAGGCCTGTCCTCCCAGTCCTGTGGTGATGCCACAGCTGCAACCACTGCAGATGGACAGAATTCCTGCATCAGAATCTAACCCTTCTGGTCTCATCCATCTGCTAGAACAAACCCTTCCTTCCTACCTTCACACCCCCGGGAACTCTGCCCTGGGCTGTACTCACCAAACGCTGGGGAGCTGAGGTCTGCTCCATGCCATGGATCACTCACAGGGTGCTGCAGGAGCTGAGGTCTGCTCCATGCCATGGATCACTCACAGGGTGCTGCAGGAACACTTGTGCTCCATCAACTGCCAAAGCCAAGGGATGACCTGAGAAGGTTGTATCAAATGAGTGTCATCAGCTTCCTAAAGACAAGTGCCAACATTTTGCCAACCACCAACCTAAGAAGGACCAGGGTGAGGCACCTTGGGATAACAGTCACAAGGCAAGGCTGATTCACTCCCCAGGTCTCTGGGAATCCAGTTTGTGTCTGCTTGTGGAAAGAGACAAATAAACCACTTCTGGCACATAGTCAGACTGTCTCCCACCATGTGGGGAGATGAAGCAGGTCCCAAGTGACCACCTCTAGTACATTAGGCTAAATAACTTTCTCATTGTTCTCATGCCTGTGTCCATCTCCCCTTTAGCTTTTGGGGGTGAGGATTTACAGCTGGATTTTAGCCACCACTCTTTGGTGCTGTCACAGCAGAAACCTTCATGCCCAGAGGAGCTCAGTGTTCAGATGCTCCACAGGAACAGGAACCAGTTCAGCTGGGATTCTCAGAGGAGCTGGTGGGACCACGAGCTGCTGCTATGGACTCTGAAGGGGAAGGACCAGGGGATCTGTGTCTCCCTGGAAGGATTCCCATTTCCACAGCAGGCTTTCAAAAACATTAGCAGCCTCAGCCTAAAAAGCAAAATCTCTATTTGTGGGTAATAAAGGCAGACAGATGCCTCCTGCACGCAACCAGCCAGTGCCTCTGAGACAGGAGGCTCTAAATAAATCATCAGTGAATCCTAGAGCTGAATGCACAGTTGCTGTTTGCATCATAAATAAATGAGGAGGCTTTTATTTACTCATTCTGGGGGCAGAGCACATAGCAGAGGAGCTCCTACGCTACAGATTGTCATTACTTCAGCACAAGCACGTGGCTCCCACCAGCTGTTTGCTCCTGTGCTGCTCCTCAGGAGATACACATCTCATCAGTGAGAAGGGAAAAGAGCCACCAGGTCTTCATGGCTGCAGAGTGCTCAGCTCCCTGCCCTCGGTAGGAGGTGGGGAGGACGCAGAGCCAGTGCCCAGGGACACAGCTGAGCTGCAACTGCCACCCTAGCCAGGGAGGTTGGAGGCTCCAGCACACAGCAAAGGGCTCTAGATGCACCAAAAGACAAACACATATGTCGGCATCAGGGAGATCTCACCTGGTGCTAAAATATCCTCCTCTCACAGCTCCATGGAAACAGTTGTACAAAAAACATGTCAGCCTTCTCCCCAGCAAAGAGGAAGGACATCATTTTCCATCAGGAACCATTGCCCTGTTCTGGTACCACTTGGAGAAGGAGAAACCCAAAGGAAAATTGGGTTTGTTTGGGTTTTTTTTGATCCAGAAAAATAGTTAGTGCCATTTCTAAGGAGAAAAGTCACCTTTTCAGACACAAAACGCAACCCTGAGATCTGGAGGGCTGGGATCTGATGTGGTTTTATTTAATTATGGATCAAGTGTTATTGATCCATTTGCTTCAAGCAAAGCAGCCAGTGGTGAGACCCTACCTGCTCCTCACGTCCTGAAAACTGCATTGTTAACCTCCTTGGCTTTGGGGATGCCAAAGGGCCAGAGCTCAGGGAGGCTCAGAGCATCCACACACACCCTGACCCTCTTCACCAGCTGCAATGGCAGCCAGAGCCTGCCGCTCCCTTCTGGCTCATTGATGAAACACCACTGGGGGAGGGAGGTCTGTCTCACTGTGGTGACTTCATGTCTTGCTGGTGGCATGAGGAGGCCAACACATGGGCAAGAGAATCTGTGCTGTGGGGCAAGAGAATCTGTGCTGTGGAGCCAGGGACCCAATCCAAGCCTGACATCCAAAATGCAAGGTCACTTTTCCCCTGAGGCCCCGTCCTGCAGCTCCACACACACCTTTGGTGACAAGAGGTGGCCAATCCTGAGCAGATGCAACACACCAACGTGTGGAATCCTCCACAAGACCCTTTAGGAACAATTCCTCTCCAAATGAGATCGTTGTCCAATCCCATCAGTATCCCAGCACTCTCTTCACACAACTCCTCTGTCAGCCAGCTGAGAGCTGAAGTCCATGTCTGTGCCTGAAGGGTTCAGGGCAGGATTTGTGTTTCTAAAATAGCTGTGAGAAGGTCAGGGCTCTGGGCATGGGAGCCCCACTGAGATGGGCTCCTGTCCTTCCCCTGCACAGGGGGCACCTTTGTCCACAGAGTCCCAGCCAGAAAGCCTCAGATTTGGTGCTAGGATTCAGCCCTCCATACTACAGGACCGTAGGAGCTGCTCCAGCTCCCCCACCGGGCTGGCACCCAACTACTAACAGTGGCTGAAAAAAAAGTGGGTCAGAAAATGCAGTTTGCAAAGGAAAAGTCATTTTTAGTTGGTTTGGGTTGTTTTTTTTTTTTTTTAAAAGCTATTTCCTCTTCTCACACCAGCACCACTTGATCCTCCCCCAGCCACTGCAATCATGTCTCAGCTTGCAGAGGAAATTCTGATTCTCCACCAGAAAAACCTCAGTCACACAACCACCAGTCCATTCCCTTGGCATGAAGCTGAAACATTTCATCCCCAACACACATCCCCACACCACCTCTGGCACGAGGTGCCCCAGGCAGGGAACAGCTGCCACAGGGCCAAGCAGCAGCACAGCCAAGCTTTGGTTTTCCACTAAAACGTGCTACTTTCCAGCCCCAAAGCTTGGGTTGACTTCTGGTGCATACACATTGGTGCCCAGGCTCTTGCTACAGAGGCAGGGTGGGTTTCCTGTAGGACTGGGTTAGTTCCTGCCAGGGATGGGCAGATGATTCTACATGCTGTGCTCAGGGCAAGCAGCTGCTGGCCCTGGGAGAGCTCGTGCTGCTGCATCCCCAGACCCATTGTCACAGCAGCACAGCTGACTGGGCTCATGGAAAGCCCCACACACGTGTGGCCTGGCACGAGTAGGGGTGGCTGGGCTGAACCCACCTGGGTGTGAGACTTTTTCAGCCCTTGTTTCTAACCCAGCTGAGACTTGTGCAGCTTCTTAAATCCTAACAAAAGCAAAGCAAAGTGTCCCCCACTGGCACTACCTGTGTCACAGGTGGCTCATTGCAGCCTGACTGAGTCTTGTAGTCCCACAAACAACTGTAAAGAGAATGGGCACTGCCAGCAGAGATGAGCACCCTGAATCTGCAGCACGTCGTGGCTGTACTCAGGCAGCTTTTTATGTGTGATGTCAACAGCTACATACAAGCTGTGAATAGTTTCCTGCCTCCTCTGGCCTTGAGTCTACAGGAACTTGACTGACTTCCCTGGAAGTGTTTTGGATTTACTCTGGCTCTGCTGAAGTCAGAGTAGGCTGAGGCCAGGCACTGCTGCTGCTCTGAAGCTGCAGAAGCTGCGTTGCTTCAGGTCACAGGAGGATGGAGAGAATGTGCTTTGGATTTGTCTCTTTCCTTGTCAGGAACGTGCACCCTCTCCCAGCCCAAGCAGAGCTGTGCTGATGGACAGTGGGGTCCCCTGCCCACAGCCCTGGGGCTGATGGAGGCAGTGCTGAGAGCAGAGCTCTCTCTCATTTCTAATCCCAGTAAGAAGTAACTGCCCAGTCTAAGCAAGAGCAACAGGCAAGTTTTTCCAGACTGGATGGAAGGGGAGCACAGTACAGGCCTGAGGGTCAGAGGAGGAGCATCCTCTGCCAACAGACAATCCCTGCAGCCCCACTAACCTGCTTTGAACTCTGGTATGGGAAAGCACAGTTGGGCAGCACACTTCTGTCTCTTCCACTCACCTTGCACCGCCCTGCCCTTGGCTCCAGAGCCCAGCTTTCCCCATCAGGTGTGGCATTTCCAAGGGCTCCTTGGGGCATTCCTTACATCTCTGATGACAGATGGGATTTTGACAGGAACATCCCCTTAAAGTCCTTCCCTGGTTTCCAAACAATCTTCTGTGGTGTTAGGGCTGGGCTTTTTTGCACTCTGAAAATACAAAAAGAGACGGCATGAAACCCCTCCCCAGACTTTTCCAACACACAAACAAAGACATGATTCATTATTCTAAGGCTGTTTGTAGTTTGGACTCCACAGAACTGAATGTCTGATGTAATACACTATCTGGGAATGTGCTGCTTTCCATTTCAGCACAATCAAGACCTAAATCTGTGTCTCCCTCTCCCTCATCTGAGCTGGAAATGGGTTTGTATCCCATCTTGCTTTGAATTATACACAGCAAGTTCATGATGGGACACGGTCTATTGGGCTGCCAAAACCTGCTCTGTCAGATCATCTACTAAACTGTTTCTTTTTTATGACAGGCAAGAAAAATGACAGAGCAGCTCCTGAGTGTGTGCTACTGAGGCCAAACAGGAGCTGCAACCACCTGCCCCCAGCCCAGGACAACACAGAGCTCTGCAAACCCTGACACCAGCCCCTGGCTGAGAGAGACCTGGGAGTGCTGGGTGATAATAAACTGACCATGAGCAGCAACGTGCCCTTGTGGGCAAGAAGCCAATGGCAGCCTGGGGGCATCAAGAAGAGTGTGGGCAGCAGGTGGAGGGAGGTTCTGCTGCCCCTCTGCTCTGCCCTGCTGAGGCCTCATCTGGAGTCCTGTGTCCAGTTCTGGGCTACCCAGCTCCAGAGGGACAGGGAACTGCTGCAGAGAGGCCAGTGCAGGGACACCAAGATGATCAGGGAACTGGAGCATCTTCCTGCTGAGGAAAGGCTGCGGGACCTGGGGCTGTGGGACCTGGAGGAGACTGAGGGGGAAGCTCATCAACACTTACAACTATTTGAAAGGTGATGTAAAGGGGATGGGGTGACACTTTTTTCTGTAGTGTCCAGTGACAGGACAAGGGGTGATGGACAAAAGCTGGCACACAAAAGGTTCTGCAATCTTAAGGAAAAAACTTCTTTACTGTTTGAGTGTTTCAGTGAGGGAGCCCTGGCCCAGGCTGCCCAGGGAGGCTGTGGAGGCTCCTTCCTTGGAGGGCTCCAAACCTCCCTGGACATGTTCTTGTGTGACCTGATCTAGGTGGGAGCTGCTTTGGCAGGAGGATGGACTGGATGATCTTTTGAGATCCCTTCCAACCCCTACTATTCTGTGACCCTGTGAGGGTCACAGGTCTCACTGCCTGGACCTAGGTGTGAGCTCTGGGATCAGGAGTTGCATCCCAGTGGGGAACAAGCAAGTCAACCCAGCCCAAAGCAACTCATCGCTGGTAAAGGGGAGAAACACTATATGAAAGGTGGCCATGGGAGAGCCCCTGACTGGCAGTCAGCCAGTGAGATTAAAACCTGAGGCTTTGGAGCTGATGAGCTGGGAGCTGTAAGAGGTGCAGGCTCCACAGTCCATCTATGGACACAGAGCAGGGCACAGCCCATCCCCAGACAGTCTCTGTCCCTTCCTTCAACCCTCAGCTTCTGCATGGCACAGGAGGGAGGTGCAGGGGAAGGCAAAGGCAGTGTTCCATCAATGTGCTCCTCCACTGGTGCCCAGGATGTTGCTCTGACCCAACCACCCTTGACCCCTGGGTCTGAAACCAGCCTGGGCATTAGGGCACGCTCTTGCAAACCCATTTCTAAGGTCCATGTTTTATTCCTGGAGATGAGGGCAGTGACCAGCATAAAGAGGCCTCCAGCAGTGTGGGATGCATTATCCACCTGCTTTGAAAGAATGAAGCTGATGCTGTGTGGAACGTGGAAGACGTCTCAGAGAAATCCCTTCAGCCTGCTGCTGTGTCTGTTCTGCCAGACACCAAAGCAGTCATGGGGTTTTCCTTATGAGCATGGACTGTGGAGGTTTCCCTGAGCTGAATGACTGCTTATTATGGCTCTAAGCAACCATCCTGCCTGGCTCTTGGCCATCACCACAGCACTGGCCACATTCTGCAACGCTTTGGGTTCTCCCATTAGAGGAGAGCAAGCCTGCCCACGTTTCCTTGGCAGGAAAGCAGGCTCTGACATGAGACCTGTGGCTCAAATTCACCGTAAACCCAATGCTTCATACTACAGTGGTAAAAGAAAAAGGTCCTTCCCCTGCCATCCCGTTTGTGCCATGCTGGTTGCTAGTGAGCACAACAGCAAGATCTGAGCCTGGGCATGACAACGGATCCCACGGCAATAAATTCCCTGTGTGCTGGATGAGCAGCTAGACACATGAATAATTAACCATGGTTTAATCAACATTAAACTAACAGTTTAATCAAGAACAACTATGTCATCTTTCCCTGAAAGAATTACAGACAAAGGCTGTGGTTCTGGCTCTGGCTCTGCAGTGTAGGAAGCAGAGATGTTTTACACCAGCTCATCACACACTCCTGCAGGGCCCCAGTGAGGTGAGGGCTGGAGCATCAGCTGCCCCTTCTCCTGCTCCACACAAACAGCTTTCTGCATCCCTCCTGCAGAGTGAGCTGGGGGGAGATGGAGAGGAGGCTGTGGAGGCAAAGCCTGTGCCAGTGCTCCATGTGCCAGGCCTGCTCCTCTGTGCACAACACAGTGGTGGTTTTGCCTGGGCCTGGTGTTTGGTACCAGGGGGGCTACAGAGGTGGCTTCTTTAAACAAAGAGCTGCCAGAAGCTTCCCCTGCAGCTGACAGGGCCAATGCCACTCAGGTCTAAGATGGAGATGGACCCACAGCTGACCAAGGCCTGGCCAGTTAGTGACTGAGGTAATGCCTCTGTGATTAACATACTGGAGAAGGGGAAGAAGTTGTTGGGCAGTTGCTGAACTGCAGCAGCAACAGGGAGCGAGAATGTGAGAACATCTCTGTAGGCACCAAGATTAGTGGAGAAGGAGGGGGAAGAGATGCCCAGCCCCTGGAAGAAAGAGTCCCCTGTGCCCTGTGCTGCAGCCCATGGTGAGGCAGCTGTGCCCCTGCAGAGCAGGGAGGCCATGAGGGAGCACAGACCCAGTGGCAGCCCATAGAGGAGCCCACGCTGGAGCAGTTGTTGAGGAGCTGCAGCCCATGGGAAGGAGCCAGGCTGGAGCAGTTCATGAGGGACTGTCTCCCGTGGGAGGGACCCCACAGTGCAGCAGTGGGAAGTGTGAGGAGGCCTCTCCCTGAGAAGCAGCAGCAGCAAAGTCCATCTGTAATGAACTGACCTCATCCCCTGCGCTGCTGGAGGGGGAAGGAAGGAGAGTCCTGGGCAGAGGAGGGGTGGGGGAAAGTGTTTTAAGATTCCATTTGATTTCTCATCTCCCTGTTCTGATGGTTCATTAATAAATCAAATCCTTTCCTCCCCAAGTTGAGTCTGTGTTGCCCGTGACACTAACTGCTGAGCCACCTCCCTGCCCTTATCTGGACTCACAAACCTCTCCTTACGTTTCTCTCTCCTCTGACCTGTTCCCTGAGGAGGGGGAGTGATGGAACAACTTGGTGGGCACCTGGCACCCAGCCAGGGCTAAACCCTCACATCCTGTCATGTGCCATGAATCCAGTCTGGGTCCTGAATCCAGTCTGCACTGGGAACAGCATCCCCAGGGCAGGGCAAGAGCAGAGTGGGCAGGAGCTTGTGCTGCCGTGCTGTTTGCTGCAAAGATGCACATGCCATGCAAAATGCAAGGAAAAGGGACAGAGGAACTTGGCCAGTGGCTGAAAAGAGGATAACCACTGGGGCTAAGCTGAGAGCACTGGCATGAGCAACTACGTGCAGAAGGCAGGAAAGTCACAGCCCTGCTGCAATCCCCCAGGCAGAGGGAGAGACTTGATAAGCCAAGCACAGAAAGGATCATCCACGAACACATGCAGAAGGGATCACCCATGAACATCTGCTTGTCTCCAGGAAGGACAGGAGAACCTCAGGAGCCCTCAGAGGCTGGCAGAGTCCCTGCTGCTGCATGGTGCTGAGCAGATGGACCCAGCAGGCTGGAGATGCAAAAGGGCTGCTGAGATGGGCCACGGCAAGGGCAGTTTGGGAGTCTCCACTCCCCAGACACAAGGGCCCTTTCCCTTAACAGCATCAGTGGTGCTCACTAGGGAGTGTTTCTGACCTGAGCCAGGACACTTGACCTGAGACCACAGCTGGAAAGCTGCAACATTTCGGGTTTCCATCTTTCAGAGAAGAATTAAAACTTGCCACAGAAAACACTGATGACAGAATTACCTTTCACCACTGCACCTCCATCACCTGCAGTGCAAAACGTGGCACACACTGCACCTTTCACCTCTCCAACACCACCAGTGACACTGACAGCAGCTCCTGCCATCCAGCTCCCCGCAACAAGCAGCAGCCTGTACAGCATCTGCATGTCTCAAGAGCTTTCTGAAGGGGAAGCAAGCGCTTGTTCCAAGCTCAAATTCAGTGGCTGCCAGTTGAATCCTCCCTTTCTGGACCTTTTGAGACACTTTCTAAAGCCCTCCTGAAGCCCAGATCTCACTCTGCCCTGTCCCCTGATTTATTAAGTGTTTGGAAGGAGTTTCTGGCTGTTGCTGCAGTGGGAGGTCGCCGTGAGCTCCCAGCCCACGCTGCTGGCTCGGAGCTGCACCCTTGTTCCTCTCCAAAATTCACAGCCACACTGATTTGATTCCAAGGAGCCAGGGCATCCTCCAGGCCAAATGGTTCATTATCTCTGGCTTTCTTTAAAAGGTCAAGAAACGCTCTCTGCTTGGCAGATGTACCAACCAGTGCAGGAGTCAGGAAGTCTCAGGCTTTGTACTATAACAAGGTCATTAACTTGCAAACTCTATCCTGAGCAGAGGCAACACCACAACTTTGTCTAAAGCTTTTAAACAACCCCCCCAAAAAGAGGAATATTTTCATTTTTTTTTATATACTCTGATAGATTCCTTTTAAACAACAATCAGAAGAAAAAAAGATCAGAAAGCAAAGCACTCTGCCGTGCAGAGCTCAGTCCCTCATGATTCCAGTGCCTGTTCTCTAACCTGGTGCCTCCAGCCCTTTTCTCCTTTTTCTTCAGCTTTTCTTTTTTGCCCTACTGCAGCTACTGGAGGAAAGAATGAAAAGACAAGAGAGGAGGAACTCCCTCACTCAACTAAATTAGCAGTTCAGCAGCTCTTTGGTTGCCAGTGCCTTCATGTTCTACGGGGGAATTCCACACTCATAAGCATCAGACATGAATTCCAGCAGCTCCTGCTGCACCAAGGAGCACCTTTGGGACCATGGGTGCTTTGGGCTGGGTGGGTGCAGGCTGGCACCCACTCCCCACGCTCACCTCCCCCCGGGGCACCAGGAATGGGATGGCACAGGCAGCAACGACAGCGCAGCGTTACAAACCCATCTCCCTGCTTCATCTCCAGGGTGCTTTGCTGCTGAGTCTTGCTGACCTTTTAAGCCAGAAGAGACCAAATGAAGACAAATGCCTCAAAGAACTTCCAAATAACGAGCCCCTAAAGCAGAAAACCTCTAGGAGTTTGCAATGCTTTTGCAAAACACACATCTGATCGTTTGGAGTCCTGCTGCCTGCCAGCAGCCCAGCTCCCTGGCTGGCCAGCAGGAACATTTGGTGCCTGTTTGGTTCTGACTCTCACGTGAACTGAGATGCTCAGGAGCTGTTCCCACACAACCCTGAGTCCTCATTACCCATTGCACCCCCACAGCTCTCTGTGGAGTACTGGACAGCAGTAACAAAGGCCAGCCCCAAGCTCCCAGCCTGGCAACACTCAGCAGAACTCAGACTTTAAGCTCTACAGACCTTTATGTAGCCCAAGCTGAGTTTTATTAACCCTGCTATCTGCCTGGACAAAGCATCCTTTGTAAACCTCATTAAGTTCCTGCTTTTAGCCAACACTTCTTCTTTCCACGGTGTAATCATCTGCCAGTGAAGCACAAACCACTAGATGAACAGGATCCACTCCCAGGGCTCCCACGGCTGCTCCTGCCCGTGTGCCACAGCACTGGCACCAGCCTGGGCTGCAGCCCCAACAGGGGCAGGGAGCTGCAGGAGAGAGGAAGAGGAGCAGGAAAGGAGATGCTCTCTGGGGTGAGGTTCCCCAGTCTGCTTTGTGCTACTCCCAGCAGCAGAGGCACAGGTTTGCAAGGAGCTGCTGGATGGGCTCAAAGGGCACAGGCAGAGGCTGCAGCCCCAGGAGTGCTGTTGCCTGGCACAGAGAGGGAGAGCTGGGTTTCCCACCCTGGGTGGCAACTGCCACATGTGGGCATTAGCAGCCCTATGCCTGTGTGCAAAGGGCACTTGTGCCACAGGCCCTGTTGCAGTCTCAGCTTGGGAATGCAGCCTCAGGCTTCCAGTTCCCGAACTGACGAGAGCCGGTGAGAGGCTGCAGGTGTGGCTGCTGCATTTGCACACCAGGAGCTTGTGTTTTGTGGAGTTCTGGGGCACAGGGGGTTCAGGTGGCTCCAGGAATGAAGGCTCCCTCCTCAACACAGAAATGGCACTTCTTAGCATGCCCTGAAAGAGTCCCAAGCCCCACTGCCCTGCCCCACAGCCGAGCTCTCCACATGCATAAAGCCAACTTATCCCAGCACAGGATGGGTCTGTCCCTCAAGCCAAGACCCTTCTGAGCAGTTGCCACTCTGCCCTATTTTGTGTCACTCCCCAAAAGTCACCTGAACCCCCAGTGCTGCTCAGCCTGACACACCAAACCATTGTGCCTTTAAGGCACTGCTCCAGAAAGAAAAGGTTCTCAGCACAGTGAGTAACATCACTTTTCCTCCACGCACCATCTGTTTGCCAAGATGAAGAGCTCTGGGCTGGCCAAGGCTGAGTCACTCCAACAAGAATAGGTCTCACTGTACTTATACTTCCCAGCTCCCAAAATAAAACCCACAGCAAGTGATGGACTTTGGTTACCCCAGAGTGCGCATAGAGCTGGTGTGAGGAAACATCCAGCTCAGCTGCTACTGCTTGTGACACAGAGCCAGAAGGTGAACACAGCCCTGGGACCACACCTCAGTGCTCCCTTCCAGCAGCCTTAGCAAAGCTGGTTAGTTTTTCAGAGGGAGAAGGGGAATTGCTGCTTCAGAGCATCCTTACAAACACAGCTGACAATTCTGCCCCACACAGACCTGTATTGTCTCCCTCTGCAGGGAAACAATTACATGAGAGATCCCAGTGGCTGAGACTCTGGTGTCAGGGCACCCAGAGGTGCCAGGAGGTCCCTTTACCCTGGGGATTGAGGTCTGGCCATGTGCCCACATTTCAGTATCTGACTTCCCTTTGTCTCAGTGAGCTCAGGAGGTTATTTTAGGCACCCTGTGGCTCTCTAAGCCAGGGTAATTTAGGAGAGAGAGGTAAGTTAGTCTTCTACAACTTAAAACCTCTGATGGCTCTCATTCCTCAAACTCAGCAGGGTCCTTACTGCCCTCCCTGCTCCCTGCATGCTCAGTTCTGCTGCTGTGGGGCTGCCCTGGGACATGGAAGATCCCTGATGTGCAGGTGGAGCAGCTCCAGCTCCAGGGCAAAGGAACAGCACAGTGTCACCTCCCCAGCAAACACTCTGCAGAGCAAACCAGGCATCTGTTCAGCCCTGAAATCCTGCTTCACTACACAGAGTTTCACCCCTCACTCACCCATTTCCAAGCCCTGTCAGCCCGGAGGAGGAGGGATGGGATTCACTTCCCATGTGGAAACAGGCTCTCCCTGAAGATCCTCTCAAGGCAGCTCCCCACAGCCCCATGCCACTTGCTCTGTGTCTCCAGCACCTCAACATGGTACATGCTGGAGGAGCTTCTGGCCCATGGAGCAGATGGTGCTGGAAATAGGTACTTAGCTGGCATCCCAAGGGGAAGCATTTTGAGCTGTTGGGTAAATAACTCTCTGCAGGCCAGATTCAACTCTCCATCACTGCTGTGGGATCTGTGAGAGCACAGCCTGAGCCTCACTGCTGCCCACCCACAGCCAAAGCCCCTGGCAGCACCAACCCCCTGTGAGGGCTCCTGCAGAGTGCCCAGAGTCCGCTGAGCCCAGGCAGCCCAGGCACTGCTGTCACCCAGCAGCAGCAGCTGAAACACTCCCATTCCTGCTCCATCCTTTGGGGACACTGGGAGAGCACATCTGCACCCCAAGCTCAGATGTCTCTCTTTCCTTTGCCTGAATGCTGGGGGAAATCTGGTCTCAGCCCTCCATAACCTCTAAAAGCCCCACAGCCCTGGGAGTCAGTGCCATGCCCAGGGAGTCAGTGCCATGCCCAGGCTACTCAGCAACAGTGCGTGGATCTTCCCCCAGGAATTAGTCCATAGGTGATATGAATATGTTTACACACTTCAGAGGAGATATCCCTAGAACCCCAACACCCCTGTGCCAACCCATTTGTCCCTGTAACTCCATTTGCCCTCTCACATTTGCTACTCAGATGCCCTGAGTGCCCCACAGTGCCTGGCAGACCCCAGCCCTGGCTGCTCCTGTGCCAAACCCACTGTCTCAGCTGGGGATGCAGCTGCTCAGCCCCAGCCCTGAAACAAACACCCTTGTGCCCATTCCTGCACTCACACTTCTCCAGGATGGCTCCACATCTGCCTGGGCGCAGGAGCTGGGAGAGCTCTGGGCAGCAGCCCACCTTACTCAGGGTTTCCTGGCTTCTTTAACTCGTGCTGCAACCTAAATAGCATTTGAATCTCATCTTCTTGCTCCCCCTTTCGTGTTGTCACCTGCAAATTCAGATGAACAAGGAGGTTTGACAAAGTGCTACTGTGTATGTTAATACAGCCATTAGTGTCAGCCCACCTGACATACAGCCTGCAGAGCCTCCAGTGTTTACTAATATGATTGTAAAAGCACGGGAACATTACTTTTTAATGCCATTTCATATCACTCCAGTTGAACTAATATCCTGGGACATGATAATCAGGAAGCCATTTGGCCACAAAACTCAGTGCTGAACAGAGGCTGCTGCCTGAAAGATGCTGCTTGGGTCAGAGTGAAAGCCTTGCTGTTTGCTCCATAAGTTGTGAGAGCACTTGTGGAGGAGAAACATGGCCTGAAATGCTTATTGGGAACAGCCCAGGCAAATGGGGCTTCCAAATGGAGCATTGGGAAAGGTGGTTGTTATAGTCACTGCATCTGCTGCCAGCAATCCATCACCTGGCAATTCACCCACGTGGAACGCTTCAGAAACCCAGGGGACTGCAGAGCTTCTCTTTAAAGAACCCTTCTGAAGTGCTACAGCTGGCTGAAACTGGCCCAGCTCAACTTGTTGCTGTTTTCAGGGTAGGAGAAGGGCTACAGGACAGATAGAGTTTGATCTAAAGCACCCCTGATGCTCCAGGTGATTCCCAAATGCTCTCTAAAGCAGTGGAATGAAGATGGTGATGGCACAGTGACAGCACACAGCTCTGCTGCCCTAAGGATAGTGCTCTCCCCAGCTTGGCTGCCCAGGCCCACTTCAGAGCTTTGCGCTGAGCTCAAGAGGCAGTGGGTCAGGGACAGAAGGTGCTCAGCCAGGGGAGAGGTAACTGGGGCACCCCATGACACATCCTCCAAGGCCTCAGAGCTGCATTGAGGCCACTGAACAAATGAGGAATTTACCCTGGCTCAGGTAAAGCTGCTGAGATAGTGAGGAATTCATCATTTCTCCTCTTTTGAAGTGAAGCTGCAAGGGGATCCCTCCATCCACCTGGCCAGAACAGCCCTTCTCATGGAAACTAGCCATTGATTTAGTTCAAGCCTCCTGCCAGTGGGTGGATGGAGCTGCCTAAAGCCCTGTGTGCACTATTAATAGGAGCAGGATCTCTCTGTCATTATTAATGAATTATGCTGCTGTGATTACTATCTGCTCATCCATCCACCCATCCTCCCCTCTACCATCCCAGCACTGCCTGAGTCCATGGCAGTACAAGTTCTCACTCCCTTTTAGTTCACAGTTTTCTGTGTGCCTGTGAGTGTGTGCGTGTGCCTGTATCTGTTTGTCTGAATGTGTGTGTGTGTGTCTGCATGTGTTTGTGTCTGTGTGTGTCTGTGAGCAAGAGTCTGTGCGAGAGTGTGTCTACATGTAAGTTGTGTGTGAGTGTGGCTGTGTCTGTATGTGAGTGTGTGTCTGCCTGTGTGTCTGTGAGTGTGTGTGTGTATGTGTGACTGTATGTGTGAGTGTGTGTCTGTGAGTGTGCCTGTGGGTGTGTGTGTGTGTGTGAGTGTGACTGTGCCTGTATGCCTCTGTGTGTGTGTGTGTGTGACTGTGCCTGTGTGCCTGTGTGTGTGAGTGTGTGAGATCCTGAGCAGCTGGTGGGAGATGAGTGGGTGTGACACACATGGGACTTTTTCTGTGAGAAAAGCATAAAAGGACAAGTTGAGCCCAGACTTTGCTTTTCATGTCAAAGCAGCGGCCGCCTGCCCCCGCTCTGTCCGGAGGAGTCGTCCCACGGACACGGGCTGACCCCTGCTGACCCCTCTCCCCCGCCCACCATCCTACCTGGGAGCCAGGTTGTCCTGAACTCTCATCCACTGGCCCCAAGAGAGTCAGAAATTTCCCTTCACCAAACAATTAGACTGTGATAAGAGGAAACAAATGGGCCTTTGGAGCAGTGAGGGCTGCAAGAAGAGATGAATTATTAGTCCAAGATGGAAATCTCTTTTGATAAATGACTGGCCCTAAGCAAGGAAGGATTCAGCAACACACAACAATGTCCTTGTTGTGACACGAGGAAGGGGAAGGAACAACCTTATAAGGGGCAACAAAGGCTCCACGCTGCCACCTTGACCAATTGATTAATCAAGTGTATCCCACAACATCAATGTGTTTCCTTCTTTGTATTAGTTACAGCGTCTGAACGTGCAGGACAGCCATGGTGTGTTCTGTTCAGGACCCGGGTTCAAACCATGGCTGAGGCTCCCCAGTAAACACCCCCATCAGGAAAGGGCAGTGCCAAGGCTGCCACAGCACTTCAAAAGCAATACAAGGCAGGAACAGCAGAGCAAAGGAGAGAGAAGCAGGTTTTCCCCTCTCTCCCCTCCTGCGAGGGGCCTGGCTCAGGGGAGTGGGGCAATGCCTCATGCTCCAAGGGAAGGAGCTGCCATTTAATAACACTGGCTCAGCTCCTGGGAGTCTCAAAGCCTAGTTCAGAGGGGGGAATATCCATGGGCAGCACTGGAAACAAACCTGACAACGAGGCATTGGGAAAGGCACTGAAACCAGTAAGCTTTAACATCTCAGCTTCTGCACTCAGGTGGTGGGGGCTCAATAGGTCTAATGCCAAGCAAGGCACAGGAGGGACCCCAAGAGCTGTGTGGATTAGTATCCAGCCAGGAGCAGGGACACTACTGGAGTTTCTAGGTCCCTATACCCTGAACTGCAGCTATCCCTGGGGACTGGTAATTGAGGCCTCTGGTATCACTGTTTTTAGTGGGAGCTGAAAGCAGAATGAGTTATGAGCAGCACACACATGTAGAGAGGTATCCTCTGTACACAGACAGATATCCTTTAGAAACACCTGACAGGAATGGCTTGAGCTAGAATTGCTAAATATACTCCTCTCTTTGTCCTCCCCTAGAAACCACCACCATGAGATTAGCAAGGTACCATGCTAGATCTTTATTAGTTAAAGCTGACCACAGTGCAAAACTTGGCCTGAATCATAAATGAGCTGCCTGCTGGAATGAGGAGAGCAGCCAGCCAGCACATTCATTCCGCACGGGCCTCTGCTGCTTGCCTTGGGGAATATGCTTCCTTCTCTTTAACTCCCTGACAACTGGCAGCCAAAGTTCAGCTCTCCTTATGCTCCCCAAAGCCAGTAGAGCCACAACTTCCCACTCACACTGGCCTTACACAGGCTTAATCAAGCTGTGGTCATTTGCTTTAACACAAAGTAAGAGTGAAACCAACTTCCTTGCCCTGATGGCTCACAGTAGGATTTAGCACCGAGGCCATTTATAAATGGCAAGTCCTGCCTTCTCTACTTTACTTGACTGAGTATCAAATATTAACAGTGGAGCCCTGGATGTTGATATCAGCAGTATTTGTTTTTACAGCCATCTTCTGCCCTTAGACAATGTAGTTTGGCTCTCAGCATTTTCCTTCTGTAAAACAGGGAGGAAGAAATGAGAAAGATTATAATAGAGATGATAAACTGAGCGATGCTGGGCTACCCTCACATGGAGTGGCTGGTAGGAAATCTATCACGAGATCTGCACATTCCTTTGCCATGTCACGCCCAGAACCTCCTTTTAAAGGCCTTGAGAGGCTCAGCACATGCCTTGGAGGAGGAACAGAGGCCAAAACGTGGCCATGTATGAGTGTTTCACTGCAAGCAAGTTTCTTGCTTTGGAGCAGGAATGGGAAGCAGAACAGCTCTGGTTTCCATCAGCCCCCGTTTTATGGCATTGGTTTCACACCATGGATTGTACACGCTCATGCTCGTTCTTCCAAGCCCTGTCAGTGCTCTGCCATGCTTCCTTCTCACCTGAGCAACCAATCTGTGTGTTTTACCCTGCCATGATCAGGATGTTCATGTCTCATTTAGCTGTGCATTCACAAAATGTGCTCCACAGAGCTCAGTTGCTCACAAAATGAGAGTGAGCAAGGTACCTCTGAAATATCTTTCTGAGCCTTGGGCGAAGGTGATGAAGACAGATTAGCTGATCAACAGTGCATGAGGGAGAGAGCTCCTGGAGCCTTTGGTTCACAGGCCCCAGAGGACTGACTACAGCTGGATAAACTGAAACCACTAAAATACAGTAAAATACAGTCCTGTGAAAGAGCAAGTTACTCTGCTCAGCTACTGCACTGTAATGGCTGCATGGTGGCAAAGACTGATATGAAGTGCCATCTTTGGCCAGTTCAACAGAGACTGCATCAAAGACCTCCCTTGTCACCATCCCATCCAGCTGGGCCTGGAACAAGCTCCCAACCATCACAGCTCACAAAGAAATCTGCAGCCCATCCACTTGCTGAGTACTCCTACAGAGCAGAGCAAGGGTGACAGGTCCCATCTGGTATGCCTGGAGTCACCCAACGTTGATCCAAGCACTGGGTTTAATCAGTGGCTGTTTGGGTGCTGCTGTCGATCAAATGAGGTTTGGTGTCCAGAATAAAACTCCTGGCTCTTGATCAGTCACTGGCTTTAAACCCAAATTACACTTAGAAAAGCCAGGATGCTGTCAAACAGTTCTAAAACATGGAAACAGAGGCCATTCCCTGCCAAAACATTCTGAAGAGCCATGAGAAAGTTCAGGCCCTTCCTCAGGTAGCCCTCAGATGGACGTGAGGGTGAGGAACACAGCTGATGGCTCGACTCGAGAGCTTCCTGCCCACGTCTGCATCACAACACAGAGACCAGAGCAATGGCTATGAAATCCAGGACCAAACAACAGAAGATGACACAACACTCTGTGTCTGAGGCCACGACAATCAGAATCAACAATATAACCCTGTTAGATTTTACTAATACTTGATTTTACTACATATTCTGGCAAAGCAGAGTATGGGTCTACATCAGGAGCAGTGCATCCTCCCCCAAACACACAGCAGTCCAGACAACCTCCTTTGGAGACAGGAGCTTGACAAGCTGCCCTCCAGCAGGACCTCACAGCCATACCAGGGGTGTCCATGGCTGCTCTAACTCAGCCAGAGTCACACCAAAGCCACCTTCTGGGCAACTGCAGCTTACTGAGCATTGACTCAGTTACCAGCAAACCACACCAACACTTTCACCAAGCAAGATGCACTCAGGAGATTAAGTCATAGGTTTAGCCCGCTACTAAACCTGCAGATGGTTCAACTTGGGGGAGATGGATCTCACATCCTTCTTCTGGAATCTGAGGCTTTGACTCGGGTGTTCCAGTACAGATACCTGTATCTAGTGCCACTGCAGGTGTGGCAGATCTGCCCCTTCCACACACATCTTGAATGGTATGATGGGCTTATTGAATGGGACCCAAGCAGAAACTCAGGAGGGAACTGCAGTTACAGTTTGAGGCCTGTGGGGTGAAGGGAAGCTGCTCATACTGAGATATTTAATGATTTAGCTTATCAAAAAGAAGAGGAAGAAGTATCTTATTAAAAATAAAGAGCACTTACCAAGGAGGAGATGACTTACAGCAGAACTCTCTTTAATCTAACAGACAAAGCCATATCAACATCCAATGGCTACAAGCCAAAATTAGACAAATTCAAGCTGCAAGGATGGTGCCAGTTTGTAATTGAAAGAGTAATGAGCCATTGGAATTACTCACTCCAGGCTGTGATGGGTTCTCCACCATCTGAGTGGATACCACTCGAAGCAGTGCCACATTGCAGGCACGTATTCCTGTGCTTGGGAGTTCTGGCAAAGGCTTTCCAGCTTGCAGGAGTTGTTTGTCCTCTAAAAAACAAACAAAGGAAGTATTATGCTGCTCAGTTAAAGATGAAGAAGGAGTGAGTTTAAGCAAATGTCTGTGACAGTACTAAGACAGGATTTGGGTCACTTATCATTGCCCATTGCCACAGCCCCCACATCCCTGGCAGCACCCTCAGCTGGATGACACCAGGCTCAGCAACTCAACTCATAGCCAAGCTCTCCTGCTGGGAATACCTCCAGCAACACCTCCACAGCTGAGACATCTGAGGAGCACAGGACATCCAGGTGAAGCACAGCTTTGCTGAGCTTTCTGCATTTCTGGGAGAGCCCACGCCAGTGCAGCCTGCCAGCACTCAGCTCTCTCCACACAGCACAGCCCTTGAGCACAGCCCCATGTAGGGCAGCAGATGACCTGCTCCTTTCTTTTCTCTTCCCAAAAAGCACTCACATCACTTGCATGTAACACAGGACAAAGCACAGAAAAGGCACATTTTCATCTTATTTCCATCAGGCAGGAAACAGAGAAAACCACATGGGAAACAGTCATCTGCCAAGACACCTCTGTGCAGCTCCAACTGTAAGGGAATGCCTGCTGCCAGTCATCAGGGAAGAACAATAAACACCAGGCTCAGATGCTCCCTCATTGGGAAAGTCTATTTTGCTGACTTTAGGAGTGTGTAGCAGGAAGGGCCAATGGAGGTAAAAGCACTGAGGGCTAGACTGACTCACTGTTGGACCCAGAGAAAGAGCTAAACTAGGGGAATATTTATTCAGTTTCAGGTTGCTCTGAACAAAAGACACAGAGATCAATTCACCCCACTCAGAATAAAAGTGAGTTTTAAAGATGCTTTAGACATCAAATCAGATCTTTCACCAACTCTCATTTCATTTGGGGGCTGTGAAAAAGGCTTTTGAGAAATTAAATGTGGGTAAATTTCTAAGACACCTGTTTTAAAACAGCCAAGAGAAGTGTGCCAGCTTGGAAATGACATGAACCCTTTGTGAGTCAGAACCATTAGAGATGTCTCTCTTGGCTGAAAAGATGTAATAAGTTTGTGGGCAGTTTTTATAACTCCCCTGCAGATGCACTGGTGAGGTTTCACACAGACCATAACCAGGAAGGAATCTGCAACACACTGGCTTGGAACAGCCCAAACGGAGAAACTCTGTTTCTCCTCCTTTCCCTAGTCTCTGCCTGCAAACCCATCACTGCAGTTAGCACACAAAACACCGTTCATTATAGTCAGAACCCAGGACCATAAAGTCAGCTCTTACACTGAGGCTGGGATCAAGATGTAACAAAAACCTTACAAAGCAAGGATGAAATATTGAGCATTCTGAAAGTTGAACTCGAAAGAGACCTGTTCTTGTTCCTGTTCCTGTTCCAGTTCCTGTTCCTCAAACAAATGGGAAAATATTACAGAAGTATTTTCAGCTTCATTCTAGTAGATTCATTCCCATCCAGAGAAGGTGCTTCAGATTTACACATAGAAGGGTGGCTCAGGGTAAAATTCAGCCCTTACTGGTGATGATTTGGGTTCCCATCACCAGGTAGCCAGCACTGTTCTACATTCAGCCTCATTTTGCCTCATATTGTGGGCAGCAAGTCTTTGGTTCAAGAGCTCTGTTACCTGAGGTTCGTATGAGGCTCCTGAACACCTCCCGGGGCTCCTCGAAGTGCTCTGTGATCTCAGCAAAAGTTATCAGGGATAATTGTGGCTCCAAATAAACAGCTTCTCAGTGACTCAAATCACTGGAAATGTCCAGACTTTTGTTAAGAAATCACACAGGTAAGAATTCCCCAAACTGGTGTGGACTTGAGAGGGACTGTTATGACAGCAATGGTGTGTTTCAGGCAGGAACCTAACACAGGGAAACTGAAACCACCCATGCAAAGGCAGACAGGACATCAGGACATCCTGAGAAACAACGCAAGCAGTCATGGCTGAGGCCAGCCCAGTGGCTCGCTCTTCCTGCTGATGGGCAACAGAATATTTCAGCAGGTGACACAGGGACAAATCATTTTGGATGTGCCTGAGAAGTGGAGCATGGAGGCTGAGCTTCAGGGAGAATCTCCCCCAGGCAAGTCTGGTTGAACAGATGCCTGAAAGAACCATCTGACTTCAGGCATCTTCCTTGGACTGCAACCCTTGGCATGGGATAGCAGATGGACTGAGCAGGTATTTTCCACAACTAACTAAGAAGCATTGCTGCCCCTGCAGTCACAGTGCATTACCCCCAGCCAAATTAACTAAAGCCTATGCTGTATCCTTTATCTTTTTCAGTCCTGTGGGCATGGCCTAGCTGGAACAGGGATGGCCTCCTCTTGAACAGAGGAATAATCTGCCATTTGAACACAAAAAAACAAATCAGGTGGTAGTAACCAGTGGTCTGTGCATCTTTCCTGCTCCCAGACTTGAAGGTTTGCTGTTTTCTGAAATGACTGTCCAAGTTTGGATCAGTTCAGGGGTGCCAGGAGACTGGATACACACAGCTACAGCTACTCCTTTCCTTGGAGAAGTGAGTATGACATTGTCTGAACCACAGGAAAAGTGGGGTGGATGAGAAATTCTTCCCTCACAACGGGAAATACAGCAGTCAGGATGCTGAGAGGGTGGTCTGCCTGTTAATTTGGGAGACAGAATTCAAACTGAAAGCTCCATGTGGAGCAAATTAGCAGAAACTAATTCTAATCCGTCCCATGCTGGCACAGAGGCACGCCAGCCCTGCTTAAAATTGCACCTCCCTTTGAATCTGGGCTGCCCCTTGTCCTACATGGAGAGAAAAAAAGGATGGGGAGAGGCTGTGTCGCAGTCTGTGTGCAGATGGTCCATATTATTGAACCTCTGTGGAGAATCAGCCACTTGCCCCTGTGCCCCATGATAAATCACAGTCTCCTTCAACGTTCTCAGGGAAGAGCAACGCTCTCCTGGCCTCTGATTGGGTTGAAAGTCTGACTAGTTAAGGAGATGTAAATACTGAGCCCCTATCAGCCTGTAATTGTCCTTGTCATCCTGTTTATGGAACTACTCACATCTTTGAGCAGTTACTCCGTGTCTCCTCCACCCCAGGAGAAGGTCTGGAGCCCATTTCCGACAGCCGGCAGAGAGATGCTTCTCCTTAGTTGACACAAACAGAGTTTGTCAGCCTGTGCATCCTTGGGTTCTGTTTGGTTTAAAGCTGCTGCAGAGACCTTGGCAGCAGCTTAGCAGCTGGAAACAGAAAACTCACAACTCTGGCCACAAAGGTGCCCACTGAGCAGCCACCGGACCTCCAGGTCCTGTGCAACAAGAGCATCCTCTGTGCAGTGGCCTTCGGGACAGCGTCCCCAGTCCCCGCCTGAGAGGGGGGAAGTGACACTTCCAGAGCCTTTCATGTGCCAAAACGTGTGTGTTCACTTTCTCCTGCAGACAGAGAAGTGAAGAAACACCCAACTGGGCCAAAACAAATACCTTTGGCATCTTTCCTGCGCCAGCACCAGCACGTTCATGGCACTGAAACTGAAAACAGGCCTGGACCTTATTTAAACTACAGCCTCCTTCCATCACTCTGGCAGTAGGAAAGGGCTTAGTCTTGGTACTCGTTATATTTTCTTTTCAACATGAGTAAAGGACGATCAAGCTTTTAGGTTGCTTAAAATAGATGTAAATGACCTTTGGTGCTGTCAGAACAGTGTCGAGAGGCCTTCCTGCAATAAAAACATCAGCCCCGTTATGCTTTCACATCATGCTCCATCCATTTAGTTTTAGCTCCCCAAACTTGAGCAGTTCCCCTTGACCTTGGCAGCTTGTGCTGGGATTAAAACCAGGGGCCAGGAAAGGTGTGTGAGCTCAGATAGAAACCTACTGAAACCTTCCATCTACACTTGAAGACGCCGTCCCCAACGGGCTCTAGGCCATCACAAAACTGTGAAAGGGAGAAAGAGAGGCACAGAGACAATAACAAGACATGCTGGGATGCCAGCAGGGTTTTGATGCCTCACAGATGGACTTGCCATGCCTCCTGCTCAGGCCCAGGGGAAGCCACCACCATGTATCCCTGCCTCAGCCACTGGCTTTGCTCAGTTAACAGTTTGCTCTGTGCACATTGAATCACAGAATTATTATGGTTGGAAAGACCTTTAAGATCATGAAGTCCAACCACTAATAGAAGGAGACCTTGATAAGAAAGGAACTGGTCTTCCTTGGATATCTATTAATGCATTAATTTTCCTTGAAGATACAGTCTCTGGGCACTGGCCACATGGGCTGGTGAGTGAGAGCTGAGAAGAGGGCTCAGCCCAGACAACCTGGCAGCCCAGGGGAAGGTCTCTGGCTGAGGCAGCTTGTGCCCTTAGCCTCAGTCCTGAAGAAAATGTCTCCAGATGCCTCAGGGATGCAGAGCCTGGCTTTGCCTTTCTGTTGCTCTGAATCACAGAATCACAGCATGATGGGGTTGGAAGGGACCTCTAGAGATCATCCAGTCCAACTCCCTGCAGAAGCAGCTCCCACTTAGATCAGGTCACACAGGAACGTGTCCAGGGCGGGTCTTGAAGCCCTCCAAGGAAGCAGCCTCCACACCCTCCCTGGGCAGCCTGGGCCAGGGCTCCCTCACTGAAACACTCAAACAGTTTGTCCTTAGGTTTAAATGGAACTGTTTGTGTTCCAACTTCATCCCATCACCCCTTGTACTGTTGCTGGATACCATCGAAAAAAGTGCTGCCCCAACCTCCTGACACCCACCAGTGAGATATTTGGAACTGTTAATGAGCTCCCCCCTGAGTCTCCTCTTCACCAGACTAAACAGCCTCAGGTCCCGCAGCCTTTCCTCATAAGGAAGATGCTCCAGGCCCCTGATCATCTTGGTGTCCCAGAATTGGACACAAGACTCCAGTTGAGGCCTCACCAAGGCAGAGCAGAGGGGCAGCAGAACCTCCCTTGACCCACACTCTGCTTGATGCCCCCAGGCTGCCATTGGCTTTTTGCCCACGAGGGCACGTTGCCGCTCATGGTCAGTTTATTTTCACCCAGCACTGCCAGGTGGTTGATGAAGATGTTGAACCAGACTGGCCCCAGAACCCATCCCTGTGGAACTCCACTGGCCACAGGCCTCCAACTCCATTCTGTGCCATTGATCACCAGCCTCTGGGCTCAGTCACTCAGCAGCTCTCCATCCATCTCACCTCCACTCATCCCAGCCACACTGCCTGAGCTTTCTGATGAGGATGTTGTGGGAGACAGTGTCAAAAGCCTTGCTGAAGTCAAGGTTGACGACATCCTCTGCTCTCCCCTCCTCTGACCAGCCAGTTGTGCCAACATAGAAGGCATCAGGTTGGCAAACAGGATTTCTCCTTGACAGATAAATTACTAGAGTCCTTACCAGAAAGTGATACATTTCCACATCGGTGTGTTTCACCAGTGAGTAAATCACAGAGACAAGAGGAGTTGGCTGTTACCCTGTTACCCCTTTCAGCTCCTACTTGTGGACTACTGAAAGAGAAGGGCTTCCATTCCACCTTCTGGACTATTAAATCCAGATCTCATACAAATTACTGCAGCCTCACTCTCTCTCCACCAAATAAGGTTTCCTCATAAACTACCCTGTTCCTTTGGAGCCCTCATCTCACGCAGAGACAGATCATCAATACCACTCACCCCAAGAGCTGGAGCAAGTGTCACTCAACCCAACTGCAAAGGAAGTTACTGGAACATGCTGAGGCTGTTTCAGCCCATCCCAGCCCCAGAGCCACTCTGTGGGCACTGCTGGGCCCAGTGCTGCAGTGAGGCCTCGTGATAAGCAGCTGCAAGGCACAACACTTCCAGTAACTGTAATTTTCTTTTCCTTTCAGAAGAATGCCCAAGGGATTATCAACACTTCCCTTACTGCTCTCCCACCCCTCCTTTTCCTCCACAATCCAGCCCTCTCTCCAGCTTTGACAGCCGAATGCTACTTCACGGCTTTTCTCCAGGAGCAGTTGCAATTGGAAACACCCAGACGAATCTCATCCAAGAGCTGACGAGGAACAGCTCAGAGGCATCCTGAAAACTGCAGCATGCTACCTAGAGTGCTGCAGATTATTATTACTGTTTTAATCTCTGTATAGTTCTGGGTAAGGTTTTAATTGGGCATTGTATTTCAAAGCCAGGGAGCAGGATCTATGCAAAGCACTGGATAGTTTCTGCATTAATTGACCATCAAATCCTTCCCCTTTGCATCTGCATTCTATTATTAGAGAATGTAAAGCAGTTTATAGGGCTTTTAACCTCTTCAAGCAAACACTCCATAGAAGTTATGCTGCTGCAGGGACCATATTAGCTTTATAGACTTTATTTCTCATCCAAGGAGAGGGAGAACATGGAGAAGAGACAGAGCAAACAAATGATTTCTGATGGTGTATATTCATCTGGTGTGAATCAGCATGACTCCATTATCTTTGGTAGAGTTATGCTGATTTATGCCAGCAAAAGATCAGACATCTGATCTGCAATGAGGTCCCCATTCCCAGAAGACCAAAACAGTACCAGACAAATCTTCACAGACCATTTATCAGCCTTCTCAACTACATTCTTTCCTGCTGCATGCAAAAGCCATGATGGGGTGCCAAGGAGCCATGTGGCAAACTGGCTACTGTGGCATGCATGCACACCATGGGCTTGGTCACTGGGAGGATAATCACCTGCCAGCAAGTCCCTTTTCTGACCTCTGTGACCACCAGTCTGTCCAAAGGGCTCCCATGATGATGGGTGTCAGAGAAAGGCAGAACCATGCTGTGGGATGAGAGGCTAAACTAAAGCTTGAAGCCTCTAACTAAGGCTGCTGAGCTTTACTTTCTTCAATGTCTTGTGGCTGAACTACTCAAGGAGTAAACACCATTCCCAGGTCAAGAAAATCAAGAGGGAGCAGTGGAATGTCAGGTGTTCCTGTGTGCAAGGGAGATGCAGACGCTGTGTTATCACCAAGGCAGGAAAACAAGGATCAAGAAGCATTCTGGTGGCCTGAATTAGGAGGATGGCTCCTCCTTGCATAGGGCACTGATTCCAGACAGCTCCAGACCAAGCCTGTGGGTCTTGTGGGACCTGCAGCAACTCACCCTCGTGGCCCAGCCATGCTGGGTACCCACAGCTTCCAGTCAAGATAACGTGTGTGCTTGGTATCTCACCTTAGAACAGAACAGAGACAACCTAAGGTCAGAAGGATGACCAAACTGTGACACCAAAATTCACTTAGCTCTCAAACCCAAAGAAGAGCAGGTGCCTAGAGGGAAAAAACATGAACATAGTACAGATATGGCATTTCCCCTTCCAAAGAGCCAGATTCCTCTAACAGAGGAGCTTGGCACTTTTCAGATCTGAATAACTCTTGCAAGAAGAGCAGGAAGCAGACCCTGGTCCCACTCTAAGAACAGCAGGAGAGAAAGGAGAGAGTAGCGTGTTGTCTCCTTCAGAAGAGTCATCTGAAAGGGTGAGATGGAATCTATCCTTGCAGAACCAGACAAGACAAGCAATGTTTGATGTCCTAACTCTCTGCAGCAGAGGGGAAACTCATCATCTTTCTTGTTCTCTTTGCCTGTTGTCTTCACCTGCTGTTCCACCTCCCTGCAGCTGGTGGGATTCCCACTTTGCAAAGCCCTGCCCTATTTCTTTGTCTCAAATAACCCCAAATGTCACTAGACAGAGTCCAGGAAAGTGATTATGAGCATGCAAACAATAGTGTAAGGACCATAATTATCTTGTTCCTAAGCACTCCACAATGCTTCCAAGGATCTTGTATGTAGTTACTTGGTGAGATCCCGAGCGTCTGGCTTGCAGGCACTCTGGTTTTATTGCTAGAAAATGAGCCAGAAACCATTGAAAAGCTTTAAAAGGTCTTTTTTTAAATAGTGGGAACGAATTTACAGTGTTGGCTGCCTGGCAAATGCAACAGGGGAAAGGAACAACTCTTTATTGCATCTGCTGCTGGCATTTAGGGCACCCTGCTCACTAACAATTCCTCGGCTCTAACACTCAGCATCCTGCAGGCTGCTGGCTGGGCAAGTCCAAGGGAAGTGACAGGCTGAGAAGAAAGGATGGAGGTTGAAGAAAAGCCTGGGTTAAGAGTTAGCATGAAATTTTCATCACAGTGCACCAGAAAATGATAATTTCCCATTTAAGTGTCACAGAAATGCCTCGGTTTCAATCACTTGCTAGTGAAACATAAGCTGGGCTCCACCAGCAAACCTCTCCCTGTTCCACCTGCCCATCTGGGACCCATCTGCCTCTCTGCACGTCACCTCGCCTCAGGGGCCAGCTCTGGCACCCTGCACCTTCTAGAAACCAGGGCTTTTAACAAACTGCTCTGAAGATGACTCCTGAGCAGTGCTGCTGTCCTTGAGCAGTGTTGCCACCACGTAGGGTTCTGGAGCCAGGGATATTGAAGACCTGAGGTCCTCTGTGCTCCAACTGCAAAGCAGATACTGGCAGCATGTGGAGGGGGTGAAGCTGCCTCAGCAGGGGCTGGTACCGAGGCACAGCTCCGCTGAGCACCCTGACTGATCTAGGCAGACCTGCTTGAGCAGGGGGGTGGGACTAGATGATCTTTAGAGGTCCCTTCCAACCCCTGACACTCTGTGGGTCTGTGACTGCCTGTGCTGTACCGGGAGGTAGGTAACAGGTCATTCCCAAAACAACCTCACAGTCCCCTAACCAAAGAGAGGTCTGAGTCTGTCACATCCCCTGCCATGCACCAGCCTCTGGCAAAAACAAGTGTTAAAGATCACAGGTGATAGACTGGCACCTTCCTGCACTGGGACACATTTAGCAAAGGCTGCCTGGTCAGTTAACACTAAGAGCTCTGCCAACTCAGCTGGCCCTGCCCAGTCAAACCTACATACTGCAGAAGGTGGTGAAGTCCCCACAGGGCACATAAAGAACACACTAAGGAAGACAGCCTGGGTCACTTCTACCTCAGGCGAAGGCAAATCATTTCCCTTTTGCTCTAGGACAGGAGTGCACATTGGGGTGTGATGCAGAAGGATGGAAAAGCCTGAAGTGTGCCTCAAGGGGATTTGACTTGAGGTGAGAATGGCCAATGAATTAAACTGTATGATGTAAACTGCTACACAACCCTGTGTAGGTCACCACTACTGTAGCTGTCATATGCTGTACCAATGGTATTACAGGGAGAATCAACAAGATTAGCAAAGAACAAGCTTTGAAAAAGCTGAACAAAGTACAGGAGTGATGGAACCAGAGCTTCAGCACTCACCAGTCCAACAGCACACAATGTCCTGCTGCTGTGCCCCATATCACACCGAGGCTCCATCCTTCTCTGCCCATGGGGTGGTCTTTGTCTCATCCAGAAAGACTCTCAGGACAGACAGAACCAAAACTCGTGGAGTAAATGAACCCAACAGGCATTTTAAAGGGACATTTAAGCAGAGATTTTAAAGGCTCACAGACTAAGTGGGTGAGATCTATGTGTGTGTGTATCAAATGACAGGAAAAATGGTGGTGATGAAAGGTATCAGAAAGTGTGGGGCCTGGCCATGATGTAGATGGTACAGAATAAAGGTTGGCTAGTCTTGTCTGGAGCAAAGTTCTCTTTTTTTCCCTGGTAGCTGGTATAGTGCTGTGATCTGGGTTTAGGATGAGAACAATGTTGCTAACATGCTGAGGTTTTAGTTGTGCTAAGCAGTGTCTATACCAAGCCAAGGACTTCTCAGCTTCTCCCCCGGCCCTGCCAGGCTGGGGAGGCACAAGGCACTGGGAGGGGACACAGCCAGCACAGTGACCTGAACAAGCCAGAGGGCTATTCCAGACCCAGTACAGAAACTGGGAGGAGCTGGCTGAGGAACACTGTAGCCCTGGGATGGGCTGGGCACCGCTCAGCAGGTGGTACACATTCTATCATCATCATCACCCATCCCAAACCCAAAACAGGTCTCTTCCCTCTCTTGTGCCTCGTCAGTTTGGGCTCCAAGGCCCTTCTGCATGATGGAAGCACAGCAAAGTGCAAATATGTGGGAAATCTCCCATTCTTTTCTACTCTCCACTTGGCCTCTACCTCTACGAGCAAATGTGAAGCAGGGGCTGACCTACACTCCCTTTGCAGGAGTTGGCTCCAATCTCCCATCTCAGGCTACATAATTCCTGACTTGGTTACTGGTGTTCTGAGGCCTTTATCTCCCCATTCTGGGCACAAGAAGGCCCATCAAAACTTCATGTCCTCTCCTGTCTCTCATGTCTAAATATCAGAGTCAACTCCCCTGTCCTTCCCTGGCACAACTTCTGGAAAATGCAAGCTTACTCAGGACAAGGAAGGAAAGCAATTAGCAAAGACAACAGTCAGGAAAACATTTTAGAAAGGCTGAATAGAATAATTTGAAGGTATTATTATTAATGATGGCAATTACAGTGCTAGAAAGCTCAGTGGTTTTTTCATACAAGACTGAAAAGGGAAGAGGAAGAAAACCAAGCAATCTCTAATGAATGCAAGAGAAGCAGTAAAGAGCTGTGGAGTTCAGGGGAGAAGCAAGGCTACCACCCTCTGACCAGGGCAGAGGATATTAAAGCTGAGCTTTCCAAAGACCTTTTGGGAAGTCAGCTCGAAGTCACTGCAATGAAATAAGCCAAGGAATTTCCCTGAGGCTGTGCAAGAATTTGGGCTCTGTTCTGCTGAGTTGCTCTCCCAAGAGTCACCAAAACAAGTGTCCCTCAGCTGTCACAGCCCTACATGCGTTTGCACTCCCTCACACACGGGCCGTTCCCAGCCGTGCACAGGCTGTGCAGCCCACTACTCATTAATTCTCAGGAAGCACCCACTGCTTCATTGGTAATTGCTTAAATAAACGTCCCTTTCATGGTGTCTGAGCCGAGGCCTTTCATTCTGACACATCCCAGTAAAGCTTTATTGGGGGTAAGATAACACGAGGGCTGTGCACACGAGCTGGGACGCACCTGACTAAACAGCAGGCGATGGCCGGATGGCTCGCGCCGGCTTTCACTGACTCACCTTCCTCTCCTCTCGCCTCCTCCTCCAGCACAGCCCCTTCCAGCTCACAGAGAAACAGCCCCTAGATGATTTCCCCTTCCATTTGCAGAGTATATCCTTCATGCAAATCTGTCTCATAAATCACAGCATCCCAGGTGCACCACAGAGTCATTTGCTAGGAAAACACCGAAGGGCCTGGCATACCACAGTGGTCTTTACAAGAGGTAACAGCCAGGATAGGGGTGTCTTAGAAACCTTCCAGTCTCCAAAAACGATTCATCCTGCCTGACCTTAAATCTTGGATCCTAACTATTGCAGATGGAGCTGCCTTCACAGGCAGGAAGCATCAGTCACAGCCATGTTCATAACCTCCCCCTGCCCATGGCTACAGAGTACCGGGACCACGTGAGAAGCCTCAACTTGAGAATCTGGGCTTTGGGTTATGAGCTACTCCAAAATAACCAACATGAGGGTCTCCACAAACACTGGCCTGAAGTGTCAGTTAGCACTGTGCACAGAACCAGCCCTGGCATTTTGCTTTCTGCAACCTCACTACAAGCTGCAGCCTGTACTTCCCTCACCTGGGGGGTTTGAGCAAGACCTTGTTCATCTCAGTGATTTACGTTTCTGTCAGCTGAGATCCACTCCCAAAGCTCCAAGAATTCCTTAAATGTTCAGACTTCTGACCTATCAAGTCATCATTGTATTTCTGATGTAGAATTCTACCCAGACATATCTGTTTGCTGCAGTCAACCCAACAGCAACCCAACCATCTCCAGTTCTCACATTTCCACAGTATTTCTCGTTCTCCAAACCAACTTACTCTTATTTACAGACGTCAGGAATACACTTTGCTAATCAGACCTTTGACCTGCTCCTGTGTAGAGCCATGAGATGCTGCAGAGTTGCCTGCAAGCACAGGATATCCTTCAGAGAAGGCAGCATTAAGTAACCAAAGCAAAGATCCATTTCAGTCAAAAGTTAGTTTTGCTGTGTCAAGATGAAAACCTGGGAATATCAAAGAGTCAAGGAAGGAATCTTGTACTCAGTTGAGACAATGGACAAGCAGCCAGACACAGCTTTGACAAAGAAACTATAACCTCAAGATCCTGTAGGGCTCAGCTTAAAGCAAAAGGACAGGAAAAGGAGGCAAAGTATGTAATTAAGCTATTTTCCCTCTACTAACCACAGTTATGTGATATCTAATGGCATAAAAAACCTTAATGTTTGTAAGTAGAAATAAACCAGAAAGACACAGGTTGGGGATTTTCAGTAACATCCTAGAAATGGACATTTTAGACTGTTTCCACCATGACAGGTACTGGAGATTCAGCATGGTCACCACAGCCAGGATGAGCTGTTAGGCAAAAGCAGCAGCCAACAGGAGCCCAGAGCAGCTCTTGGTGGCCCCAGGCTGCTGGAGCTCAGCACCACTCACAGCTGCTTATAACCCTGAGGACAGAGAGGTTGGTTGAGCAGTATCACTCAGGAGCAGGGACCAAGAGCAACATGGGGCTGCTCAAACACAGCCACCTACAGCTGCAGCCCTCCAGCAGGCAGCTGCAGGATGGTCACACGTCACCTCCCAAGCAGCTCGTGGTCGGCATCTGCTGTCAGACAGGAGGATTTCTGTTCCTCTGTCATGTACCTCTTAGTACCATGGGTCAGTTGATGCCCAGCAGATGCCACTGCAAGTGCCAGTATTCCCCAGAGAGGCTCTGGTGCACTCCCATGTTCCCTGTGAGGTCTGGACAGACACATCAAGTCCAGAAGTAGTCCAGGAGGGAGCAGATTTGCCTAAACACACATCAGGGACAGGGCTCCATTCACCAAAATGCTTTGACCTCCTGCCCTCCTGGAATGAAACCAGCCCCTCACAACCACCAGCACGAGGCACAGAACATTACAAATGACATAAAGTGGGGCAGGAAGCTCTGAGTTTGCTGATCAGAAGCAGAGATCGCTAATCTGCTTGTCATGGGAGTAGACTGCTCGGGCAGAAGGGAATTCCTGCCTTTGACTGGACTAATTAGAGGCCCAGAGCTCTGCACCCACCATGGTGTGATGTGTGGTAACGCAATGTGACGCTGGCACATACGGGCACCCCATGGCACTTCAAGGGCCTGGCACCACGGGCACCCTGCACCTGCCTGGCTGGGCACAGCCACTCATCCCAGCCCAGAGACAGCCATGGGCCTGGGCAGCCACACACAGCATCACACAATCGTTATGGTTGGAAAAGACCAGCCCCTCACCTCACACTGCCAGGCCCAGCACTACATAAACCACATCCCTCAGCACCTCATCTGTGTGTCTCCTGAATATCTCCAGGGATGGGGACTGCACCAGCTCCCTGGGCAGCCCCTTCCAATGCTCAATAACCCTCTTGGTGAAAAAGTTCTGCCTAATGTCCAATCTGAACCTCCCCGGTGCAACCTGAGCCCATTTCCTCGTGTTCTGTCACTAGAGAGATCATCCCCCACCTCACTAGGACTCCCTTTCAGGTTGTTGCAGAGAATGACCTTGTCTTCCCTCAGCCTCCTCCAGGCTGAACACCCCCAGCTACCTCAGCCAGTCTCAGACCTGTTCTCCAGACCCTTCACCAGTTTCATTGCCCATCCCTGGACGCATTCCAGCCCCTCAGTGACATTCTTGAACTGAGAGGGCCAGAACTGGACACAGTATTGGAGCTGCAGCCTCCCCAGGGCCCAGCACAGGGGACAATCCCTGCCTTGCTCCTGCTGCCACCCCACTGCTGATCCCAGCCAGGATGCCCTTGGCCTTCTTGCCACACTAGGCTCTGAAGACCTGGGTTGAAATGCAGGCCCTGAATAACAGTAAAGCTTTCTCAATGGCACTGCAAGAAATCACCTTCCCTCTTCAATTACCATTTCTTCTGTGAAAGATTAGAGCCCCACACCACTATTACTTGTGCTGTCAACTAAGAGCAGTGTCTGCTGGGTCACATGGCAGCAGGTACTGTGTTTACATCCCAAGGTCACAAGTTCATTCCCCGTTAATGATCCATAAGAGGGATTGCAGCATTTGTCCCAAGAAGGTTGCTTGGAAGCAACTGATAGACTGCTTAGACTGGGGTAGAAAAAAAGCAATGAAACACCATCACGAGTTATAAATCAGCCAAAGCCAGTGATGCTCCAGAAGGAACACTAACATCCAGTGCACACCAGTACCAATAGCTGGTCAGCAGAAGCTCTTTCAGAGGTTAAAAAACCCCCCAACACGGTGATCTCAGTACAAGTGAAATGCAGAACATGTTCCAATTCATATCTAATAAAGCAATTACTGTTTATTATTGAAGTACCAATTGATTATTGAAAACACATTGAGTGAGGCTGGACCACAAGGTAACAGATCTGTACCTCTGGCATAGTTGTGAAACCTCAGTAAATAGCCATTATTAGAAACAGGTTCATTGAGGCCTAACCATACCGTAAGATGTGTATCAGTTACAGAGCTCTTAAAACCTGATCAGTGTGTTCTTAAGCCATTTTTACCGAGGGTTTATAGCTCAGCAGTGCGGCTACATGTCTTCATTTAGGGCTGTTAAGCCACATGGAATATCATCTTAATGCTTACTTGGTACTTAATTAAGGTGGTGTTTCTAAGGAAAAGGCTGCAGCATCCACTGAGAGCCACGACACAACCACTTTCCTGCTTCCAAACCCACAGATCAGAGCCACTCTGTGACCTGTTGTTGAATCCTTTCATTGGTCTCTGGACCCTGGGCAGTCTGAGGGTATGACCATGCGACTCAGAGTCACATCCACCCTGGTGCTCAGTGCCAGGAGCTGAGCACGTCTTCCTGCCCTCAGCCAGGAGCTCAGCCCCCTGGGCACTGGGCACCTCACACTCAGCAGCCTCCTGTGCTCCCTGCAGCCTGCACCAAGGCTCTGTGTTGTAAACTGGCTCCCACCAAAACTGCAACAGCACTAGAATTGGACAGAGACCAAATCCTGCCTGGGAGGAGAGAGCTGAGCATGGTGGGACCAACACTGGCCACAGAAGACGAGTCCAGCAGGCAGAGGGTACCCCAGGTGTGCACTCTGCTCATTCACAGGGAACAAGTCCTCTCCCTTCATGAATGCTTAAATGCTCACCCAGTAAAGCCACCTTCCCTCCCCTCCTTCCCTGCCAGCTCCCATGGCATCTCCTTCTGCTGACAGATCAGCACCTTCATCCCACAAACGGGGCACTAGACTCCAGCACGGCTACTGGAGACTCTCCAGAGACAGCCAAGCCCTTCCCACGTCTCGGAGTGAATACAGGAGACCCTGCCCTCAGACAAACAGCAGCAAAACAAAGAGGCAGTATGGAAACTTCAGCTGGAGTGAAAGCAGCCGTTCTGCCCAGATCCCACAGAGCTGCTGGGGCAAGGCCCTGGGGAGCACACAGGGCTGCTCCTTTTCTTTCACCATGCCTTGAGACCTCCCGGCCTCCCCACCTGAGGAGGAGGAGGAGGGCAGAAAGGAGCCCAGATTACTGAAGAATTCCCTGAGCTCCAGTCTCCTCTGTTCAAATGTATATATTCCACTACAGGTGACATCATGATTGCTGGAGTCTGACAGGTGATGCTGTAAAATGCATGAAACCATAAAAATTTCAGCAGCAGCAAGCTCCATTGGCGCTGCATCTGACAGCACTTAGCTGCACAGCTAACACAAACACCATAAAAGCACTCGGGGAAGAAATCCAACCTGCCTGACCTCAGCTTTGGACTAATAAACAGTACAGCATGACCAGATTTCACCCACATATAATAAACAGACAGCTTTTAAAGAAACTAAAGCAGGGTGTTGGTAGGTGTAAAGAACCTGTGTAAAGAAAGAGATGAGTTGGGAGCAGGCAAAGACGCTGCTGCGTGCAGAGGGCTTGGCTCCCAGCACACTCTGCTTTCTGCCACTCCATCTCCCTACCTGGAGAAGGCATCTCCTAGGAACTGCATAACTAAAGCTGCAAAATAGATGATCACTGGTGTTACATGGTCAGATCAGAAGTGGGTAATTGCCTGAACGGTGTCAGATTGCCTGACGTTCACTTTTGCCCTCTCCACAGGGTAAGGGGGAATAATCTTGTCCCCAAAAGTTGGGCAGCAAGTGAATCCCAGATAATTACTGTCCCTTCTTCCATCACCCTCAGCACTACATTTTAAAAGGCCACAGTTCTGCTTTCTATTTCTTTCTGCTGTAAGATGCCTCAGTTCTCCCCAGAGCAGAGCACCTTGCCTCAGCCCTGTGGAAAACTCTCCCTGAAGGAGGCCAAGGAGGACACTCATGTGGGCAACAGTGTCCCAGAAACACTGAGGCTCCAGCCACGGAAGGGATTTTCAAACTAGACATGCTGAAACAGATCTCCAGAGAGAACTGGTTTGCAATGGGTTATTTTGGGATTAGTCAGATAGGTGAGTGGGAAGAAGGAGTTTGTCACCTTCCAAACGGCCATCCCAGAAGCTCTCTGAGCAGAGATAGGGACCCTTGGGAACCAAGAATGGTTGTTCTTGGTCATCTCTCAAACACTCTCTGGATAACCCACAGGGTCCAATTTCCAACAGCCACCACCCCCAGCATACACAGATCTCATTAATATGCACAAATATCTCACTGGTGAGTGTCAGGAGGTTGGGGCAGCACTTTCTTCTATGGCATCTAGGAACAGCACAAGGGGTGATGGGATGAAGCTGGAACATTAAAAGTGCCATTTAAACAAAAGGACAAACTGTTTGTTTCAGTGAGGGAGCCCTGGCCCAGGCTGCCCAGGGAGGGTGTGGAGGCTCCTTCCTTGGAGGGCTTCAAGACCCACTTGGACACGTTCCTGTGTGACCTGATGTAGGTGGGAGCTGCTTCTGCAGGGAGACTGGGCTGGATGAGCTCTAAAGCTCTCTTCCAACCCCACCATTCTGTTATTCTATGATTCTGTGATTCTACAGCTCTGCCCAAGGCCACCAGTACTGTTGCCCAGTAAACGAGTAAGGCACCCAGCCCACATGGCATCTGTGCCCCAAGTGTCCCTGGAACTGACCTCTGTTAGGCAGCAGGAACAGTCCATCGAGACAGGAACACAACAGAAGTTACAACAAACACATCCACAGCTCCATTAACTGCCCCTTTATTGCAGTGAAGAGAGAGCTGTCGGTGAGCCCCAGAGCTTGGGGCTGCACACACGAGAGGAGCAGTGTGTGGGGTCTGTGCCAGGCAAAACAAACAGCCCAGACCTCATGGTTCTCCACACAGCTACAGGAACCATCAGTGATGGGCAGCCTTCTCATGATGCCTTTGACACTAACAACAGATATATCTAAACATCATTTCTCCAATGAAGGATTAAATGTTGCTGTGACACTCTATCCAGCATTTGCAGTCACAGGTTTCACCAGCCACTTCAGTGGACAGCGTGTGATCACTTTAGTCACAAAATCACTGCTGCCTCTTCACCACTGCAGAGCTCCTGGCTCTAAGATCCCTCGTGGCAGATGCAGCAGATTCTCCACACAACGTTTGGTTACTGGGAAAACATGCACAATGAAACCAAAAACGGAAAGCACATTCACTGGCCTGAGTTGAGATCTTTTGCACATAAATGGTTCCTTGTTTCACAGTCAAATCCATCAGAGTTGACAGTAACTGATGGAAACATAACAGCTACAGGCAGTGAGTGAAGCTCCAGACCAACACTGGACAGCAACTCCTCAGTGAGGCACGACAGCCCTGACTGTGTGAGGGACAGGACAAACTGCTGCCAGCTAACACCTCACCTTTCCTGCTCCAGTCCTTCAAAGTCTCCAGTTCACCAAGCAGGTCCAGCTACAAAAATCCCTAATCATATACTTTTACGAATATAAGCCCACACTGAGATGATTTAAGCATGGTCTTTGCAGAGCCAGAGGATAATCAGGCATCTAATTGCAGCTAAAAAAGAAATGGATGTCCTGATGCCCGTGGGAAATGTCTTAATCCCTCCCTGGATGACATCCCCCCTCTCCCACTCCCTCTCCACTGCGAAATGCACTGTCCAGAGTTGTATCACTTCCAACTTGGGTTTCATGAGGGCTCAGCTACTGTAATTAAAACAAAGCCATTATCAGGGAATGAGCTCTCCTCAGCTAGCACAGGAGAGCAGCTCTGGATTAAGTGCTCCCATCTCCTGCTGCAGCCAGCCTCTCTGGATGATTTCATGATGGAACAGCAGCCAGCAGGAGCAGGAGCAGCTGCCCCGGGCTCCCCACAGGTGGTGGGAGCTGTGGGAGTGCCAGTTAATTCCTGTCATGCCAGGAGATGGCACTCCACAACATGCACTGCAACGCCTGGCTTCGCATGCCCCCAAACCCCCTCCCTTTTGTGTCTGCCAAGCAGTGTCTTCCTCCCATCAGCATCTACTGAGTCACCAGCTGTGGCCTGTCTGCACCAGCCACGGGGACGTGGCCACTGGCCACTGGCACAGCTCTGTCTGACACCTGCAGCCGTCCCAGGGCTCCCCTGGCCCCCAGCAGCTTCAGTTTGCAACCTCGGGGGCTCTTTAATGCAAGCTCCCTCCTTTTTTTTTTTTTTTTTTTTTTTCTTTTATGGAATAGGCAAAAAAGTCATAATAACTGATCATAAAAATCAAAATCATTTACCTTTCAGGAGGCAACTCAGCACAGGCTATTGCAGAGTAATTTGGTACACCATAAAGTTTCCTATTAGAACAGAAAATAGGGCTCCTTGCATGAGCTGCCAGTTGGAAATAAAACAGTAGTGGGGTCATGATCATTAGCACTGCTTTTCCTATTGGGTTTGCTTTCCATCGGGGTGGGAAGAGGAGGGAGATGGAGACACAAGTGAAAGCAGATGATGCAGGTCTGGAAGAGAGCACAGCCGAGCAGAAGGTGCTTTTACAAAGGGTCTCTTCTTGCTCCTGTTGCGTTTCCAGATGAGAGCCCTAAGGAAGGATGGTGGATGTGGCACAGTGTGGTGTCCAGAGGCACACATCATCACAGCAAAGGCAGAAGCAAGAGCAGCTCAGAAGAGTGGCAGCTTCTTTGTGCTATCTGCATGTGATTTGAAAAAAAAAAACAACTCAGAAATTCTTGAAACAGAGATAAAAAGGAGCCAGGAAAGAGCAGGCTGGTCTGTTACTGCCCCCAGCCACTGCTGTAAATACAAGCCCCAAAGTGCTGGCACTCACATGTGTTCCTCAGCACATTTTCCTTGGCTGTTGGCAATCTTTGACATTGATCCTGTGCCTCTTACCCTTCTCCAGTTACCAGTTACACTGAAGTGCACGCAAAGCATCCAGCAAAGCCCAGTCTCCTGCCAGCTGCCTTACAAGAGCCAGAAACAACCTCCCTGTGCTTGCATGTGCATGGCACACCAAAACAGAGCCCCACATTACCTTGGTGAAGGGACACAGTCAAGATCAGAGACGACTGCACAGCCTGAGTTGTCCTGAGGCCATCATCCCTGACCATAAGAACAATGGCAAAGGAGGAAGGCTGAAGCACTTTTTTTTTCAGGAAAGCAGCATAAATGATGCTTTGATTTCTGTGAAGTAGCAAAAAACCCTCTTTCCTCTGTCTGGAGTTTGGCTGTGCTGTTGCTCACACTAACAGTGTGCTGGCCTGGGGAGAGATGGAGGGATCAGCTCAGCTGCACTGTCACATAAACCACAGACATCATAAAGGAAACTGGTCCATGGAGATCAGAGGACATCAGCTTAGAGCTGAGGACACAGACACCACAAAGGACCATGGAGCCCAGCTCATGAACCAAACAACAACATGATTCCCATAAACCCCTCCATGCCCTCTCAAGAGCTCTGTCCTGCTGCATTACTCCTCACAACTGATTAAGACAAATTTTTCCTGCACAACAGATGAAACCAGTAGCACTGTCACCACCTCCTGAGGGCTTGACGCCTGGGCATCGCTGAACTCCTCTCAGTACAACGCTCCCCCTTCTGCCCTGGGCTTTGGGGGTTTGTCTCTCTTCTGCCCTGGGCTTTGGGGGTTTGTCTCTCAGCTGCATGCAGTGCCCTGTTCCCTTCTGCCCTGGCACTGCAACTGTCACACAGCTCTGCAGCCCTCGGCCACGGGCACAGTCCCCTGGCAGGGCAGGACCCAGCAACCAGCACCTGCATGAGGAGCCCAGCCACAGCCACGGCCACAGGACTCAGCCAGCCTCAACCCTCCCCCAGACCTCACACAGCTTTGTGCCCCTTCAGCAAAGAGCACACATAGAACTTTTACAGCAGCAGGAGGGCACAAGTGCAGCACAGCTCCTGCCTCTGTCAATGGAACCTGGTCACACAGTTCCTGGTCACCTCTCAATGGAAAATAAGTGGAAGTTGGGGTTCCACGCCAAGGCAGAACGTGTCTCCTCTGTCCCCTGGGGCGCTGCACACTGGCACTTTGCAGGGGCATCCACACACTGGTGGCTGCCCAGACACGGGGAACACAGGCAGAGTTCAGCCCAAGCACACACTCAGTGTTTTCAGCAAGCAAAGCACCATGAAAACTAGCTGCTAGGCAACATTTTGGTCACTCTCCAGCCTGGGCAGTGTTGTGTGGCCCTGCAGGCCCTGTGGCCACCACAGAGACAGGGCTGAGCTGCTCCTGCCGCACACACCGGGGCCGATCCTGGATCCGCTCCCCACACACCAGTATGTGACGCTGCCACGGGCCCAGCTGCTGGTGCTGAAGCCAGAGAGGTCAGCCCAGGGGCTGAGCACTGAGGTGAGTGTTTGATTAAATGGGGGGGGCAGGGGTGAGGGTTTGCCAGGGATCTGTTGGGGATGGAAGTGAAAGCTTTATGGAGTGCCAGCGGGTGCTTCTGACAGCGCTGGGGATGACACAGGTCTGGCAGGGGCTGCAGCAGCATTCTTCCCTCATCATCCGATTTCCAAACACCCAAGGCCTTGGGGGTGACTGACAGAACGTTGCTACACAGCATTTTTAGGTTCATGGTCTGTTTATATCACAAAGAGCCTTGGATCTTGTTCCACTCAAGGGGTTGTTCACATTTATTCTTCACATTCTCGTAACAGACCTTCGCTATCCATCAATTCACCCCCACAGATCCAATGGCCCTTAACAGAGTTGCCAGCCAATAGCAGGTACTCCAGGATGCAACTTTCAGTCATAGGCATCTTTTATGACCAGGATTCCTACCTTAAACCTTTTCTTTCCCTTCTATCTTGCTTCAATTTTGGCTTTTCCTATTAATTAAATGGCAAGTTTCAATAGCCTAAAATTGAATTATAAGGCTTGTTTAGAGCAAGCAGAATGATCAGAGCAAAGGGTGGAAGCTGTATATGTAATATATACATATACTTAAGATCCAGAACTTTGCTTTTAGATGTTTGGAACAAATTAAATAGAGGATCAAATTAACCAGTGATTGAATTAAGTGGAAAGCATCTCATTACCTAAAAGACAGAAACATGTGTCGTTTTAAAACAGCTAAAAATAAAGCAAGAATGAGTGGAAATGAAAAGCAGGAACCTTGCAAATGTCAGCCAAGTTTGGGCTCTGTTGAGCCCTCCGAATGTGAAGGCTGTAAATAAGGTGGGTTTTGCTGCATAGTGGGAGCTGCTGGGAAACGATGGGCTTGGAAAACAGATGTTGCAAGAAGGAGCTGCTACACATGGCATTTCATATGTCTGCAAGGGAAGAAATGTGTCCGGGGGAAGGAGATCCCCTCCATGGACCACAGCTCAGCAGGAAGGAGTGGGATGCCCAGGACATCATCTTCACCCATAGGCAGGCACCCTGGGCCTTGGATCTATTATGGGGTTGACATTCCAGACTAACTGCTTATTCTGACAACTGCCTGAACAGTTCACTGTCAGACAACAGCTTTAATTCACTCTTGCTGCACGCTGCTTGGAGAGAAGCTCAGTCAGATTGAATTTCCAGCCTGCCACAAAGAGGACCCAACCTGCGGATACAAAAGTGTCTGTTTAACCCAAGAGATCTTGTTGCTGTCTTTATTGAGCACTTTCATTCAAGGGCTCAGTCTTCAGTTTTCCAGATAGTTTCCCTTGAAATAGATGTGAAAAGCAGAGAGACCGCTCAGACCTCGTCTCTTGTTTCACCAGGAACGAACTGAGATCATTTCACATGTTTCTCCCCTCCTGTGATACTGATGCTCATCTTCCTTCCTGCTCATCTGGACCTTTGGAATGGCAGTCACTTCCCTCCCTGCCTCGCTGCTGCACTCAGCGGTGCCTCCGATGGGATCCACTGAGCCGTCAGAGAGCGCAGGAAATCAGTTTTGCAAACTCCATGCTCAACTTCAGCACGAGGAATAAGGCCTCAGCCCTCTCTATCTTCCTTTTGTTCCTTTTACACATCAGATTTTGACACATGCAAGTGGAGCTTTTCCAAGAGGAGCAACGTTGTCTGTGCAGAGCCCTCCAGCACCCCGGGGCAACCCGTTATTTTCCAGTTACATTGACTGTTCATTGGCAGCTGCTTTGCTTTAATTCTTCTGCCATTTGTTTACTGGAGAACGAAATGCAGAACACAAAGCCCTGTAAAAGTCAGACTAAGTTAATTAAATGTGAAGCTGGGAAAGCTGAACTTTGCCTCTGGAGCGGTTTTATCAAGACATCTCCTTAAAAATGACACTTGTTTGGGTTTTTTTTGCAGGGCTTTATTTAGACATCTGCAACCACCAGGAATTAAATGGGTTGCCCTGCCATGGTTTAACCCCAGCTGGCAGCCAAACCCTCACAGCCACTCGCTTACTTGCCCCATGGGATGGGAGAGAGAATCAGGGTAACAGTGAGAAAACTCATGGGCTGAGATAAAGACAGTTTAATAGGTACAGCAAAGGAAAGCAAACCATGGAGTTCACTCCCTGCTTCCCTCACAGACGGGCACTCAGCCATGTAACACTGACCAGGAAGACAGATGCCATCACTCTGAACATCCCCTGCTTTCCTCCTTCTTCTCCCAGCTTTCTACTCTGGGCATGACATCCTATGTGTGGGACATCCCTGGGGTCAGTCAGGCTCAGCTGTCCCAGCCAAAACCAGCACAGGTCCCATCAGAACTCTCTCCAAGAGACACTTAGCAGTATCTTGTAACCACTGACTGAGAAACTGGATTCACAAGATTCATTCAGTCAGACCAATATTTTTAGACTCCTGACATGTTTCTGAGCTACTCCAGCTGCATGCAGGATACCTAAGCAACACTGGAAGCCATGGGCCCTATTATTTTCCTTCCATTGTCAAGAAGATCTGATTTCATTCCTGGATGAGACCATGGGTCTGATGGATTGCAAAGCTGTCAGGTACACAGGCTTTTATCAGCCATTGTACATACTAACAGACCCACTGTGAGTGGAGTCCAGCACCACCTGCACGCTGCACACCACATGCATCAAGAAATGACTGCACAGACACAGGTGTCAAAAACTAACCAAGGCACAAACCTTGGCTGATGCTCCTAGACAATGTCAGAAGTCATTTTTAAGCACCAGTATCCAATGTTTACATGCCCCTCTCTCTGAGCTAGACAGCCCAGATAAATCACACCTCACAAGTGCCTCTTTCTCTGGATGGGTGACACAGACCTTGGTATCTTCTCAGATATGGATGGCTACACTGACAAAAAGCACGTCTTCACAGCCTCAGAGTGTCTAACCCAGGAACCTCAGCCAGCCATGGAAACATGCATCTTCAACCCTGAAAGAGGCATGTAAAATAGGTAAGAGGAATCACCACTTGCAAGTGCCAATTTTCACCACTGTTTGAAGCAACAGCCTGGACAATTTCCTTAGCTGAGTCACCAAATTTTAGGTGGAAAGCAGGAGGCAACTGATTCCAACCAAGGAGTAGAATGTGACACATCAGAAAGAGCTTTCCACTGCTAAAAGATTCCTAGTTTGGAATTCAAAACTCCAGATTCACTTCTAAAACCATCAATTGTTCTGAGGAGGAAAAGAACAATCTTTTCAGAAACAACAAGAATCATTATCAGAGGACTATGAAGCTGAATAAAATGAAGCCTTGACATGTTCCTGTGTGACCTGATCTAGTTGGGACCTGCTTTAGCAGCGGGGTTGGACTGGATGAAAATTACAGGTCCCTTCCAACCCCCACCATGCTGTGATTCTGTGACAAGTCTCCATTTAGGTACCCAAAGGCCAACCCCAACAGAACTGAAGGCAAAGCTTCACTACTTTGTTGGAACAAATTCATTCAAAAGGGAGGTGTGCTGCCTGCACCTGGAGAGGTTTGGCCCAGGTTCCTTCAGCTCTGTGGGAAGGAGGTTTGTCCCAGCAGAAGCAACACACAGGGGCCTGGCCAGCACACACCACGTGCATCGCTTTTTGTGCTTCACCTCTCTGCTACTGATCTCCTGGGAGACAGAGAGTGGGGCCTGAGCCAGCAGCACCTTGAGGCAGGTGCCAGTGACAGGCAGTGTGACGGTGTTGAGGTGAGCTTTACATCTTGTGCAAGGTGAGAGAGGCACAGTGTCAGCAGCTAATAAGTTTTTAACAGGGTTTCTTCCTTAAGCCAAATGCAGCCCAGATTTACAACTCCCCCACAGCACTCAGAACTTCCCGACACTCCTCCTGAAACATTTCGTTATTGCTCAATTACTGTCATGTTCTCTTAAGGATCTGGAGAGGGGAGAAGGTCTACATTTGGAGACCAGATGTCATCTCCATAGATACTCACAAAAACTGTGCTGTGCAAGAAATAATCCAGCTCCCTTTCAGAAAGAGGCTTTTGAGGATATGATAAGTTCTTAAAAGAAAAAAAGTGAGAACTGTGCCATGGCCTGTGAGTAACAGATACTGAGCAGAAACCAAGGAGCTAAACTGGTGGTGGGGCACCTTTAGCTTGTGGCAGGGCCAGGCTGTCTGACTTGGAGGCAACAAAAGCAGAACTTCTCCACAGCTTCAGCACAGCACAGAAAGGCACCAAAGCATTAGGGCTGACAACTCATCATCAGGAGACATGCTCCATACAGCCCTACAGCCGTAATTCACGGCAGCTTGTTGCAGGTGCTCCTGGTGGGCTGGCCCCAGAATGGGAATGATTACAGAATCACAGAATCCCAAGGGTTGGAAGGGACCTCAACCAGTGCAACCCCCCTGCCAGAGCAGCAGCACCTAGAGCAGGGCACACAGGAACTCATCCAGCTGGGTTGGAATGGCTCCAGAGAAGGAGCCTCCACAGCCCATCTGGGCAGCCCCTGCCAGTGCTCCCTCACCTCACCAGGGAACAAATTCCTCCTTGTGTTGCTTTGGAACCTCTTCTGTTCCAGCTTGTCCCCATTGCCACTTGTCCTGTCATTGGCCATCACTGAGCACAGCCTGGCTCCAGCCTCCTCACACCCATCCTTGATGCATTTGTAACCATGAATGAGCTCATCCCTCAGTTTCCTCTTCTCCAAGCTGCAGAGCCTCAGCTTGCAGGAGGTCAATGGTGAGAGCACAAATCTGAGCCCACTCTCCAGGACACACCATCTACATGCAAGCAGCACTCAGCACCCACCTAAACTGAGCACTGGAAACTGAGAAACCAAGTATCCAGATCTAAATGCCGTTTTGACCTCTTGTTCCAAAGATCTGAGCAGACTGGACTGCAGACATTACAGCCTCTTCCAGCACTGGATGCTTTCAATTCAGTATCTTTAACCTGAAGACACAGGGTTCATCGATCCTGCTGGGCTTAAACCTCACCCTTGAGCCAGGTCTCTGTCTTAGGATCTGGGAATCAATGGATGGCTCTTATGCATTCACTGGACAGACACTTCCACAGCACATTACCATCCAAAGCACTCCCTCTGCCTTGATACTTGTGACAAGTCTCTGTTTGTACATATGGAAACCACATTACACATTCCAGATGGGAATTCATGCCCCTGTTTCAGAGGAGGAAAGGAGAGCTGCTTCACACTGGGTGCATCATTTGTCGTGTGACTCTGAAAGACGTGACTGCCTCACATCTTGTGCTGTGAGCTAAGCAGAAAACATATAGAATGAAAGAGGTTCCATCTGTCTCTAAATCCTATAATCCAACTGTTCTCAGCTAACTCCAGCTCTTCCAGTACCTGGTATACACACAGCAAGGGCAGTTTTCTGTGCCAGGGAAAGGCTGAAAACCAGCAGAGCACGTACAAAGCTGCAGCTGAAGTCTCATCCGAGGCAGTGAGAAAACATCTTGGAGAGAACAGAGACTTTATGACACCTCTTCAGCTGACTGAACTCACTCCCCAACTCCTCAAATTGTTCTTGACCTGCCTTTTTATCTGGGCTACCCTGTAATTATCTTCTTAACATAATTTCCATGCAGTTCCCCGAAGAGCATTAATGGGATCCCTGGGAAGGATCCAGCTCCACATTAGAGAGCATGGGGGCAAAGTCCTGTCCCTGACAGAGGATGAGAGCGTTGCCACTCACACCATCAAGGCTGCCATTTCATAAAATCATAGAATCATTGAATCACTGCAGCTGGACGAGGCCTTTAAGCTCAAGTCCAGCCTTTGTCCCAGCCCTATCAACCACCAGCCCATTTCACCCAGTGCATTTCAAACTGGAGCTGCTGGCTGTGGAGGCAGCTCTGCCATGCTCACTCAGCTACTATGGCAAACAGCAGTAAGTGGGTCTGACATGCTCTGCCTCTTCTGTCATGGTCTCATTTATCTGCAACCAAATCTCTGAGCCTGACCTTATTCTATTGAAGCAGCACAAAAGGAGCTCGCGTCCTGGCCTCTACAAACCCATTTATGGAGTGTTACTGCAGGGGAAACAGCAATATTTGTCTGTTTCTTTGTACTCTGCTTTCAGGGCATTACTGCAACTGTTTCAGCTCGTTCCCCTCACGAAATAAACCAGATAGATAGGAAATGACAACAGAAGGTCTTATCACGCTCCTAGGATTGGTAGGGCATTTTCATCTAAAGGTATCAAAAAAGATACCCAACTGTCAGCTGGCAGCTCATTGCAATTTTTCATGCTTTCAGTCACCCATCTCAACAATTTCAGTGTGCTGGGTGGATTTGGGTCTGGTTTGAACCTAATGATGGGCAAAGGACATAAATGGGATGGTCACAGACCCTCCTACACTTTACGCCTATCACATAGTGCCTGGAGTTTGGGGGTGCCAGACCTTTTGACAAACACAGTGGCTTCCTCTCCCCTCCATTAACCACACTTTTTTTCCTCCCTGTGGGGGCCACTGCTTCCTCACTTCAACACCCTCTGCACCATCGGAGGTGCTATGCTCCAGCCACAGTAGTGCAGCTGTGCTCAACCAGTCCTGGAGGCTTTGCATCCCTCTTGGTGTTGGCTGCGGCCAGTGGCAAGGGGAAGCACATCTGTCACTGGTGAAGGATGGTGGCACCCCAAAGCAGCATCACTGGATGTCCATGCCTGGGTCCCAGGGATTTCCATGCCAGATGCTGCAGCTCACTTTAAAGGGTTCTCTTTTAAGCTCAAATAAACTGTTTTCAAACGAGAGCCCATTTATTGCGCTGCCAGCTTCAAGCCACGCTGAAGATCTTCAACATCTGTGTCTGGGCCGTTGTCTTTTAAATGGAACTGGTCCATCAGCGATTGCATTCCAGCAGTATGAGCTGTGTCTGTCTCTCCCTAGGCCTGCACTCCATTTCCCCTTCCAAACAGGCTTTATTTACCATCATCCCCCTTACGCCCCTTTCGCTGTCTTTCACCTGAAGTCTGGCAGGAGTGGTGTGGCACAGGCTCTGCCCTGAGGGCTCCTCCTCAGACACACGGAGGGCATTAGCAGGGAATTTGTTAAATCTGGCTCTGAGGGGAACATTGGAAGCAGATCTTGTTATTTAGGCAGGCAGAACAAACATGGCCAGACAAAAAAGCAAGGAAAAAAGTGCCATAACCACCAAGCAGTCCCCTGCAGCCCCTATCAAGGGAACCAGGACTGACAATTCCCTCTTGACCTCGGGTTTGGTGACTGAGCACAACAGCCAGGCACCAAAGAGAACGTGATGCCAGCAGCAGGTCCAAGTGAGCTGCTTACTACTGGCCATGCTGTGGGCTTTGGGGCTACAGAGACTTGTAAGAGCTCCCCAACCCACCAGAAGCCAAATTAGGCATCAAGGGAGAAAACTATCCCTTCCTGAGCTCAAAAGTGAACAGAAGCATCCAGGGAACACCCAATTTATATAAATACAGATAAAGAGCGATCTGATCTCTTTTCAAACTCATTGGAGACACCACAAGATGAAGTATCCTTCCCAAGCTGCTGCTTTGTCATACAATCCCTCCCATAAATGTATCAGACTTCATCTTCAAACAACCCCACAAACCAGTCCAGGGGTACCTCTGCCCTTTTCATCCCAGCAGCTCACCAGCACACCTACTGACAGCAACGGTCACAACATTTCTCAGGTTCTTTCCATTTCCCATCCCTCCACACTGCAGATCCAGATTGTCCCCACCCACAGGAGGCACTTCCCTCAGCTCTCTCTCCTTCCAGAGAGAGAAGGCAGCTACCTAAGCAGTGAGACCACCAAGCTCCAGATCACTCTCTGGTCATTACCCCCTCTCTCTCCCTTGTTAGAGGCGATGAACCTTAGATGCCACAGCTAAGTCCTCAAGGTTAATGGGATGAATCTTTGCCATCCTACAAGTTTAACCCACTTACAGGATTACACAAAAGCAATTTCGTGGATTAAGATAATTTGGCTACTTAGAATCCATTTAACTAAGTAACCAGATCACTGCCACCCAACCTCTTCTCCTTGGGGATTTATCACCTCATCACTTTTGTCCAACCTGTATTTTACCAGCACAGCACTTACACTGTCCCTTTGGAGGGTTCCAAATGAACAGCTGCTTCAAGGCTTGATTCAGAGCCTACTACAGACAACTAAAGTCAGGCACACTCCAACAGGTTTTAGATCTTTAGGACAAATCATGGAAATGTCTTAGGAGATCATGCAATAATGAACCAAAACTCACCCTGTAAGTGTCTTGGCCAACCAGCCCACACAGACAGGCCTGTCATCCATCCTGCCAGCCACTGACAACCAGGAATCTTGCCATCTCTGTTGAGAGAAAGGCAAATTAGCAATGCTGTTAATTTACACCTGCCTCAGCTCCCAGAGGTTTCTCCAAGCTCATTTGCCTCGTGCTTCCTGCACCTCCTCATCTGGAAATCTCCCCATGTTGGGATGTGTCTGCTCACTGCTGACAGTAAAATGGTGTAAGAAAATACCCAGAACAACATGGAACAGGGAAAGGAAGGGGAAAGGGTGTTTGTGAGGGTGTGTGTCAGTGAAGGACAGGACTGACATAATGTGTCTCACACCTTTAGGAAACTGGTCAGCTCTGGTCTTTAGTTTTAGTTCCCTTGAGATTCATGAGGCAGCTGCTGCTTTCTGGGTGTTTGCCAAGTCTCACCTCAGTCGTCCCAGTACTGGGCTACAGCCATTAGATACCAACCAAGTGAAAGCAGCAACAGGAGTGTTTGCTCAGGTGGGCTTTATTCTAGCTCTGTCATCTCTCCTCCTGACTTGGTTGTGAATCCCTCCTGGATCCTTTCCAGAACAAGAGGCAGAGAGAGGAAAGAATCCCTCAGGTTAAAACAAAGCATCTCACTCAAGAGCAGTTGTTTGCCTTGGGAGGCACGTGCTGACTTTTACAAACAGCAGACATAATCCTGGGGATTTGGGGTGACTGCTGCAACATTTTTCTATCTGGACAGTTAACAATCAGGTAACCACTGACACCGTCTTGAGGCAGAGTGTGGGGTTGCTCTCTTTTCCCTGGGTACCCTAAGCCATGGTCCTAATAGAGAAACAAATGACTCATCATAGCAGGGGTGCCTCATTAAGATTTATTACAAGTCCTTGTGATAGCCCAGAAAACTGCTTGCAGGAGTCATCCAACATAGCAGAATGAACAAGACAGCCCCTCAGAGGGAACTCTGCTGTCCCCATCCCTTCACACTGACAGAAACACCCCGGCAGCCGCCCGCCACAAGCAGACACCTCAGCACACAGCCCTCCCGAGCCCAGCTGCAAGGCTGCTGAGCTGAGAGTAGTCTCACAAAGAGAAAGGGAAAGCAGCTATCACATCATAGCTATTTACTTGTGCTTTATGTCCCATTCCGCCTTGTCTTACCATAGCTGAGCCTTTCAGGAGACAAACATGGCACAGAAATGGCTTTTGGTCCTGAGTGTGTGGCTCCGTCACCTCACACAGCATAATGGGGGACAGTCCTGTCACACCAGCACCTGCTCCCACCAAGCAAGTGTGGATGCAGCTGGGGGATGCATTGATGGCACTGGCACAGCCACACAGCACTGCCCACACTTCCGAAGCTCCCCCTACAGCCATGAAAAATGTGCAACATAAACCACGGCATCAAGTCCCTCGAGAGCATCGCTGCCTTGGCTGTGCTGAGGTCTTCATCAGCAGTCACACACAAGCCTCCACAACAGAGAGCTGGCAGAGAGGGAAGGTGATATCTGGCACAAGCTGACAATCAGATCATTCTGCCAGTTTCCAGAACCAGACTTTTCACTGTTTTGTTTCAAAGTCGCACTTTTGTTTGCTTGTCTCAAAGCCAAGCATATTTGAAAGAAGCAGTGGCTGAACATACAAGTCAGATATAACCCCCAAATGAAGTCAAATATTGGGGTAAAATAAAAGAAACCAGTTGTCCCAGTATTAGTTTGTTTTCCAGGACCAAAAAGAACCCCCAAACTTTTCTGTTTAGCATGATGACTCTGTCTTTACTTTGTGATCTCCCAGTTGGCCAGCCACACCTCACACTGGCATTTCCCACACCTATCCCTTACGTGCTGGAGAGAGGATGAATGTGTCTGCTTATAGCACCAGACTGAAGTGCTCTGCATTGTCCTTGTGACAGGTAACAGCTCTCTGCATTTAAAGATGCAGACCCAGCCCTCTGCATTGCCATGACAGGAACTTTAAAGAGGTGCAGAGCAGCCACTGCTTTTGGATGGTGAAGTAACTGTTTGTGTGGTGAGCTCAGGATCATGAGGGAAAGCTGCCCAGTGTGTGAAAACATCCAGGATGCCATTTTTCACTTTGTTTTTCCCATCAGTGTGTAATGTGGACCAGAGCATCCCTTCCAGGAAGACACCAGGTTCAAGCTAGAATGAATTCCCCTCCCTGCCTTGGTCACCTGTTCCACTGGGAGCACATGTTGCTCCATGTTTGCCTCATTTCCAGCCTCACTTCCGTGACCTTCCGCTGCATCTTCTTGTATGTTACACATCAGAATTTTTCTCCTGGTGCAGGGAATTACCAGCTCTAACATTGCCCCCAAACTTTCTTTTCAGCAACACAAATAGGCTGAGCTCTTTAAGCCTGCCTCTCATTCCAGACCTTGGTTCACTCCATCATGGATGAAGTATCCTCCAACATATATGCAAAAGGAGAAGAGAAGCCATCATGCCATTTGTAGGGTCATCAACTTTGTGCTTGACAACGAGCATGCATCACTGAAATGGTCTCGGGTGCAAACAACCAACTTGGTAGAAACTGCGTGTGTAGGAAGGAAGGAAGGAAGGAAGGAAGGAAGGGAGGGACAGTCCCTGGAGCTCTCAAAGGCTTCCATGAGCAGGCAGTTGTGGCCATTTCCCAATGTCAATTATCCATCAGCTCACGAGTATCTGGCAATCTCTGCTCAGTGAACTTGGAAGTCTGTTCTTTGCCATGGTGCTGTGCAGTGTCCATGAGAGCTGTGTGCGCTGGTAGAGATGGTTTCACTCAGAATGGCCCCTGTACATGGGGAAGGCAACAGCTCTCCAAACAAATGGCTCATTCTTTTGGCACTTGCACGTCAGGAAGCCAAGGAACGGTTTTCATCAACAGAACTCTCTCTGGGTATCATTGACAGCCAGAGCTTCCAGTTGAGGCATGCTGAGGTGAAAGTCCAAAGAATGCCATTCCTTCTTGGAGCTGACTCCTCCACTGTCAAATCTCCATCCAAAGAAAACACATTAAAGTCAATGCCCTTAAAAATGACAAGCTCTGAAAAAAGCACTCACTCTGGAAACAGAGGTGGTCAATCCAAAGCTGCTCGGGAGGCAACCTCCAGCTGCCGGGCTGCCTGTCACAGCATTCACCCACAGTTTTTCCCCAGAGAAATGCTGCTCACCTTGCTGGAGCCAGCAGGCAGCACCACAGCAGGCTGTGCCTCACCCTATGGATTCGGTGTGGAGAAAGGCAAATGCACCCACTGACTCACAGGGTCATTGCAGGATGCCTTGTGAGTGGAGGGGGCTTGGGGCTTCACACAGGCTGTGCTGGTGGTCTCCCAAACCACACTTTGCTGTCACAGCAGCAGCTGTAATTAGGGAGCCCAAGGAGGCAGATAAACAAGGAGTCAAATGATTTCATGAGTGAATTTAAGGCTTGTGATAACAAAGACAGAAAGCACTGCAGCCAAGCAAGGCAGGAGGGAACACTGTAGTTTCTCACCTAGTTTGACCAAGGCAACCCAGCAGGAACCTGCTGAACCAGCCCTGATGCTGTGCAGAGCTGGAGCAGTGAGCAGCCATCCTCTGCAGAGCTCCATCGATTCCCCTGGGAGCCCACCCAACTCTGCCCACAACTCTGCCTGGCGCATGAGGTGCTGCCCAGCCTGTGAGGGATCCTGCACTAGGGCAGGGAGGAATGGTGAGGAGCCGCCTGCCCTGAGATAGACAAAGAGCGGGAGCCATTAGGAACAGACTGACTGAAACCCCCACTCCCTGCTTCCTGAGCCTTTCAGTGGGAGAGGAGATAAAGACACCAGGATCAGGGCTCTGAGCCTGGGAAGAGGGGAGGGGTGAGGAGAAGGTGGTCTGAAAGGGCTGGTTGTGCTCTTCATCACTGTACCACTCTGTGTTGTTCCCTGTTTGTTCTGGTTTGGGGGTTTATGGTTATGTTTTGGTTGATGCTGGATCACATTTCTGTTTTCTTCCCCAAGCTGACCAGCCTGGTCCGTTTTGTCCAGGACCATAAACAGAAATTAAGCCCTTCCTGTCCTTCAGCAATTCTTAAGTCTGTGGTACTTAAGTCTAATCATGGTCTTTTGTCCCTGGATGGGCCTCAACCTTGACACATGGTCCTGAGACCTACACCTGAAACCTCAGGCTCCCTATACACCAGACCCTCTACCCAAACCTTCTCCCTCCTAACCTTCCAGCCTGTTCCTGACTTTGAGGTCTGCAGACTGCAAACTGCAGTGAATCACAGCTGAGATCTGTGACAGGAGCTGCAGGGATGGTCACTGCTTTAAATGGACAGTCAGGCATTAAGAGAAGTTGTAAAGGGAAATGGTGGATTATCCACCACATGGTCTCTTCAGAGCAAGAGTGGAAGAGATGTTTTAGACAGAAACGAGTTAGTGGGCTCAGTGGTGAGGTTAATGGACAAAACATTTTAGTCTGCTATTCAGCAGGTCAGGCTAGATAAGGCATTAGATGTTTCCAGCATTTATATGTCCATCTATTTGAACAAATGGATGAGGGAATCATAGTCTCTTCCAGGCCCCTCTGCCCACTCTGTTCAACTATGGGCAAGTTACAAAACAGTAGCATTTTCTCTCATGTTTGCCACAGAAAGAAGCCAGCACTGATCTCTACATTCAGCTGCCTGTACCACATGTCAGTGCCTTCTGGATGAGCCAAGCAGCATGGACCTTCCAGTCCCAGGCATGCTACTGCAAAGAAAGCTGTCCATCTTCAGCTGGGGACAACAGCCTGAGCCTGGGCTGTCCCCAGAGGTCCCGGCATCACCGAAGAAAATATTGGCAGTGGAGAGGGGCTATGATGGTGTGAGCAAGTATCTGCTCCTTGAGCCCACAAAGTCCTCTGGGAACCACACTCTGGAGAGGCAACAGCAGCTTTCCCTGCTCTCCCTGTGCTCACTCCATCGCCAGCGCCGCAGTTTCTGTGGTAGTAACCAAACACACACGATGCTGCAGCTGATGGCTTGTGGAGAATCAATATCTGCCCACACTCTGAGCACTGGGAGCTCCTGTCTCAGCAACTTTTCTCCTTTGCCTGTGAAGTAATTAGCAATAGCTCTTACCACTGTCCTCTAATGGAAGATAGCTTCATTAATTAAGTTACATGGAGCCAGCTCAGCCTGCTCTGAGATGATACAAACAGCTATCCCTTCTTCCAAAACAAGCAGCAGACTCGGGTTTTATAGACACTTGCACAAAGATAAAAAGACAACAACTGGTGTTTAAGCACTTTCCATCATGCCTCAGACCATCTGAATCTGTAAACGTTTCCTACAACAATCACTTCCCCCACTCCTGAGCTGCCCACACCAGGCAAAACTCCCCGTGCCATTGCAGAAAGAGCAGAAACTGTCCAGCAGAAAGAGCAAAACAGATCTTGTGAAGGGGATGGAATGAGCCTTCATTAATGAAGCATTGCTGTTAATACATTCCTGCATGCCCTTAAAGCATGGAGCCCTTACCAGCAGCACCCTGCTTCCCAGCACGACCTCCCCTGCCCTCACCCAAGGTCGCTCTGAGGAGGAGCCTCCACTGCTCATCAACTCTATCTAAATGAAGGTGGCTGTTAATATCAACTAATCTGCATATTATTGGTGTGAGATTAATGCCTCTCACTTATGAACCCCACTGTCTCCCAGTGCCTCTGCTGCAGAACACAGTACATTTACACCCTAAATGCAAGTGACTTCATGACACACACTGCACTCAACACGGGAGCTTCATCCCCTCTGACCTTACCCAGATGAAAGAACATCATTTAGGAAGCCACCTTTATGCTCATCAGAGAAAGCCAGAAAAGCTGAATCACCTTTTCCTTTGTTGATTTTTTTAGGGAAGCCACAGTGACTAAGGATGGGAACCATCCAATGGTAACTACCCCATGCTCAGAAACCAGCCAGAGCTTCTTCAAGGGAGAAAAAATAGATGTATTTTGGAGCGGGGGGGAAGACTTCTAGTTGCTACTTAGAATTTTAAAGGCATTTTGTAAAAAAAAAAAACACCAGCATTTAATTTTTAAAGAGGGTTTCAAATGGTTTCAAAGCCTGCAGCTGAAGCCAAAGGAATCAAACTGAGCGCCTGGGGTCTTCTGTTTATTTTGGCAAATAATCTCTCTCTTAGTGGGATCAGAAAGAAATTAAGGAACGTGGTTTTTGTAGTTTAACTACCAAAAGTAAAAAATAAATGATTCAGAGTTGTAGCTCTGAGCTCTTCTGACAAATCTGCCTTTCTGATATGCCTGAGGACTTCTAAAGATATTATGGAACATGCCCAGCAAAGGAAAGGGAGCATCGAAACAGGAGGTGCCAAAGAAATGCTTTGAAACCAACCTGCACACAAATCAGGGAGAACATCTGAACATTGTTTCTGTTTGAAATCAAGCAGGTGCTTTTTCAATTAAAATGGAGATCCAGTCTTTCTCAAAAGTAATGAAAATGCAAATAGCCAGTGCCACATACGTACAGAAACCAGGTCACGTGGCACTGGGTGTAAGAGGGAGGGGAAAGAGAAAAACTAAAGGCAAAAGGCAACTTGAACTCAAGTTCTTCCTTCTCAATAGTGTCCTTGTAAAAAACCCACCCTTTCAGTTTTCACTCCAAACACTGAATCAAGGAGGAAAAGGGCACTGGGATCTGACCTTCCCTTTAATAATACACTGGCAGTTTTTCCTTTGGAGGGAAAAACATTTTGCAAGAGGAAAGACAAATAATCTCAGCTAGATTACTATATTTGCTGACAGAGAGAGCTGGAAGTCCCACAAATCCAGGCAGACACTCGGTTTTTCTTTTACTGTTTTGGGAAAAAAAAGAAAATAAATGCATAAAATAATATTAGTGATCCCAGAGGGTGTTGTGGGAATCAGCCTGAGCCTGCCCTGAGCTGTCAGGGGGAGCTCAGCCCGACCAGGCACCTGAGAGGGAAGCGCTGCTGAGGCAGAGGCGCGGTGGGGAGGAAGCTCACTCTCCTCTCACTCTTGTTGTCACTCCTGTCTCTGAGGTCAGTGGTTTATTTACCAAGCCAAGTGGTGCCTCTCAGGACAGCAAGGCAGTTCCCCCACAGCAGAAGAGTTTCAATGGTATCTCATAGAATCACAGAATCATTACAGTTGGAAAAGACCTTTAAGATCATGGAGTCCAAGCCCTCACCTCACACTGCCAGGCCCAGCACTACATAAACCACATCCCTCAGCACCTCATCTGTGTGTCTCCTGAATATCTCCAGGGATGGGGACTGCACCAGCTCCCTGGGCAGCCCCTTCCAATGCTCAATAACCCTCTTGGTGAAAAAGTTCTTCCTAATGTCCAATCTGAACCTCCCCGGTGCAACCTGAGCCCGTTTCCTTGTGTCCTGTCAGTCATTACTGGAGAGATCGATCCCCACTTCACTACAGCTCCCCTTCAGGTAGTTGCAGAGTGCTCCTGTCTGCCCTCAGCCACATCTTCTCCAGACTGAACACTCCCAGCTCCCTCAGCCACTCTCAAACCCATCTCTGGCCACACTCCAGCCCCTCAGTGACCTTCTTGTAGTGAGCGGCCCCAAAATGGACACAGTACTGGAGGTGCAGCCTCACCAGGGCTCAGTACAAGGGGACAAATAGTTCCTTGGCCCCTTCCATGGTGTTCATGGTGCCTTGGTCCAATTCCTGGGGTTCTGGCAGGGATGAGAACAAGCTAAAGTATATCATAGAGCCTTCAGGTAACCTGGACTGGAGCAGGGGGGAAGTGCAGGTTACAAATGGGCATTGCTGTCAGATCTGTTAGAGATCCCCAGCACAGGGGCAGCTCACACCAGAGTCTCCAGTCATGCTCAGTGTGAACAGGGCACATCATTGCTCTGTACCCTACAAGATCAATGCAGCTACAGTCTGAGTGAGCCACCAGTCAAGATTGCCCTTGAGTGTCTATGCCATTAAAAATTCCCACTATACATGGGGAGCTGCTCTGTACTTCAGCAGCAGAGTCTCTTCCCAGAGAGATGTTTTGCTCCCATCCTAAAATCTGCCAGAAGCAAGAGCAAGGGAAGAACCAAGATCAGGGGAAAATACTTATTCCCTGATGTGAAACAGTTACTCTCTCTGAACCAGGCACAAAACTCCAAGGGACAAAGTTACACTCTGGCCCCAGAAGAGCTGATCTTGCCCTGAGCTGAAGGCTGGGGCACATTTGCCTCGACATTCTCTTTTCCTTCCTTCTCTTTCATTCTGTAACTTTGCTTGCAAAAACATCCCAAATGCAGGAATGAATCCTTGCTACAATTCTTCTCATGATTACTGTGTAAATAATGATCCAGTACAATGAGTGATACCAATCTCCTTTAATGACTCATCCACCAGCATTCTGCCCTTGCCTTTCAGACCTCACCAGTGTGGTGTTTCGTCTTCTACCCATCAATTGATACTTAAATAATGCATAAAACTGTCTTATTAAATGCATGTTGAATATTTATTTGGAAGCTCATCACAAGTTGAAAGATAACCTTCATTTTCAATTCCCTTTGGGATAATCAGTTAATTGGGCTTCAGCAGCAGCTCAGCCTCTTCAGTCTGCTGCAAGCCAGCAGTACAGCCCCCTCTAACAATGCCTGCAATAGGCACCGAGGGGCTCAGGCCCCGTGCTGCTTTGTCCAGCCTGAGCTGCTCCACAAGGAAGACATCAAACAGAAGGATCATAAACGTGGTTGCAGTCACCCACTTCTTCTTCAGTCTCATTTGTGTGTTTGGATTTGGGCCAGGTAGGAAAGAGTCAAGCACTGCCCTGAGATAACTGCTTCAACTGTGTCCCAGCAGCTGTGGCTTCACAGAGACTCCAGGCACCTCCTGGCAGCAGTGCAGCAAGACCTTAGGCTTGTCCCTTATGTACTTTGCATTAAAGCATCTTGCAATTAACTCAGTCCTTAAAATCCCAGGGACTGTGACACAGCCTGGGTCCTATCAGACTCTGACTGACAGAGCTGTCTTCTGTAACCATCAGGTAGCTGTTAATGAAGCCAGTTCAGTAACCACGCCACAAAGGCTGAAACCAAATGCTGAAGCACCCTCTCTCCTCTTCTAAGGGCACCCTGGGCTCAGATGCACAGGGCTGCTGCAGACCCTCAGCATGCAACAGCTCAACACTGGAAGGTTGTTGGTAAATTCTCATTTATTCTGTGATGCTGACTATTTTCATTGTAAAGTAACACGTCTGTAGCAGTGAATTAGGGAAAAGGAGGTGTGTTATATCAACCTGGCTAAAGAAATACAAAGGACTGACACACCTCACCTCTGAGATTATTATGACACTAAATGCCCACTGATGGCACAGGAGCCACCAAACCCTCCGCAGCTGCCAGTGTCTGACGTGTTCTGCAGCACAGGGCCTGACAAATCAGCACATGGAAGGAATTTACCCCTGCCCACAGCTTGTCAGGTCTTTGGCATCTGCTGCCAATAGCTGCAGAGGGAGTAAACAGAAGCCCCTGTGTGTAATGCTGTCTTCCAGGCTTGTCAGAGTCCCTTGTAGGGCAAATCTAGTCAAACGAGGTTTGTACAGCCAATGCCTACTGACTTCCTTACACTTGACTACTGCCAGTGAATGTTGCTTTTCCCATTGCTGCTGACACCAAGGAGTGTTGCAGCAGGACACAGCCCAGCACCCCGCAGGATCCAGACCACAGGACATGGGAACTGAGCTGCTCCCCAGGAACTGCCTCCACTTGCGTGCTCATATTTTCAGCCACTGTCTCTTTTCTCCCCACACACTTGCATTGGTTTCAGATGGACATTTCTTATCCAGGATCAGTAAGGAGATGCAGAAACAGATCCAGAACCTCCTAATAAATGTACCCTCAGAGTTTCACCAGCCCTGAGTTTCCTCCTGCACAGAAAGCAACAGCACACAGGAAAATCCCCACACGTGTTCCCAGAGCACAAGGTTGCAAAGCACAATGTGGAGCTTCTGAGAAGCTAAAGCGACAAACTAGTTTGTGATTTAAAACTGTTTGACAGTCAAGCCCTGTAAGATCTGATCTGTGGCATTCTTGCTCAAATTATCATTTAGTCTAGTGATGACAAACCCCCTGGACCGAGACCTGAGCAGAGCACCCGGAGCAGCTGACAGCTCAGCCTGCCCTGACACCAAACCTCACGGCATGAGGGACACAGGAGAAAATCAGCACACAGACAGCTGACCACAGGCACAGCCTGGAGAAAAAAGGAGACATGGAACAGAGAAAAAGAGATGCTTTCAGGGCTAATATCTGCCTACTGCAGGCAAGTACTTCAAGGAAGTGAGGAACCACATTTTGGGCTGATCTCTGTCCACAGGGAGTTGGAACCAGTTCACAGCATCACAGAACCTCAAGGGCTGGAAGGGACCTGGGAAGCTCATCCAGTGCAACCCCCCTGCCAGAGCAGCAGCACCTAGAGCAGGGCACACAGGAACTCATCCAGCTGGGTTGGAATGGCTCCAGAGAAGGAGCCTCCACAGCCCATCTGGGCAGCCCCTGCCAGTGCTCCCTCACCTCAACAGGGAGGAAGTTTTTCCTTGTGTTTCTTTGGAACCTCTTCTGTTCCAGCTTGTCCCCGTTGCCCCTTGTCCTGTCATTGGCCATCACTGAGCACAGCCTGGCTCCAGCCTCCTCACACCCACCCTTGATGGATTTGTAAACATGAATGAGCTCACCCCTCAGTTCACTCAGCTGGTGGCATCTACAGTTAAGCAGAAGAGTCTGGCCCTGGTGAATAGGACAAGATCCTTTCCGTCCTCATCAGGTAACTCCTACACCACTCTCTACTTTCCATTTCACATCAGGATTCCTTCATCTCAATTTAAAAGGCAGTTTCTTTTGCCAATCCACATGTGCCCAGCAGAGACACGGTTGGCGAGGGACCAGCACCCAATGCAGAGGGATTCACATGAAGAGAGAGGAGCTGCCTCTCTCCACACAGCAGCTCTTCCCTCCTCCAAGCCTCAAGGACACAGATATCCAGCGAGAGGAATAAAGGATAAACCATGCCATGGAGTTAAAGGTCCCTTCCTGCCTCTGCACAGATGAGCAAAGGCTCTCGCTGCAACGTTAAATATTTTCACAATCAATCATCCACGTCCTAACATCCGACACACAGGCAACACAGCAACTGTGGCTTGTCTGAGGAAACCAGCACAACATCTGGCTGTCTCCCATGAAACTAGCAGTGAAGAAGAAGAAACACAAGCACCTCCAAGGTGCAGCCCATGCCCCAGGTGGGCTCCTCCATAGTGTACATCGCGTCCTTGTGCTGCATCCACCAGCAGCAAAGCGCAGGGTGGGACTCAGCTCTGGCAGTGCTGCAGGCAGGACAGGCCTCAGCTACCACATGGGTTGAATTTTCTATATCTTTGGGAAAAAAAAAAACTGAAATGACTCTTTAATGCCGAGGCTAGTGAGTGCCAGTGGATTTGGAGTGTGTGTGTGCTGGGATAAGCCAGTGGAGCTTTCACTGGTGTTTCACACGTGCGGAGGAACAAAAAAAAAAAAAGTGGTAATGGTTGTTTTGTGGGATATTTAATTCCTCCAACTAACTTTGCATGAAGCTGGCTTTAGTTTTCATATCCCTCCCACTTTTTTTCCATTTTGCTTTTTCAAGTCTCTCTTCCTCCTTGGAAAAAGGAAGAATAAAAGAAATGACACCACCCCCCCCACTCCCCCCCCCTCCATTCTCCGTGCTTTCACCTTTTTCTCACTGCTTTGTCAATCCACAACCAACCTTTTTGCCAGGTAGGCCCCAGGTAGCCTTTGACATGTTTTAGAAACTCAGTGCCTATGGTAAGATTCCTGATTCCATACTTCCAGCACCAAAAGCATGAGCTAGTCTGAAATAACGCTGAGCATGCAGCAGCTCCCAATAAATTTCACACCCGTGCAAAAGTGCCGCTGTCGGGAACTGTCTTCATCCTTTCATTTGCAGGTTGCCTTCATTACTTCCTTCCCTTGGGTCACCAAAAGGCTGCTAGTGACATCTTCCATTCACCAGCTGCAGCAGTATAAACTCAGAGTAACTCCACTAAACTTAATGTGCTTAACGTAGACACTCTGGATTTGCACTGCTGCAAATGAGATCAGAATTTGTCCCAGGCACGGGAGCCAGAAGGAGGTCAAAAGCTTTACATACATTACCTCCTTCTTGGCATGCTAATGGTGTGCAATTTTCAACTGCTTTCCCCAGACTCTGCAGTTCCAGGAACGGCACTAAAAGCACTAAAAGCACACGAAGAGAGCTCAGCACCGGAGCTGAGCAGGGAAGCTGCCGGCCTGACCGCAGCGTGGCTGTGAGTTGACAGAGGCAAAGATTTGATTGTATCCAAAAAGCACCAACAAACCCACCTTTGCTGATGTTGCTGTCCTAGAATCACAGGATGGAAGGATCCTTTTAAAGGTCATCTAGTCCAAGTCCTCTGCCATGGGCAGGGATATCCTCAACTACACCAGGTTGCTCAGGGCCCCACCAACCTGACCTGGAGTGTGGACGGGGATGGGGGGGGGCAGCTGCCACCTCTCGTGGCCACCCCACTTACTGACTGCTGGAATGCCTCTCCCTGCTTCCAGAAAAACCAGCACCAGCCCCTCCAGCTGCCAGAAGCCAGGTTGGCCATGAGCAGCTTCCTCCAGGCGAGTGTGACCAGAGGCCTGAGATGGCACAGGCACAGACACGGGCACAGGTCCTAGCCCTCCCCAGGCACTGGCACCCACCTGCAGCCCAAAGCCACTGCGGCTCCAGCCTTGCTCGGCCCATCATGGGTGGACAAGGGCCTTGCCTGGCTTTGTGTTCAGCCCTGTCCTGCCATCTGCTCATGGGTTTTTGAGGTCACCTGTGCAGCTCCAGCCTTTGAACATGGGCTGATGTACACGTGGTTTTAAGCTGGATGTTAACTAGAAACACTTAGTGCACCAAACCTGTGACTAATGAACCAGAGTCCCACAGATCTTCCCTACTGCAAGACTTGGGAGGGGAAAGAGCTTTCTTAAAGCAAAACAAGGTCAGAGGCTTGGCCAGTAAAAAGCTGCCTGTTTATATTGGAAGCAATGAGGGCTATTTGCTCTGTCTTAAAATCTGACCTGAAAACTGTAAACTGTGTTAGAAATAACATGAAAAATATCACAATGCTGCTCTGCTTCGCTTTCTGATGAAGAAACGTGGCTGCAAGGCACGATTACAGCTGCTCATCATCCCCAGTGTAATAAGGAAGTACCTGTAATAGCATTGTAAAGTTTCCTCTCAGTAATCCACTGAAGAAAATCTGATTTCAGTTCACTTCATTATCATGGTTTTGGTGTCAGGGCAATACGGAACTGCTTTGTTTTCACCAGTGGAATAGAGTCCGTTGTCATCAGGGAAAAAGGATTGTGATGGCTGCAAAGAAGAGAGCAAGAAACAAGGAATTCACCAGGTCCAAGAAGAATGTCACGGTGTGCTTTGTGTGAAGAGGCACAGCCCATTTAGCAGATGAAAGCTGCCTCTCACCTCTGCTATTCTGAACTTCACCACAACGTGCAGGACGTTTCTTCAGGTCAGTTTTGGGACAGTTTTGCTTTGGCAGTGAACCGCAGAGCTCCAGCTCCAAGGGATCCCAAACCAAACAGTTTAAATTTTGCCATATATCTGGCTTATTACATTCCTGATAAAAAGCCTTCAGATACTGCTGTCAGTGAACTATGGAGTGTTCTGCAGGAGCAGCATAAACATCCAATAGCACATCCTTTACCCAGGCTGTTCACCTCTTACCACGGAACGCTTGACAATATCCTGATAGGGTATCTGCAATAAATAGTGGGTGACCATGAAATGAAAGGCAAGAGTATCTGCATTTACATGAGGCAGCGACTTAAATCCTGGTCTATTCTAATTATAAATATCCTTAATAGTCTTTAAAGCTTTTTCCTTGGCTGTAGCTGCCTGTGAACACGTGCCCTGCCCAGCTGCAGAACTGCCCAATACTTCTCCCTCGCAGTTGTTTATGTAACTTTGCCAAACTTCAATGATTTGAGATGAGATTTCACAGGTGAATAATCTGCCACCACCAATATTTGCTCTTTAATTTATATATGAAAATGACCTGTCCCTTGCTGGGATGAGGGCAGAGGCAAAAATAACATTCTTCATCGAAGTTAAACAGTTCAAGCAACGTTTTCCTTAAAAGCTCCCCCCTGCCTTTCCCACTTTGGAGCAGGCCTTTTGTGGGGAATGGCCCTATGTTTGGCCTTGGCAAAATGTGGGCAATTTACAAGCTTTTGTAAAGTCAGAGTTTGCACAAACTCAAAAAAAACCCTACATGTGCAGAAACCTCCACTGGTCTGGTGCATGTTCCAGCCAGTAGCACGGGAATGGAGCTGGACCTGACGAGGACAGGCTGGGGGCTGGAGGAGAGTGGCCCAGGGTCTCCTGTTAAGAGTCATTCCTTCTCCATTGGCTTCCCTCAGGAGAGCATAAAAAGATCTGTGTGTGCTGCTAGCACAGGGCTGTGGGGCAGCAAATATTAAAGGGGGTTTTGTAAACAAGTCCTGCTCAGAATGGCACCAAGATGGGGTCAGAGCAAAGACAATGCTGCACATCACTGTTCAGACATGTGGAGGAAAGGGGTTTAGTCCCTTTGAATATCAACTTGTATCAAACCAATCCTCCTTGCCAATGCTAATGAGAAAACCCAAGGCATGACCTTCACTGAACTGGAACGAGGACCCACAGCGTGGGGCTCCCAGGCTCAGCAGGGGGAATCACAGAATCATNACCCACCAGTGAGACATTTGTAACGGTTATTGAGCTCCCCCCTCAGTCTCTTCTTCTCCAGGCTGAACAGCCCCAGGTCCCACAGCCTTTCCTCCTATGAAAGATGCTCCAGTCCCCTGAGCATCCAGGCATGGGGCTGCAAAAATGACTCGTGATGTCCCTGTTTTGAGTGACCCACCTGAATCCTTAAGAGGGAAGATCAACAGCTTCAAGTCAGGCAAAGCCAGGCACTTCCCAGAAGTCAGCCCCACTGCCTGTATCGGTGTGGCACTAAAACAGTCACAGCACCTGGCTCAAACACAGCATCCAGCCTGGCCAAAGAGAACAGGATGACCCCTGAAATCTCCTACAAATAGCACTGCAAGAGCTGTGATAGTCCCTAAACCTTCAGCAGCCTTGGGTGAGAATTCCATTCAGGCTGGTTTCCAGCAGCTGGCAAAATTGTGCAGTCTCTGTCCTACTTTAAGCTGGTTTGTTCCCTCCAACTGTGCAGCCAGTCCCTTAAAGGACTTCTCACAGTACCTGAGACTGTGGTCACTAAGTGTAAAGCAGACAACAGAAGCCAAGGCAGGCTGTGTCTAGGCTGCAAGAGAAGGTTCTGAAGAATTTTTCCTTTCTTCTTCTACCTTCCTTCTGCTTTTTCTTTCTACGGTTCCCTCTCTTAACTCAAATCCCTTCATCTCAGGGCTGATAATTGTAATCACTCATGTGTAGACATCTGAGCAGCTCAGAAATGTCCATCTTCGGCCAGTCCCTCTTGTGGCAAGGAAGAATAAGTATGAAAAGCACGTGGACTCCTCCAGAACTTTAATTTAGACATAACTATGGATTCAAGTGAGGATCAATCCCATTCCCATCAAAGGCTGGCTTTTTGGGAGGGTTCTGAATTCATGTTGTTCTTTAATCAAAGGAGGAAAATGATGATGGGGGGCAGCAGCTGGAAAAGCTGCTAGAGATGGGCTGCATTTGCTCCAGAGTCCACTGTTTTGTTAACTGTGGTTAACATTTCAGAGAGGTTGTTTCCTCCTTCAGCTCCTGGTTTTGACCAAAATATCCAAGATCCGTGGGGAGGCAGCACAGAAACATGCTGCCCAGCAAGTGCCTCTTGCAGGGAGAAAGAGCACATGGACAGGCAGGCTGACTGTGCTGTGGGGCCACAGGCAATGCTGGGAGCAGTGGCTGTGCTGTGGGAACTTCTTCCCCAGTGCAGAAGAAACCTGTTTAACAGGCAGCAGAGTGATGCTGGGCTTTGGGGAGAGCTGATGAGCTCATTGATGCTTGCAGGTGGTTAAAACTTTGAAGTCTTCAAGGGCTAAATGGAGATGGGAAGTGAAAAGCAGTGACTGCAGCCTGAGCGTGTGCTGCTCTGCACCTCAGGTGCACAGGAGGTTGGCTTTCCAGTCATGTACTCAATTAGAGATTATCACTTTCAATTAACTTCCTTAGCAGTTCTTGAAGGACCACAAATTTCTCTAACAAGACAAGCCACTTACTACAGGCCAGGATGCTTTCAACATAGTAAATGTTGAGGGCTGTGTCCCTCTGCCCATTGCCACTGTGCTGGCTCTTAGGCCGCCCAATGTAGAAGAGATGAGAGAAGTTTCACTGGAAACGTGAGCGAATCTGGTCCATGACACAGGTGACTTACTTTCTGGTGAGTTTATTAACCCAGCTATGGATGAAGTCTCACAGTCACCAAGGCAAGGAGCAGGTTGCCATCCATCAAAACACACTTGCCTTCCCTGGACATCTGCAGCCAACAGCACAAGGAGCATCTAGCCCTGAGCAAGGACATGCATGAGAATCATAGAATCAGAGAATGGCAGGGTTGGAGGGGACCTCTAGAGATCATCTGGTCCAAGCCCCCTGCAGAAGCAGGTTCTGAGGGCAAGAAGCAGCCCTGAGTAGAAACAAATGCCCTCATTTGGAAATCCAAAGCATCAGAAATTCTCTAGCCAGGGATGAGAATAAGGTGACACACTCTCAGTGCAAAGTGACCCATTTTTTCCCCATTCCTGATGGATGTGATCCTCTGAGCCCCCCTGCAGCTGCCCTGAGAAATCCATTGCAAACATCAGAGAGAGATTGTGTGTCAAACTGAAGTAAATTCTATTCACTCAGCCCCCTTACAGTCCAACAAAAGGCTCCCCCTTCCTCTGCTACACCCATTTCACTGCCCTTTAGCTCAGCAGCTCAAGCACATCATGGAAATCAAGCATGCACTCGCTTCCCTTGGAAATCCACACCGAGACGCTTGAGCTTATTTCATTCCATTTTCTTCAGCTGAAATAGAAAGAATAGCTTTATGCACACAAATAAAAACCCATAACCTGCCATTGGAATCCTGTTCAGGCAATTAGCTGGGTGCCTGCCTCTGAGCTGATGCCATCACCTGCCTTTGTTTGCTCCCACTGATGCCGCTCTTTAAAGTTCATTAAAATCACGGCTGCTGCCTCACACGGAACTGCTCAGAACCCCGGTGTCACGCTTTGAACTTCCCTCCTTTACTCATTTTTATCAGCCTTTTTTCTCCTTCCTCCTTTTTTTTTTTTATCATCCTTTCTCTCTCTTTTTATTATCCCTTTAATGGCTAAACCAGTTTCATGCTGCTCACGGTTATTGCAGAGCCTGTTCCTCCTGACACAGAGCTGATCCATCATTCCTCGCTCATAACCCTTCTCCTCATTTCCATCCTTTCTCTCCTCGCTTGCTTTGGCTCTCTGCTAAGCCCATCACAGCTTTGTTTTTATATCCTCATCGCTGTATTTTATAGCCCAGTAAAACCTAGAAAGCTGCTTCAGAGCACACACATGCCAGCCCTTTGATGTTGGGGTGGCAGCCTGCTGGAAGGTGTCAGCGCGGAGCCGGAGCCGCCGGAGCCGGGAGCCGTGGGCAGAAGGGAGTGAGTGAGAGCCCTCTCCCCAGCCTCAGCATGGAGGAATGGCCTTTGTGCCCCAGTCCCCCACACCACAGTGAACTGCTGCAGCTTTGCCAGTGTTGAAAGCCCCCAGAGACAGAAGAGGTGCCTCCCCCAGGGAATCAGCTCTGGCCAAGTGCTCTTTGCCTTTGCTTTGCCAAACAGCAGGAGGCAACGTGTACAGACGGAGCCATTGCTCAGTGCAGAGGGACAGGGCAGATCCTTGGCCATGGCAAAGGCAGGCCCAGGAGCAGGTGGAGGATGCTTGCAAAAATCATGGGGATTTGGCTGTGAGCTTGCTGGAGAAGGAAGAGAGCCCATCTTCACTTTCCTGTGTCCTGAGAATGATGCGTGACAGCTTTGCAGCAGAGCACCTTTCCTGTCCAGGGGGCAACATCCTGCCTGGCTCCAGCACACTTCCAGGGACCCCTGCACAGGAGCTCCAATGGCACCTACAGATTGTCTCCAAGGCCAAGGACAAATATTCAGGTGCCAGAAATTCATCTTAACAGAGGCCAGTGGAACCCAGTCCAGGTACAAACCCGGCTTCAGCTTGGAGCAGAGTCTCCCCATGCCACAGAGGTGCTGCCCTAAATGCTTTTGTGTCTAAACACAGCTCAGATGGTGCAAGCAGAAAGAGCACTGCACAGGAGTGCCTGATCTAGGGTGCAAAACCAACCAGTTGTAATGAACACTAGAAGGTAATTGTTTTCAGAGGGATGCTGTGTCTGCCAGGTAACACCAGGCCTCCTGGGCACCTGCACAAAGCCCAGCTTGCAGACGACTGGGAGGGGAAATGTGGGTTGATCCTGCACGTGTCCAACAACAAAGTCCAGCTCACTGGCTACCTGTTTTAACCAGCAGCCTGGCCCTCAGCAGATTTTGGATTAGACTTGGATGCTTCTAAAGACCAAATGTCCTGGATGATTATTCAGACACAGCTTTGTAGATGTTCTAGTTGCAGATACTCAACTTTTGTTTTTAATCAAACAGTTTCAGATCCTGCTGAAGCCCAACACAGGTCATATCACTGCACAGTTTCATACCTATGTCCTTTAGAAAGTGATACTTCCCTCTTACCCAGAAGAATGAGAATGAGCAGAAGACCACTGTTGGGAGCCAGAGCTGGGTTTCAGCCTGCAGTAATGACCAAGTGCTGCAGACCATCACTTAATGTGATGCAAAGAGCACTGCCAAAGCACAGGGCTATATCTGGAGCTTTACTCTCCAGTCCCCTGTGTCTAGAAACATGTGATTTTAAGAAAGTTTCAGCTTCAATTTTTGTAAATGCTCTTCTAAATGTTCTGGCTGCCTAAGAAAGCTCCAAACCCTGAGCAGTGAATACCCCCAAAAGCAGAACACAGAGCTCACTAGTAATGCATTCACTGCTTTCAACTTTCTCTTCTAAGCTGCCTCTATAGCTGAGAGCTTGATTACAGAACCACAGGATGGTAGGGGTTGGGAGAGACCTTTAGAGATCATCCAGTCCAATCCCCCTGCTACAAACAGGCCCACCTCAATCAGGAAGGTGTCCAGGCTCGTGGCATTTTGTTCACCAGCAGTTGCTGGTGCTGTCTGTCACAGAATCAGATTCTGTGGCCCATCCCTTAGCAGTTTTCAAACCAATGCTGGCTGAATGAAGGGTGAGTCAATGGCTGGGACACGCCATCATCAATGTGTTGGCACCTTGCACAGAGGAGACACCACCCCAGCTCATCCAGGGCTTTTGAAAGAGGGAAACATTTCTTCTCCGCTAACAGACGAGCAATACTGGCTGTGAGCTTGTCTCACCTCACCTGGCCAAATGCAGCATAGCAGAAGGGTTCCCAGACCACTGCTCCAGCTCCCAGCTCCTTCAGTTCACCCATCACAAATGCAATGAGAATGGGAAGGGCACAGCTCCCTTTGTGGGGAGCCAGGGACGCCCTGCCCAGCATGGGCAGTACGGGGCAGCAGTGCACACACACAGCTCTCCTCATGGCTTGCTGTCCCCTCACTCTCCTGGGCACAGCTTGGGACCAGGACAGAAATCTGCTCTCTGGGCATCAGATTCACAGCTGGAGTGGGGGTGCCTGACAAGGGAAGGCATTGTGCTTATTCAAGCTGAGCAAGAGCCTGAGAGCAATTCCTGTGGAAGAAAGGTGTGCTCTAACAGACAGATACTGGAAGCCAATCACAAACTGCACAGGCCTGCAGAGCAACCACATCAAGAGGGATTTTTGTCTCAGTTGCTCCCTCTTTTTTCTTCCCCCAAATCCACACTGGTCTCAACAGGAATGTGGTACCTAAACAGCCCCCAAGCACCCGAGAGGCTGTGCCCCAGCCCCTGTGCCCCTCGTTTCCACACAGCAGGGAAGGCTGACAAGCACCAGCTGCAGCTCCATCTCTCCCGTGTGCCCTGCTGGCATCTTCAACACAACCCCCACTACAAACTCTGTGCCATCTATCCCACCAGTACTACAACACACCAGCACAGCAAGAAGGCAGCAGTTAGTGAACCACATCTCCAGCAAGGTCCTGAGCACAAGACTGAAGTAGGGGGTGGATGGAGACTAAATGTGTGAGCAGGACTTTATGGGGTGCAGTGAGGAGCCAGGAGCAGACACTGGCCCCTAACAACCCCAGGGGGAAAGTCTGTGTTGAAATACCTAAACCAGGCCTGACCTGCAATGATAGAAAGGTTTCTGTTCTGGTTATTGTCATCTTGGGTTTGGGTCCTAAATGTTTACCTCTCTGGTTGGGGGTTCAAGGTTCAGATTCATCAACGGTGCAGGTGCTGATGGATGTGTGGAGAATTCCCAGACAGGGCTGGGACCACAGACAAAGCACAGCTCCCCTCAAATCTGCTGCACTGCACAGCAGGCAGGGGCAGATCCCAGCCCCTCTCAGCCCTCAGTGTTACCCCCACAGCAGGCAGGGGCAGATCCCAGCCCCTCTGCCCTCAGTGTTAACCTCACAGCAGACAGGGGCAGATTTCAGCCCCTCTCAGCCCTCAGTGTTACTCCCACAGCAGGCAGGGGCAGATTCCAGCCCCTCTCAGCCCTCAGTGTTACTCCTTGCTAGCCTCCAACAACACTGGGTTTCACCCAGAGCTGCTGCCACAAAACCCAAACTGCTAGATCTGCTGTCAGAGGATTTCAGCTGCACAAACTGAGCCCAGTTCCCTGCTCCTCCTCTGCTTCCCCTGCCAGGGTAGGGTGAGGTGTTTTCTGTGCTGGCTCCACACCAGCCCCAGCAGGCACCCAGCAGCTCTCAGCAACTGCAACACAAGGTGTCCTTTGGTGGACATCCATAGGCTCTCCCATGCTCTTCAAACACTTCTGCAGGACTCTCCTGGCAGCACTGCTCTCATATCAGCCAACACTTGAGACACAGAGGGTGGTACCCAGCAGTAGCTCTTTACAAACCCAGGTTTGGGGCTGCCTGAGTATGCCCAGGCAGGTCATACTCACAGAGTCACAGCATCACAGAATCTCAAGGGCTGGAAGGGAGCTGGAAAGCTCATCCAGTGCAACCCCCCTGCCAGAGCAGCAGCACCTAGAGTAGTGCACAGAGGAACNGATGGATTTGTAAACATGAATGAGGTCACCCCTCAGTCTCTTCTCCAAGCTGCAGAGCCCCAGCTCCCTCAGCCTTTCAGCACAAGGCAGATGCTCCACTCCATCATCTCTGTGGCCCTGCACTGAACTCTCTCCAGCAGCTCCCTGTCCTTCTGCAACTGAGGGGCCCAGAACTGGACACACTATTCCAGATGTGGTCTCACATCTGGAGGCAGAGCAGAGGGGGAGCAGAACCTCCACTCAGGAATCTTTGGCAGGGGAATGAGTAAGTGGAGCTAACTCTGAGGGAGTCTCTCTGAGAACAATCCTGCCCTGAGCTCCCAGTGTGCTGTCCACAACGCCAAGCAGACAGCAATGGAGACAGGGCTAGAGGGGAAGGGTGCAGGGCTGAGCACACCAGGCCCCTCACTGCACAGACAGGATAGAACCCAGGAACACAGCACTGATTCCACTCTACACTGGGCTGGACTGGAGCTGTGCCTCCCTCTGCTCTGCAGATCAGCAGCCACTAACAAAGCCTCTCACAGCAACCGTCAGTTCAGTTTCTAGAAGGATGGTTGTGATAGCGATTTCTCCTCCTGGCTCAGTGCCTGGGGCCACGGAGGGGACAGGGGGATGCTCAGCTCCAGTGCTTCCCTCCATGAGAAGAACAGCAGTGGGGATTCTGCAGCATAGCAAATGCAGGCTCAGATGGTCAGTGTCAGCTTGTGCAGAGGACTCATGTGTGGCTACAGCTCTGCCTCAAGTGTTTCTGAGGCCTTAACTGCTCATCTTTGCCACTTGAAAGACTTTTCAAAGCCACTTTTGCAGTCCCATGACTGCTTCTGGAGTCCACATGCCCTGTCTGCCCAGCATAGAACTCCAGTGACCCATTTAACCAACAAAACCAGCAAGGCAGCACTCAGAAGCAACCCTACAGAAAGCACAAAGCCCTGGCACTGCAGCAACTGCAGCGCCCTTTCTGGGAAGGAGCAGGATACAGACGCAGGGGAAGGGACCACGCAGCACTGAAAGAGGCTCCTGTTCCCAGCACATAAAGCTTTCCTGTGCACACAAACCAACTCTGTGGCCATGTCCTTTTGCTCACACTGACAGCAGGCTCCTTGGCTCCTAAGCCCTCTTTCAGCAGATGTGGTACCTGTCGCAGCCCACGCCTCAGGCTGCTCCTCAGCCACAGGCCTGAAGGGACAAAAATGATGAAGCCCCGTGGCCGTGCAGTTTCTGATGGCAAAGCCCAGTTCTCTGACACACAGTGTGGCTCTCGATGGTTTATGGCAGTGGGGAGTGTAAGAGCCTCCAAATGCTGATCACCAAAGGAACACGAGCAACTGCTTTTCAACATAATTGTCCTATTCCCCCCGGCCCCCGGCCTTTCCTTTTTCACACTCCAAAGGGTCAACGACCTGCTCTGTTGGAGAAACAGAGAGAAGGACAGCAGGAGTTCCTGACTCACTGCTGCTCCTCTCTCATGGTGCTTTCCTCCCTTCAGGACCTGGCCCTGGCTGCTTTCCCAGGCAAGAGCTGAGAGAGCCCTCAGTTCCTCCATCTCTATTTCAATTACTTTTGTACTGCACTGAATAATTGCACCTCCATTTTACCCCAGGGCTAAAGGTGACTGACTTAAAGGTGATTATCTGTTGTTAATAGCCTGCATTACTGAGCAAGATCTCAGAAGTACCTTTGTAATCCTTCCCCACACTTTAATGTTGCTATTATTATTAATATTGCTCTTTGAAACATCCTTTTCTCCTGTCATGTGGAGGCAGGGACTGCTGCTTCTCAGCAAGGTGCTGAAAAGGCTACCTGATACTATCAAGCAGGATGAATCCAGTGCCTCTCTCCTTAAAGGTGGTGGGGTTGAAGTCTAGCCATGAAGGAGAGGCATTTGATTGAACTGGTACAAGATGGCTGCAGCCAGGTTTCCACACTCAATACAGACATCACAGATTTGGGAGGGTATTTAACTCCTCTGTGGGATTTTTACAATGTTTTCACCTTTTAAGCAAAGCCACTGCCACGCTGCTGTCCCACTGCAAGCCCTGGGGCATGGCCTGGGGCTCCACAGGCACTCCACAGGCCTTTCTTTCCCTGACTCTGGACTGGGATCCCAGCTCAAACGCCCAACTCTCACTGGGATCCCAGTGGGTGCAAGTCCAGCCTCAGCATCAGTGACTTCAGATTCTTTCATTCTCCTCAGGATTTAGAGCATCTCGTTGCCATTGCTTCAGGAAGGTCTTTAACCAAGGCAGCTCCTACAGCGCTCCTGAAATCCCCCAGCAGGAAATCCTAGCACACCATCAATAATTGGCATTAGGCTCATATTTTCCATGGCCCAGACTTTCTGCAGTTCCTGCTCTAACAAATCATGTTAGTCAGGCTTTCCCTGCATTGTGTGCTGAACGCTGAGCACTGGTGTGGCTTGATGGGTGTTTGCTGAGCACAGCAAGGACTCAGCTCAGCAGACCTGCCATGGCTGCAGTGCTCACACACACTCACACACTGTGCCATAGTTCCAGTGCTTCTGTTTCTGTCTTCTCTTCCTTCTGTGTTTGTGTTATTGTTTGCTGCCTTACACAGGGAGGACACTAGCTGAAAGCTTGTGGAGAGGCACATCCTTTGCTTTAAGCCAGGAGAGCACTTTCTGGCATCATCAGTGCTGTGCTCAGGGTGTCACAGGCAAATTCACCAGCCTATTGCAGGCAAAAGGAAAACTCCTTGCTATTAAAGATAAACCATTATGAGCTTTTAATGCTAAGGATTATTACACAGACAGAGCTGGAGAGAAGAAATACCTTTCCCATACTGGACTTAGTAAGCCTTGAGGTGCACAAACAAACAATGTGTTTTCTTTCACACAAGCTGCAAATTAGAATGCCATAACTGAGCTCCAAACAAGCTAAGGAAACAGCCATGCCACCTCTTCATTCATCCCCTACCATTTGTCCTGCCACATTTGGTGCCAACTGCTTCCTACATGACCCTAAACACAGTCTGGGAGCCTGTTCTCTGCTCACCAGCAGCCAGCTCCCACAAGCCCTCCTCTCTGCCTAGAATCACGGCTACGTTACCTTAGTACACAAGGTGAGCACAAGAGCTCTTCTGTCAAAGCCATCAAAATAGTACATTTGGAGAAATTTGAGGCCACACCTTCCCACTTGCATCCAACCCAGTGCACACAACTTGCATGCAGCTATGGCAAAGAGAAGTGAGGCAGGAACTGTCACTATCCAGAGCAGTCCCACCACAGAGAGCCCTCCTGCAGAGACAGAGGGCTGAGAGCAACACTGGAGAGCAGAAGCTCCCATATCCCTGTCCTCCAGGTGCTCCCCCTGCAATGCCACTCTGAGGAGGTCTGACCCAGACCCACCTTCCAGTGCAGCCAGGAACCTGCTGCTTTGTCCAAGTCAGGCTGGGAGATGAGATTGTGTCAGGCTATGGAATTCACCTGGAACTTTAGTTTCACTCCCTGCTTTGACCTGTATCTGGGTGGTAAGATAAAAACCCTGCTGCAAGAATATAAGAATCACATTGAATCACACTGAATCACGGACTCTCAAGGGCTGGAAGGGACCTGGAAAGCTCATCCAGTGCAACACCCCTGCCACAGCAGCAGCACCTAGAGTAGGGCACAGAGGAACTCATTCAGATGGGTTGGGATGTCTCCAGAGATGAGACTCTACAGCACATCTGAGCAGCCTCCGCCAGGACACAAATGTCTGACACAGGGGGATGTCTGGTTCTGCCATCAGCCCTTCAGCCTTTTGTTCAGTGGATGAGACACCAGCCCATGTTTCTGCCAAGGAAGGGTGCCATAAGCAGCAGCTCTAAGAGAGAAGGAGCTGAGAGAAAGGAGGTGAGAGCAGCAGAGAGTAAGTGTGGCAGCACTGTGAAACACAAAATCACAAAGTCACTCAATTTCTGAAGAGCTGTGCATGTGCCTAGCCCACTGTGGCTCTCCAGGGAAGGGAAAGGCAGACTTCAAGCTGGAAGCACCTTCCAGTGCGTCATTGTCTGTCATCACATATAGCTTTACACATAACCAGAACCTCTCAACTGCCTGCACACAGCATGGCCACAGCCACCAGCAAGTCAATGCCCATGGCTGAGGGTCTGGTTTCTCTGAAGAACTCCCACCCTGGGACCCAACACAAAATGTTTCAGGTTAACCATTGCACTTGTCAGATGAATAAATCCACTCAGCATTTGGCCTCTCATCTCATCCTGCCTCTTTAGATTAAAATCACCCAGCCTTGCCCTGTCCATAGCACCTTATCACCCAGCAGAAGCTGAGCTCAGGTTGATAAAGTGCTGGTGGGTATCTCAGGCCTGAAAACAGCTTCCTCTGTGAGCCCTGAATTTCCCTGGCTGCAACCAGCCTGCAGGCTGGTTGTTGAGCTAGCCCAAGCCAGCAAGCTGAGCCTTTAACACAAAGCCCCATTTCTCACACTGGTTTCAAGTAGAGGTAAGCAAGTCAAGGGAAATGATCTGAAGAGCCAAAAGGAAGAAACAGATATGAGGAAAAAAAAGTAGCAGTGTGTGTTTGAGAGCCGAGTGCTTAGCTTCTGGGAATGAAAAGCTTTCCAGTCACAACAGCCCTTCCCCAAAGCAGAAATTTTCCAGTGCTCTCATACAAATGGAAGCCATAAAAGAGGATTTTCAATTCCAAAACATACACATTTTCAACTGAAAAGCTTTCAGAGGTAAATAGCTTTGTTCAGCCACGCTGTTCTGGCTTTGGGTCCCTGGAGCGTGGGTGCTCTGAGAAACCAGCAGATACATCCCACACCAATTTGTGTTTGATTCAAATGCTTCTCTTTTTTCCTCTCTTTGTACCTTCTTTTTAAAAATCAATTAACAGGCTTGGCAGGTAAGTTGCAACAGGCTCAGCTGTGGTTACAACTCCTGGATATGGCCAGGACCGACTTAACTTTGCCTCTGACATCTGTCCTTTGGCTTAGACAGGGTATTGTCCTGCACCACAGCTGAGACAGGGGAGCTTTGGCCTTCACAAAACCCCTAGCAGTCCCAAGCCTGATGTTTACAAACATTATTAGTGACAATGAACCTTCAAGAAGTTCAGTAATTCAGTTCCGCATCTACCTGTTGAGAATTTGTCTAAAGCTGCGAGATCTGGAAAGGACGACTGAAAACCCTCCAAGGCTGAGTCCTCAAGAATCCTCTGTCCCTCTGAGGCATGCAGAAAACCATGAGAACAGCCTTTCCTCAAGGTATTTTGGAACCTTGGCTCACAGTTGCATTGGAGAAGGGCAAAGTCGTGAGGTTCAAGAAGGGCAAGGGCAGAGTCCTGCAGCTGGGGAGAAACAGCCCCCTGCACCAGCACAGGCTGAGGGTGACCTGCTGGAGAGCAGCTCCAGAAGAGAGATCTGGGGGTGCTGGTGGATAATAAACTGCCCATGAGCAGCAACGTGCCCTTGTGGGCAAGAACCTAATGGCAGCCTGGGGGCAGCAAGCAGAGTGTGGGNAGCAACAGGACAAGGGGTGATGGGACGAAGCTGGAACACAAACGGTTCCATTGAAACAAAAGGACAAACTGTTTGAGAGTTTCAGTGAGGGAGCCCTGGCCCAGGCTGCCCAGGGAGGGTGTGGAGGCTCCTTCCTTGGAGGGCTTCAAGACCCCCCTGGACACGTTCCTGTGTGACCTGATCTAGGTGGGAGCTGCTTCTGCAGGGGGTTGGACTGGATGATCTCTAAAGGTCCCTTCCAACCCCACCATGCTGAGCTTCTATGATTTTGTGATTCAAAGGCAAGTGGAAATGAAAATCATCTGGGCAATGTTCCCAAGGCTGCTTAAGGCCTTTGTGGAAGCCTCTGTCTGGATTTTGATGAAAGATGGAGACAAGGGCAGCTTGAGGGAATAAAGGAGGTTTAGAGGCAAAGAGGCTGTTTGCTTTTTAGCAGGAAACTTCAGAAATCTTGAATTTCAAAATGGCAGAGAAAAGTGCAATTAGCCCAGACACTGTCCCAGCAGCAGCTGGGATGACTTGGGCTGCACAAAGAGGTGGAAGAAGAATGAGACCCTGTCTGTTCCTCAGTTTTGCATCTATTCTTTATCCCTCAGCATCATGCACATGTTCTTATCCACCTACTTTCAAGCTGACAAGTGAGCAAAACTCACTCTGAACAGGGTGAAAGGGAGATTTCAGTCTTTTCCCTTTGAAAAACCCTCTCAAATGACTGCATGCATGTATACTACATGGAGGCCTGACTTACCTCATCAACCCCTTCCCTGGGACCAGGAAACTGTGGTCTGCACAGTGTTTTTGGGGGCTCTGGCAGCTCCTCCAGCACCACCCTCAAGCTTCTAGGGCTTCGTACTTGGCTTCCCAAGTCAATATAATGTGGACTATGGGCCAAGGGTACACCATATGCTTTGATTTACAGACAATACTTGTGGCAAAAGTGCCTGTGCAGGTGGACAGTCTGATAGGGGAGTTTCGTTCCTCAGCCCCTTCCATCCAGCCAAAGGCTGCAGAAGTCCTTTGGTGCCAGGCAGAGTGGGCTGGGAAGGGCCCCACGCCACCGGGAAAAGCTCTTGCCATAGAGGGTTCATCGTGTTTGTCTCCCCAGCTGAGCCACAAACTCCCCAGAGGAACCTCCAACTTCACTTGGTTGCTTGCTCACAGTCAGTCAATGGCCAGAACAGCTCTGGATCTTGCTGCAGACCCCAAAACACACATCCTCACTGCAGGACCAGCATCGTGATTCGTGTCTCCCAGCGATGATGGGAGACAAAGCCCCTCTGAAAGGCTGATAGACCATCAGCTCCCATGGAGCAACATCAGTTTACACAGGGGCCTCACTTTGCTGCCACACAAGACAGAGTAGAAAAAAATATGAAAGCCTTGTTCATAAATCACTGTGAGCCTGTGATGAGGGCTGACCAAGCTGCAACGAGATGAATTGCTGAAGTCATGGTTCTCTCTCCATTCCCCTCCCTGCCTGCTCCAAAAGTTGGGGGATCTGAAAACCATAATCAAAAAAACGTGACTTTTCCTTTAACCTGATGGGATTTCAGATGGATCAGCTGCAAAACCACTTCAAACCCATGCACAATCTTCCAGAAAAGCAGGAAAGGGCCATGAGGCTTCCTGGGCAAGTGAGTGTCTGATTCCACAGGCCAAGATGGCATGTGGGGCTGGCACCAGCTGTTACGTGGCAAATGCCCCTCACAAATCACTCCTGAGGCTTATTTTTGTGTTTTTCCCTGTCTAGTCACCACATGCAAGCTAAACCAGATCAGCATGTAAAAAAACCTCACTGCTGTGGAGTAGCACTGAGAAAGACTCTTCTCATCAGGGTGGAAAGTCAGTCTGAAAGCAGAGGAAACACCAGCGAGCACATCAACAGCAAAATCACCCCACTGGGATTATTATTTGACTTTAAATTATGTAATATATATCTTAACATTCAAAATCACATCCAGTTGTCACAGCAAGAAGGGAAGAGCTGAGATTCCACCTGTGCATAATACTAGATCTCCTTTTACTGCTGTCCAGAAGACAGGTAACCTGCACTGAACCATGACAGCCCTAAAACAACCCGTGAGGGAGCAGAAACAAATGCAACTCAAATGTGTCTCAGAAAATGAGGGAATCTGCCCTGGTTCAGTCTGAGCTCAGGCATCTGCAGTAAAGCTTTGGGTAGAAACCGAAGTGAGGAGTCAAACTGAGGATTGTCTAGAAGAGGTGTAGCAGTGCTGGTGCAGACACACCAACCTGTGCACTGTGCCACAGTCCCCACCTCAGCACAAAGAACATCAGCCCTCAGCCCAAGGCTGCCCTGCACCAGCTGAGCCTGGATCCATTCACACTGGCCTGGCCACAGCCACTCTGAAACATTGCCAGCTCCATTCAGCCTGTGAACTTTCTCAGGGCAGGTTTATTTAGCCTGAGAACATCTCAGGACAGAGAGTGTCTCCTCACTACCTGCACACACAGCACGAAGCACAACGGCCCTCTCCTCCTGACTAGAAACATTACACAGGTGATGCCACAGCAGCATTTACCAGCTTTCCCACTCTCAAATGTCCCTGCTTTTCCAAAGCTTTCAGCCTTTCCTGATCCAGAAGCCAGCAGCAACTCAGGGTGGCTCAGTGCTTTCCTTACTATTGACCTCCTCATCCCTTGTGAATACAAACCCCCATCTCCTCCCAGCCCCACACTCCCTGCAAGCCTCAGTTCCTCCTCTACTGCTCTCCACAGGAACCCCACAGGCTCTGTTCATCATCATCATCTCTCCTTTGAGCCTCTGGCTTTGTGCTCAGCCTCTTGCCCCTGCCCCCTCGCCGCTGGGCCATGGCCAGGTCTGCACTCACATCCCAGCTCCTTCCCACCTTCACCTGACACCATCTATGGAGCAACACCATTTACTGAGCTGGAACATGCTGGGCTGCATCACATCTCTCTTCCTCTTCAGATATAACTCTAGGAAAAATCCAGTTTTGATCACCAACAGAGGAAACAGCATCCTTTGCCTCTACCAAGGGCTGAATGGCAGCACTGGACAGTGACAGCACAGACACGTTTGGTACACTTGTGTTTTTAGCCATTCCCTCCCTTCCCAAATCCAAACAACAGAAGGGGAGTTCTCAGTGAGTTTTGCTATACAACGTCCATTTGTCTGCATCCAGAAACAACTCATGGAACCAAAGGCTTGAAAAAGCCAGGGCCAGATCGGCAGGATTGGCCTGACGCTCGTATCAGCTGCGCTGCCATCACTCACCGGCCTCCTGGCAAACACAGGACACAGCAATAACCTCTGTCTGTTAGGGAACAACACTGCAGCTCCTCCAAGGTGCCAGCTTTGTGGCTGGTGCTTCACAGCTCCCCTGTGTATTCCACAGCCATGCAGGCAGACAAAACACCAAACCTAACACAACATGTGATCCTCTCTGGGGAAAATTTCCATTTTTGAGCCAGAAAGAGAGAACTGTGTCCCAGAGTGCTTTGAACTTCATGAGGCGTGTTATTTTTAGCTTTTATAGATGAAAATGTCATTAAAAGCAAACATATTTCAGTGCAGAGGGGGAAAAAAAAAAAGGCTTAAATTCCCTGCAGTTTGGACTCTTTCAAAGGCCACTTCTACTGTCAAATGAGGATGATGGGTTATAATAACAATAAACACACTGGGCACCTTTTTCCTTTCCACACACAAGGCACTGAGGTGTCACTTCCAAACAGATAACAGTATCATCTCCTTCCATTTCAAAATCCAGTTGGTTACTGCCCTGTAACTGAGAATCTGCTCTTCTCCTGCCAGAACGACCATCTGAAGGCTGGCTGACGAGGCAGCACATGGAAACCTACCACAAGGCAGATGGCTCTGTATGCAGGCAGGCACAATAATAATCAGTCAAAATCCACGCTCATAAATTGAACTAAATGGAAAGCTCTGTATGGGCAAGGAAGTTGCTCATTTTGGGGTTAGTTTTATTTGTCCTAATGGCTACTGGCACAGCACAGAAGTAGGAGGGTAACTTCCAATCAATCTTGCTAGAAAGCTTTCACCCCAGTGATAACACCCATGAGTGAGGTAGTTTGCAGATCATCTGGTGCCTGGGTTTGAATAATAAGAGCACAAAGTTAGGCTCTGACTCCATCTCTGGGCACCCAGGCACTCTGCACCAGAAGCACTTGCAGTTCAGAGATGCAGTTTTCAAGCATCAGTGGAAATCAGGCTTCTTTATACAGGTCATAAAGCTGGATTTAGGAACTATTCTGGGAACCACATTGTGAATGGTTTTGCTTAAATCCTCTGTCCATCTGATAATCTTCCAGCAGTCTTCAAGAAGTCTCTGCTAGAGCAGCAACTGAGTTGATGCCCGTGGCTCTTGCCACCTCCTTGCTCTCTCTCCCCAGCACTGGTAAATGTGGCTCCTCAGAACTCACAGTGTGAGGAATGCACAAGTTTCTCCAGGAAAAACACATCCACCTCCCAGGTCAGGGAAATCTGACTCAGTTGTAACATTAACAAAGCCTCTCTTGGACAGATGTGAAGAAAGGGAACATAATCAACATTCTTCTCTAGTTCTAATCTGCTGCTGCTGATCCCAGGAGCCATCCAAGCAACGTCACTACACTGTCTCCAAAGAGGTGGAATTGGAAGAGAGTGAGAGGCACTAACTCTGCTTTACAAACCTTTCTCTTCAGAGGCAAATGCCCGTGCCAAAACTCTACTCTTCCAAAAGCTTCCAGATATTGCTTCCCCTCAGCCTCCACATCACTGGGGTATCATTCAGGGCTCAATTTACTGAAGGATTAAAGACATCACAGGGAAATGTTTAAGCCAAGCACACATTGCCTTTGTAGATGTTTACAGGGAGGACTCCACGTTCTGTTTTCTGTTTGCACCCTTTCCTGCACAGAAAGCTGTAACCAGCCCCATGGCAGCTGCAGTCCCAGCACAGGTGGGAAAGGAGAAAAGGATGTGGGTGAGGCTCAGGGCCTGGCAGCAGCCTGTGTGAGCTCCCAGCACAGCGAGCACCATCCTGCCTAGGGAGCTGCCTGTAGGACACTCAGCCACCAGCCAAACAGTGACCAGGACAAGAGGTTCAGTTCCTGTACTCTCCAGGTTCCAACCAGGATAAACCAAATGAGAGGGCTGGAAAGAGCAGCAGTTCCATGACTGGGTATGACATACAGCACCTGCACATGCTCAGGGAGTGTGGAAGGCCTCAGGATGCTTTTGGCTTTCTTCTGAGAAGATGTGCAACGAAGCCTTGCTCAATAATGGCTCAGGAAAACATAATTTCTGACATGGCTGGGCTCCAAACCACAGCTTTAACACCATTGACTTTAATCTCTGCCTCTCTGGAGTAAATCCTAATGGATTTATTCTAATCACCAGGTTAGATTCCCAAATGGTGCCAACCAGCTTTTTTTGTGGAGGCCAGTGGAGCTCTGCCAATCTACATTCATTTTGTGTTTACAAGGACTTCTGATAGGTAGAATCCAGAGATTTTGAGAGGTCCAGATTCTAAAAAGCAGCACTAAATCAGAAGGGTGAAAAAGGGGACAATGGGCAGACAGACTGCAAGAGATCATTCATGAGCCTTTGCTTTAGGAGAACACAGGCCACAGCTAGAGCAAAACACACACAAACGGCCCCACTGCCTCACTGCAGGGAACCAGAGAGGGTATCTCCTTCATCACTGTCATAAGTAGATGAAAATACAGCAAACGTCTCAAGAGACAAACTCCCCTGATGTTTAGAGGGAAACTGTCCTCAGCTTCTACCCATTTTGAGTCAGGCTTTAAAAAAAAAACAGGGTCCATTTTTGAAGTGTACTGAGATAAGGAGCAAAGGGATGCTCAGCTCAAGAGCCTTGTGTCTGTGGGTTATTTGGGCATCTGGCAAAAATCCCTGCCCTCCCCCATGTGTTTGAGCCCCAGAGCATCCACCATGCTCCTCAGGTCCTTTATAAACCACCACCTCCACTGCAGCAAAGGCAGAGGCAGCTCTGCTCTTGGGAAACAAATACAGGAGAAATTTCAGTCCTTAACTGCCTTGATAAATACATATCACAGGCAGAAACAGCTGAACACACTTTTCAGTGCAGAATCACACAATCTCAGCATGGTGGGGTTGGAAGGGACCTTTAGAGATCATTCAGTCCAACCCCCTGCAGAAGCAGCTCCCACCTAGATCAGGTCACACAGGAACGTGTCCAGGTAGATCTTGAAGCCCTCCAAGAAGGAGCCTCCAAACCCTCCCTGGGCAGCCTGGGCCAGGGCTCCCTCACCCTCACAGGGAAATAGTTTTTTCTTATATTTAAGTGGAACTGTTTGTTTTGCAGCTTCATCCCATCACCCCTTGTCCTGGCCCTGGACACTACAGAAAAAAAGTGCTGCCCCAACCTCCTGACACCCACCAGTGAGATATTTGTAACTATTAATGAGCTCCTCCCTCAGTCTTCTCTTTTCTAGACTAAACAGCCCCTGCCTCTGAGCCTCCCAGCACGTACCAAGATTTACTCCAGGCAGAAGTGAGACCAGAATCTGCTCCATGTTCTTTTCCAGAAGGGGGAAAAAAAACCTCCCTGAACACCCCTCCCCAAAATCCTAACCCACACTGGAAAGGCAGCACTCTTTAAAACAGGATCAATAATAGGTTAACAGACAAGAGAACAGGTCATGTCATGAATGGGGAAAGCATGGATCTGGGGCTGTCCCACTCCAGTAGCACAGCAGGGCCTTGGCAAAGGCCAGCACTGCTCACCAGAGGATCTTCCCAAGCAAACTCTCATTGGACAAATGTTTTACACTGAAGGGAACATTTTTTTTGCCAGTACTCTGGTTTTTAACACCATTAACTGTAACTGTCAAGTCTGACAAGCATGGAAAACAGTTTTCTCACAAAAGTTCAAATAAACCTTTTCCACTCAGAGGTTTGCTCACTGCATGTTAACTCTCCCTTTTGCCATTTAACTCTAATTGCTGGTTTTCCTCCATCTCAAACCCTTTTTTCCTCTCCAAGATCTGGACTTTAAAGAGTCTGAGTAGACAAAGGTTAACACTTGTTTATAGAAGCTCTGTAACATGGATGTATTGTAATGGACTAATTACACTGAAGAGAAGGATCTGGGAATAACCATGGCCCATTAATCACATTCATTCACAGGCTGCTGTTCTTTTTCCCTGCTGTTTCCAAGTGTCTAGGTGAATTCTTGAAAATATTGAGGGGTTTTAAAACATTTTGGGACTTTCGGAGCCAAATCACACATGAATGAACAGCCACATGGTGTGTAGAGGGAAAAGGAGTGCTGGTCATCAGCTTAGCAGTGGGGACAGGCTGACTCTCTAACCTCGACTCACTTCTGGGAGGGTTTCACCCCTCCTGACTTTACCTGCTGAACACTGCACCCAGCCTCAGGTGTTTGCTTAGTCACTGGAGAGCATCAGAAGCTCCTGGTGACAGCGGGAGTTGACAGGGAACAAATCTGCACTTGCAGTGACCAACATTAGCTGCTGGGGTGGGTGTTCCACGGGAGCCCCTGCAGCTCCCCACACACTGCAGCAAAGGGCCAGACTATGGAAGGATAAAGCCTGAAGGGACTTAAAACAAGTAACTCCACTTTAAAATGCCCACTGTAGTGAAATCTGCCTCAATTTCCCTTCATATGTTTCTACAATGAGTTAAGTGGCTGCAGGAATGGTCCAGAGGTGTCCCCTAAAAGGGGCTTCCAGAAGATGCAGCTGCTGCTCTCCATGGATGCACCTCTCACCTCCCAGCGGGTGAAGGAATGGATATGAAGCTGAGTGAATTCATCTGTACCTGGAAAACTTTCATTAATAACAAGGCTTTAAAAAAAATAAATCACTCCCCAGAAGATTGGTTCTGCTGGAATTCCTCCTCTAAGCTTCTGGAGCAGCCTCTTTGAGAAACCACCTCGTGTGTGTCAGGCAGCTGAGCTGGTAGGGCTTGTTGGGTTAATCAATGACAAAACCAGGCAAGACCACTGTGATTTCCACTTCTGGCCCCTGGATAACCCAAAGCCATAAGACTTCCCAGAACTGATTCTTTTTGGAACGAGAGGAGATATTTTAGGGAAAGAACAACATGTAAAAGTTTCCAGTGAGGCAGAGAGCTTCATGTTTGCTGCTGCACTGTTGGGAGCGGTTAATTGTTCTCACTGCTGAGGTCCTGGTTCACATCTAGTCTGAGCTCACCTGCCTTCCGTCTCTCCCCACTGGTTTTTACTGCATGTTTGTTTGTTGGATTGAAGTCAGCCTTTTTCTTGTACTTATGTTTCCCTTCATCAGTGTTCAAGTCTCTGTCACCTTCCTCTTTCTCAGATGATGCAAGCTGTCTCCCTCAGTCTCCATGGGCAGATGTGCCTTCCAATCATTTCACAAGGCTTACAACCTTTTTCTCAGTCCTCTCTGATTGTTGGTAACATCTTCCTTGAACTACCAAAGTCACAACTGCAAACTGCAGGAGGAGGATCTTCCTCCTAGTCTCAAATATTCCTCTTTGTGTACACCCAAAGGTAACATTTCCCTCTTTGCCCCCATGCACAAGTCTCTACTTGGTTCCCTCAGCTTCACACACCTTTCTCAGAGTCAGCAGTTCCCAAGATACAGCCCAGCTCTACAGGGGTCCTAGTAAATGCACCATGCACCAG
>WBNH01000392.1:315652-331050 GCA_013401255.1 Urocolius indicus | reverse complement strand
AGAAAACAGAAAATAATCCACCATCAACAAAAAAACCTCATAAAACCGCAAAACATAACAAACAGAAAACAACACACAGTGGTACGGTGATGAAGCGCATAACCAGCCCTTTAAGACCACCTGCCCCCCTACCCCTCCCCTCTTCCCGGGCTTGGAGCCCTGATCCCAGTGATCTCCTCCCCCGCTGAACAGCTCAGGGGGGCAGGGAATGGGGGTTTCAGTCAGTCTTTTCCTGATGGCTCCTGCTGCTTGTCTTTCCTCAAGAGAGCCAGACTTCTTACAGGTCCTCCCTGCTCTGGCTTCCCTTAAAGGCAGAGCAGCCCAGCATAGGGCGCTCCTACATGCGTATATCCTGAGGGCTGCAGCTCCTCTCCATCTCCTGTGTGTGTCTCCGCAGCCCACAGGCTCTCCAGCACAGCCTGCACCATGGCCACCTCCTCACACAGTCTGTTGCGCATCTGGGCACACCCATCCGGGGCTGCTGCTGGTTCTCAGTCCTATCAAGTCCAAGAAACTCCTTACCAGGCCTGCACTGCAGCCCTCCGTTACCAAGCAAAAGCAGCTCCTCACAAACCCATGACACTCATTTGACACTTTCCCTCCTAGTTATTGGGAGAGCGTGGTACTTGGGCATGGATGGAATAAGCATAGTCTGCAAGTCCACTTCTAACCATGCTGCAAAGAGTGCAATGATTGACATGTTATCTTTAAACCTTGCTGCAGAGTATAATATGTGTGTGCGCTTGAAGCTGTAATATTCTTTTATTTGCACCCAAGAATACTTTCAGTTAAGTACAAATGTAAGGTGAGACAGTATTTCTCTTTCAGCAGTTGGTGATGAATTGGTGCTTTGTTAATGAGCATAATCATGCATTTTTATTTCCTTTTTAATAATGAATGTGTAGCTGTAAAATGCTCTATCAGTACTAGATGTGTGTTAGCCAACAAGCTCTTCATCCCAGCAGAGGTAAAAGTACTCTTAATCATATAATAAAGACATAAGAATAATTTGTTTCAGGAAGCCATGGAGATACTGTGTAGGATTTAACTGTGTAAATTGATATTTAGATTCATGAGATGTTTGTTAATATGAAAAAGAAAGATGAGTTGATGGGTCTCATTCTTTGTCATCTTAAGTGGTCATTTACTCTTGCTTAACAGCAAATGCCAAAATGCAGTTAAAACACAACGTTCTGTTTTGCTCCCATTTTGCAAGTGTAAAAAATTATATAAATATCTATCTATATATATAAACACACAGGCACATACTATTTAAGGTATGAAATTCTGAAGAATCCAGCTTTTTATCTTCAAATATTATAGCTTGCAAAATGTTACACTTGCCTCCATATGCTGAAAATTTGAGACTTACCTTTTAATTCCTTCCCAATCCTGTTCTAAAATCAAACTGCAGATATTTTGAATCTTTTCAACAACTAGTATCAATAGCACTATGAGACAATACGTAGGTTAAGTGTTCAATATGGCTATTTTTTTCCAAATGAAATCTCTCGCCTCGGAGTTTAGGTGTCTGGTTTAAATGCCTGTCAAGTTAACATTCCGATGAAGAACAATGTTGTGATTAACACATTCTATTGGAATTTGAGAGTTGGAAGTTTAATTCCTAGGCAGTCATGTCTGTCTGTATGGGTGACATCAGAAATTTATTAGGAAACCAGCTAGAGATCTTTACTCTTCATGTAAAACAGACTCAGTAATGCATCTTTTTCTTTACATAGTTTAGATTGGAGACTTTTTAGACCAGATGGTTTTGCAAAGAGTATGTCTCCACTGCAGCTGAAGTATTAGCTGAGTAGATATATTTGCAAAGCTAGACAGCTTGCTTAGCAGTAAAAATAGTGTCAGGTGTTTCAATAAATGGGACTTAACTTGCCTTGGACCCTTGTATGGCTGGGTTATGCTGATGCACATTCTGTATGTTACTTCCATAATTAGTGGAGTTAGCTAGGTTAAAAGACTAGATCTACTTTTCCCTTTTGAAAAAGTTGTTTTATTTTGATCAGCTTTTGGTTTACTCCTTTACTAAAATCCATGGTCAACCTTCAGATTTACTTCTTATTCATTCTCCTGTAGAATCACAGAATCATAGAATGGTAGGGTTGGAAGGGACCTCCAGAGATCATCTAGTCCAAACACACTGCAGAAGCAGGTCCACCTAGCTCAGGTCGCATAGGAACATGTCCAGGCAGGTCTTTAAGACCTCCAAGGCAGGAGACTCAACAACCCTTCTGGGCAGCCTGTTCCAGTGCTTTTTCTGTTCCTTTGTCTTCCCTTTGCCTTCCCTGCTCCATAATACATAGTTTCTTCCTTTACTCACAGAAGACCAGAAAGCTGCTTTGCAAAGCTGTTTTACTGGGGAATACTAGTTGATACTCTCAAGAAATAGTTCTTTAAGAAATGCAAGAAGTAAACATAATACATGACCGAGACAAAAGACATTTGCACTGATTCCCCTAGGGCTGGATAGTGGTAATATATAATCCAGACCCTAAATGTACTTACCCTCCTTCTTGTCCTGAATCACTTCTAACAGACAGCCCATTTCTTGCCTGAATTTTCCACTTCTGAATGACATTCTTTATGAGAGTTGGGCTATAGGTGTTCAAAAGCCAAGTAGTGCACGAATTATAAAATTCAGTTGATTGGTCAGAGTTCTATACTATGGAAAGACATATTCTGAAGTTTGAAATTATTAAGCTTGCCTCTTCATGAAGGATTTAGACTCATGTTACATAAATAACATGGAGCAACCCCTCAACCCCAGAACTGTAATATTTTGAAAACACATCTGTTTTTCCAGAAGCTAACAGCTAAACTTGTTCATCAGATTTTGCATTAAAATTTGGTGCTTCTAAGAAATGTAGCAGCCTGAGAAGCAGAGCAATGCAGAAGGGACAAGAGAAAGGGAAAAACGTTAATTAAGGGAAAGAAGGGGGAAGGTGGGACATGTGAAGCAACTATTAACCTAGTTTAACAGGACTGTGTATTTTGCTGTTCTGCACTATTCCAGGAAGCTTACCATAATGAAAAATCTCTCCACAAATTATTTAGCATGTTAAGTAGCTTCTTCATAATTTAAAGTTTTTAGACATATCATGGAGCAAATGAGAATGGACACAGAGCTGCTATATAATACGATGATACTGATCTGTAATGATTGTTAGGAAAACGCAGTAGCTTTTGCTTAGTTTACTCCCACCACAGTAAATCCCATAGGATAGTGAAGACTAGGAGGTGACAGAGCCATTGCATGCTCTGGTGTATCCCTAGTATCCATGCAACTGGCTGTTGGCCTTCTTTACTGAAAGGTTTCATTGATGATTCATATTTAATTTCATGTCCACTGGGACACCCAGATTCTCTTCTGCAAACCTGCTTTTGAGCCCATCAGTCCCCAGCATATACTTGTGTGTGGGCTATTCCTTGCAAGTACAAGACTTTGCAGTTCCCTTTGCTGAGGTTCATAAGACTCCTTTAGGCCCATTTCTCAAGTCTTTTGTGGGCCCTGAGCGATGGCACAACCATTTGATGTATTAACCACTCCTAACAGTTTTATGTCATCTGAAAAATTGCAGGGTATGCACTCTGTCCCATCATTGGATTGCCTGTGTTTCAGTTTGTGTCCACTGCCTCTTCTGTCACTGGACAATATTGAGAAGCTTTTGCTCTGCCTTCCCCCATCAGGTATTTATACACATTTATAAGATCCTCCCTGAGCAAGGCTAAACAACCTCAGTTCTCTGAACCTCTTCTCCTATGACAGCTGCTACAATCATCTTAATGGCTCTTCAGTTTCTGTGATAAAATTGTAAACAGGAAGAAAATAATACAGTACTGTAGCGGTTCCTTTTCACTCTTTATTGCCAGTATTTTTATATTGTCTGATTAATGTTACTGTATTCTGTGGCTTTGAAGAAGAGACACTTATCAAAGAAGTAGGGATCTTCATATTTTGTTTATATTAAACAAATAATTTACAGTATTCTTGACGGTGGTTACAAGTTTATTATTCTTTGGGCACTAAATACCATTTAAATTGGCTCCTGGTTACATCACAGAATTACGGAGTCTTCAAAGTTGGAAGGGACCTTGAAAGATCATCCAGTACAACCCTCCTGCCAGAGCAGGACCTCCTCGAGTAGATTACACAAGAACTTGTCCAGCTGGGTTTTGAATGTCAACAGAAAAGAGATTCAATAACCCATCTGGGCATCCCATTCCAGTGCTCCATCACTCTCACAGTGAAGTTTTCCCTTGTGTTTCTTTGCAACCTCTTTATGTTCCAGCTTCTACCCATTGCCCTTTGTCCTACCACTGGCCATCACTGAGAACAGCCTGGCTCCATCCTCCTGACACCCATCCTTTACATATTTGTAAACATTAATGAGGTCACCCCTCAGACTCCTCCAAGCTGAAGAGCCCCAGCTCCCTCAGCCTTTCATCATAAGGGAGATGCTCCACTCCCTTCATCGTCTTGGTGGCCCTGCACTGAACTCTCTCCAGCAGCTCCCTGTCCTTCTTGAACTGAGGGGCCCAGAACTGGACACAGTATTCCAGATGTGGTCTCACAAGGGCTAGTGCTTTGAATAATAACATTATTTAGAGGTCATGTTCCTAGTGAGGATTAATAATATACACCTTGTTAGGAAGTTAAATTTATGATTAATGTCCTTAATAAAAAAGTGACTAAGTAAACTTATCTACAACAAAATGGTGTATTTTCCATTTCTTTTCTTTATAAGAATCCTTGTTATGTGGCTTTGTTAGCACCACATTAATTGTAAAAAAAAAAGAATTTTCAGGAATACTACTGAGTCTCTCTATAGTAAAATTAGTTTGTCCTTATCAAATGAGGGACACCAACATATAATGGGAATATTAAGAAGCAGTTTTGATACCTCACCTTGAGGTTTTCAACTATTCTTGCATTTTTTTACACTATACACTGGTATTTCTTTTTTTAAACACAAAGGCAGGGGCGCAGGAAGTAAGGAGGTGATCACTGGTACAAATGTGGAGACCAACATATGCAATGAAGAAATTTGTACAATAGATTTAAAGGCTATTAAATGTAAATTGTAAGTCTGTAGGTATCTCAGTTTGAAGGTATCTCTTTTTGATGTATATTGTAACAATGGTTTCTCTCATGATTTTGGTAAGTTTCTGCTTAGTGTTAGACATATCACGAAAATACATACTTTAGTTCCTGACTGCTGGAGGGTTATGATGTCACCAGTGTTTCTGACAAGCTTAAAAGACATGAGGATAAAACACTAGACAGTATCCAGATTCCTCAGCAGGAAAATGTAAATCCCCTTATTTTTATTCCTACTGAGCTGTGGCAACTAATGTCTTGTATTTAAATGTGAATTACTAAACAGACAGCATGATGATGATAGGAGGCAGGCTATGTGTTATATGTAGCAACAAGTCCTCATAAGCCAAATACCCTGTCAAAAAATTCACATTCCCATCTATGCATTTGTGATAGAGAGAAATAATTTTAAGGGTATTATGCCTTTATACTTAAAAGCCTACCAAGGATTTTAGGGAATGGGGTGAGATTTACCATGAAACTGATAGGTGAAAAAGCCTTTAGACCCTAAACTTATCACAGCACTGAAGGAAACAGTCCCATCTTAAAAAACTCTGCGAAGTGTATGCAAGTGTAGTCAGATATCATATGATACCTTTAGCATAATTTAGTGTTTATTTTAGAAGAACATTCTTGAAATGTATTTAACAGGCAGCTCAGTTAATTTCATTGTGAAAAAGTTAGAAAGTGAAAAGGCTTGGGTGGGGTTTGTTTTTTAACAATGTCTTGATATTGTAAAAAAAGGCAGTTGTCAATGTCAAGCTGAATTATATCTGAGATAAATCCCATCTCTTAGAGTCTGATAAGACTATAGGATTTGGACCTCTTGCAGTACAGATTGCAATGCAGAAATAGCAGCAAGGTATGAAACAACAGTAAATAATGATGCATGCTCTCCACTCATTTTAGACACCTTTATAAAATGTAAGGAGGCAACAGTTACATATATATGTACATTGCTGCATGGAGCTTCATGCAAGTGAGTAGGCACCCACTTTAATAAGCTGGGCTGTAAACTTGCATTGACTATGAGCACACATAGTGAAGTACAAATGGTACTGTACATAGAATCAGCTTAAATGCCATTTAAGTATAGATACCTCTGCAAGAGAATGTACTGATTCTTGCTAAACGGCAGCTTTTCAAAGAAGAAATAAAGAGCTGGTTTTCTAAATGTAAAGCAAGGTTCTCAAAAGAGTGATCTAATTTTAACACATATCAGACCTTTCAGTAATTGTCATTAGATATGTAAGGACGAAAACAGACATCATTTTTTTTATTCAAACAACTGCATCTCTAGTAGGGGTGCCTCTGGTACTATGCTTAAGAACTGATTTCCTAGACTCAAAAGGATGCAATCTCCTGAAGTGCTACCTAGATTTCTTACAATCGTTATCTTCCTGCAGAATTTTCTAGCAAAGGAGTGCATGGTCCTGCCTAGTTGATGCGACTGGACAAGCCAGTAACGTGAGAATGAACTTCTCCAGATAGTACAGCTTTTTAAAAGCAGGATTGTGTATATTCTTTGTATTCTGAGAGGGAATCAGCTCTGCTTTGTCCTGAGCCTAAAACAAGGGAGTCCAAACTCCCTTGCCTACTCAGCTACTCAGCCTACTCAGCTAAAAGCCTTGTGATCTCATTAGCACTGTGGTGAACCCAGACTTCCAGGCATTACAAAAAGGAAGCTCAAGATGCAGGAATGGTAAACATAGTCTTAAAACTTTTGGTTTATTTTGTTCTCAGTCTGATTAAATGCACATCAACCAAGAATACACTGTTTACATACTGGCAGAGTCTGAAGGCAATGATTTTGTGATTGGAAAAAGAAATTTAAAACACGTTTTTGCATACTCGAGAATCCTTTTGTATATTTTTCTTTAGAAAATCCAGTGACCATAATGTCAGACATGGGCACTGTCTATGCAGACTCTTCTGATTTTCTGCAGTCATGGGACTAAAGCTGGGAAACCAGCACTGTCAACTTCCTAAGCTAATGTGACTGCAGAACTGGCATATGATGCCAAGTTATGGGCTGGGGAGTGGTTGATCACTTGAGAATACCTTCCGGCTAGAATCCTAAGCTTATCTCTCCCTAAAACTGGTGTATTCCACTGAAGAACATAACTTTTTCTTAATCTTTCCCATTGGTATATTGGATAAAAATTATTAATATTTCAAGTTAATGCTTTCAGTAAAATGTTATTTGGAGTGACTCTCATTTGTTAATGTGCACTGTTACAAACATCCAAAATGTGTAAAAAACTTCTGGGTTTGCTTATTCTTAGGGACAGGCAGAGAGAATGTGTTTTATCTAACTCAGTAGGACAAATTCAGCAGTGACTACAGTCATATGATCGAATGGACTGGATCACATGGAAACTCTTGCTGCACAGAGTTTGACTATATATGCTATATCGCAGTTAAAAACATCATATAAGGATGTGAATCCAAGGTTGGAATATCTTGGTCTGCCCCTTGCTTTCTGTTAATTGATCCAGAAAGAACATTCTCTATTGATTTTACAAGTGAAAAATGAAATGGACAAGTATCTATATTAGATTTCCTCCAATGAAGCCTGCTGTTTTAATTGACTGACAGTGACAGTTCCCATGAATGAGTCTTCCCATGCAGTTCAAATGAAATGGAATCCATCCAGCATTGTGTTATTAAGTTAAAGATTTTATTCTTGAGAGCGCTGGAAACAGAAGTCTTGTTGAAAATTGATTAAAGTAGGGTAGTTTGCTCCCTAAGACACTGTGTCATTTATGTATCTTGTAAAAGATGAGATGACTTGGTCACTACTTTTCTATTTCCTTTGAAGCCTCTTTCTTTGTTGCTTCTGCCATCCTAACAGGCATGAGTAGATTTCTTGAGGATTCCTTTTGCTGAGCTTATTGGAGTTTTAAATTTGTTTTGACTTAAGATCTAGTAGCAAGTCTTGTTTTTAATTTGCAGCGCAAGTTGATTGCATAATTCTGAAGCTGTTTGACATGTGTGATACAATTTGATTTGCATTCTTGCCAGTTTTCAACTGTAAGAAACAAAATCTGTTAGTAACAATTTTAGCAGGAGTCATTGGTTCTTAGAGTTTGTTTTCCATTTCCCAGAGATTGCAGGATGACATTCTCATACAAGTATTTGAACACTTCACATTATTGCTTAGCTGTGATGTACGTTAATGTAAGTGGCTTTGATATTTTCAGGGGAAAAAAAGTGTAAAAAAAGACATATTTATATATTATATATTAAAAATGTAGCATAGAATGTAAGAAGCAATATAATGCTGACAGAAATAAGGAGTTCAATTTAAAAAGTAATGTAACGATAGCAGGTAGTCATTAGGATGTCTTGTGGAAAAGCATAGATTTCATTGACACCCAATTAGAAAACTTGAAACCTGGGATTATATTGGTGTAGAGGTGCTTTCCCCCTGGAAGGACAGAGTTGGCAAGTGTTTGTGGTACGACCAACAGATCCTGTAAATCTTTGGAGGAGACACAGTCTTACCCATGAAGACGACAGCTCAATTGAAGCCGGCCTGTGCCTGTTATACCACTGGAGACTTTCTGATAACATGTCTCTGATTGGCATTGATTGGTTTGGGGATTTTTTTTCCATTGTGTAGTAGCAGGAAGACTTGAAATAGCATTAATTCCCAAATACATTTTCTCTGGAAAATAGAACAGAATTTTAGAATAGAAATTTAGAGTAGAATGTTGTAATAGAATAGAAAATAAAATAGAATTCACAAAATAAGAAGGTGATGCTATTGCAGTGAGCAGATTAAAAGGAAAACGAACTGACAGAAGTATATCCAGAATAAGGCGGCAATGCTATTGCAGTGAGCAGACTTGATCTAGGCAGACCTGCTTTAGCAGGGATATGGACTAGATAATCTTTAGAGGTCCCTTCCATTCTGCCTCTACCATTCCGTGACTTTGCGATTCTGTGAAAATGAAAATGAACTCAGAGAAGCATGTCATCAAATAGAAATACAAGTGAAGTTGTTAACAAGTATTAGCAATTAGACAATAACAGAAAAGGCAACACAGTGCAATCTCTGTGAGTTCAGAGAAAGTGTAAGAAACTGCACCGGAGGAGAAACAACTATCCAGAGACCAACGAAGTGATTCTCAAGGTGCAAGGTCTTTGTGGTACATGGAGAGCAGCTGATTTAGAACAAATGTGGGTTGTTCCAAATTATGTGTCTTCTTTAATCTGTGAACCAAAACGTGCGACTATTACTTGCTCTAAGTACTACACAGATTTCCTATAAATTTATCTAAAACGTAGGACTGGAAAAGACTACTTTGGTCACTCTCTGTGGTTCCCCATAATTGCAGATGACTGTGAAGTAATGCCTACTCCATTTCAGCCTACAGAACATACCACAAACCACAAAGCATTTTTTTCAACAGCCTATAAAAAACTAAAAGTAATGAGATACAGGAGACCAAAGTGCATGAAAACTACAGTGTGCCATCAGACAAAATCAGGAGAGGTTGAGGAAACTACCAGTGTTTTAGTTGCCTAGAGATCCTAATGCCACCACAGGTTATTGTTTTGAAACCAAGCACAGAGGCAGTGAAGCCTCTTGACTGGACATCTTGTATACTTCCTGCTGATGTTTCGCTCCATGTGAGCAATCTCTGATGGTTAAAAGGAAAACCCCTCTTCAGCATGTCACCAAAATCAATTGTGTATGAAGAAAACAAAAAAAATTGTTGTGTCACAATGCAAAGCTCTATACTACAATAAAGAATGTTTGCCTTTGAAGCCAAAATAATGTCAATTAGGTCACTCTTACATGAAGGATCATCTTAGCAACATGGAAGGTTATACTGTACCTTTACTGTGCTTTAAAGAAAACAAAACAAATGAGCAAGTAACATCTGTTCACAGTTTGCACAGTTGGACACTAGAATAGCTGAACAGAGAATTTGGTCGCTAGTATTTTAGAAGTTTGTTGCACTTTCTCTGGGAGGTTTCTGTTTGTGTAAGATGCATACAGTCATGCCTATTAAAACCGTTCCTCAAATGAAAAATGAAAAATAGTGATAAAATAATCAGGCAACACAAGGGAAATACTTTTAAAACAAACACACTTCATTCTCAAATGTACTCCAGGTTTCAGCTGAGTAGCTTGACTTCTGCTGTGATAGATCAGTATTTTAAAATGTTCCTGAAGACTATAAGCACAGTTCTTAATTCTCTTATTCACAGAGAGGCCTGTCAAGCTGGTCACAAGGTCTTCCCTCAGTATTTTTAATGGTCAGCTAATAATATGTTCAAAACCAAGTATTTTTTCACTTCAACCTCTGCATACAAGTTGCTTAAGTTAATTTGTCTTCTTCATGCTAGTGGCAGTTTCTCATCAATGTTATTTCACAAATGTGATTTTTTGTGGGTTTTTTTTTTCTTGCAGTGGCATTCTTACTCTCCCACTAATAGATCCTTGTTCCTTTACTTGCTTTCTCTGTTTCTCTAGCTGGGTAGAGACTGGGTAGAGTGTGCGCTATGGCTGATTGGTATTTTAGTGTGCCAAGTTTAACAGTACAGATCTGCTCTCCTTTCCCTTGGTAGAGTCACTAATTTGATTCCCTCTCATTTCGTAGCAGACAATTACTATAAAATGCATATGAACTTACTTTACAATTTCTCTTACTTTTTAAAATTGTCTTGAAATTAGTTCAACAAAGTTGGAACACTTTTGTGACGCAATTTTACCTTGCTTCTGAAATGCATCTTGAATGCATTTATCTTGCTTACAGATTTGTCAATGGCATAATAATACAGATGTTAGCATTTTGCAACCTGTTTTGCTACTTTACTTTAGTCCATAGAAGAATAGTAAACATAAAGAGATGCTATATATATCCCCAAAGTGCTATTATGTGCTAATATTCAGCATCTTACACAGAGCTCAATAGGGATGAAGAAAAGCCCTCAGAGTAGAAATGCAAAACCTCATTGCTGATCATTTTTGCAAATAAGAGATGGGGATAACAGTAGTCCAATTCCTATAATTTCCTATCAATTCAAAGACAGTCTTCACCGTGAGTATAGCAGTATTGTTTATACAATAAACACTGTTACTACTCTGCTTAAAAAGCGAAGAAACATGACACGTGATCCAAAGATAATGCAAAGACAGTGATAATGACAGTAAGAGTTAAGTTTACTTGCTGATAGTAAATTATTTGTGTATATATGGCAAAGTACACAGGATGCAGAAAGGAAAATTCCAACTGGAGCTAAGGAAAAAAAATCCACAATAAGAATTGCGAAGGGTTGAGACAGGTTGCCCAGAGGGGCTGTAGAACTGCCATGCTTGGATATATTCAAAGGTTCCTCCAACCTAATTAATGTGCAGTTCCATTCTAGGTACTGCTCTGATGGATAGGGTAATTTAACGCTGGAAATAAAAGATCCAAAAGTGGTTATATTTGGCCTATTTTTCATACCTGAGTAAATATGCGGTAATTTCAGGTAAGTTGTCAGCAGTTTGAGGGAGGTCATCTTCCCCTCTATTCCACACTGATGAGGTGACATCTGGAGTTATGTGTCCAGTTCTGGGCCTCATGGAACAAAAATAAAAGATTAAGTGAGTCCAGCACAGGGCTACAAAGATGATTAAGGGTCTGGAGCATCATTTGCATGAGGAGAGGCTGAGAGTTTGGGGACTGGAAAAAGAAAAGAAGCCTCGGGGGATCCTTGGAGGGAATGAAGAAAGGAAGTCTCAGGCTGTTCTCAGAAGTGCCCACCGACAGGACAAGATGTAGTGAGCACAAACTGAAACCCATAAAATCTCATCTGATCGTAAGGAAAAAGATTTTTTCTATGAGGTTAAGGAAGGTGGAAAAGATTGCCTGGGGAGGTGATGCAGTCTTCATCTATGGAGACAGTCAAAAGCCAACTCGACAGTCTTGGACAACCTGCTCTAGCTGATTCTGCTCAAGCAGAGGGGTTAGACAAGATCATCTCAGGAGGTCTCTTCCAAACTAAGCAATTCTGTGAAGTTTTCAGGTTTTAAAAGTCATAAAATGGCATTTCCATCGAACATCTAGAGACTTAGAATTCCATGAAGGTGAATGCTGTGGCTTCTCTAAATATCATTCAGATTGCTCCACAATGTCTATTAAGAAAAGCAAGGATTTTTAAAAATTATTATTATTTTTCCCAGTCCAAATGTGTCCTAGTAATTCTTCCATCTACAAAATACAAGTAGCTGTTAGGATAACTGGAGGGTAATTGGAGACTTGCCTGGAAACAGACTCCAGTGTAGCTCTATAGGGATGTAAGGTTGTACTTGTGGGTCTGCTTGCAGACTTAGAATTATTCACTCATTTTAAATGCTCCTGAGAACTTGGCTGTATTTACCAATGTTATTTTCCTCTCTGAATTTACTTGAGAACTGACATCAAACATTGGTATTTTTCAAAAATGTTGGAGCTGCATTAATGAGTAAAATGAATGAAATGCTTCAAGTTTACAACTTCTTATGTGTCCTGGCTGCTCCTTTTAAAAAAAATAAATTCATTTTATTCATATTAAATGTAAATAATTACTCTGTTTCACATTAGGATGATCCATTAGTTCTTCAGAGATTTCAATTACTCCTCTACTTTGGTAACAGTTAGAAAGCAGTTTTGGGGTTTTTTTTATGTGTTAAATGAGCTCATATCCATTAAAAAGTTTTTTAAAGAAGTAAATTCTATGTTAGAGGACACTCTGAGAACTGCTGAGTACCAGTCAGTGAACAGGGAAGTCAGAAGTTTAAGAAACAGAAAAATGAGAGCAGCTGTATTTTCATTACTGAGTTGAGGGCTATAATCACCCTCACTGTAATACCACATTTGCTATTGCTAATACATGATATATAGTCGTTCTGACTAGCTCAGTTTATTTTATCAATTCTCTTTCTCTCAATATTAAAATGACCACCTTGTTTGTTTCCTCTCTTACCTTTTAACTGCTGTATGCAGATCTACATGTTCACATCAGTTCTGTGGCCCTGTATTTTTAAATCCGTTGTATGCAATGCTAGGAGTTAACTACCTTTGAAATGATAAGGATCTTTGTTACACTACTTTCCTCTGATAAGGAAATGAAAGCTTCTTCTGCACTGCTTCTCATTTGTTATGTTGTGGTCTCAAAAGGTGCTGAATGCCTTAACTTTCATCATGTTCAGGGAGAGTTGAGGGTACTTAGCATCTCATAAACACAGCTTGGTACCAGCCAGGCCAAAGGAGCTCCTGCATTATGGACAGAGGAGGTAAGAATTTGTCATGTACACTGTCACTTACCTGGCATGAGACTGGTAATCCTTAAAAGAGGGACTTCAGTATGGCTTGTGGGATTCTATACCAGTTGTGTATGTTTGCAAGTATCACAACTGCTGTTCAATCATTACTGTGTGGGCTATAATAAAGGATGTAACTATGTGGCTTCAATCTGCTTGAACAGGAGAATATTTTGTATCCACTATTGTGTAAACAGGAGACTAGCTGATAAATTTGTTTAGATTTTTTTTTTTTAATAGGGACACTTGATAGACTATGCTTTGAAATCTCACTTAGAATCCAGATTATTTTTAAAACAGATCTTCCCAGATGCAGTCACTTTGAAACAGACAGGAGAGCATCAGCAGATGCTTGTTATAAATGCACCTAAGTGAAGTTAATAACACTGTATCATGCTTAATCTGTGTTCAGGCAGTGCCACTCTCATGCTTACTCTGAAAAACGTCAACTTCTCCTAAACTGACAGAACGTGACTACTAATTGAAATACACCCCTGGTTGATGCATAGTCTATGTTGTCTACTTTCTCTGTTACAAGTTTAGCATTCTCTAACCTTTCGCTCAGTGGTGTGTGTTTTAGGGCATAGTAATGGCATAAAAACTATACCACATGCTGCTTCAAAAGATCACAGCATGCTAGGCATTGAAAAGGGACCCCAACAGATCATCTCATCCAACCCCCCTGCAGAAGCAGGTCCACCTAGATCAGGTTACACAGGAACACATCCAGGTGGGTTTTGAAAACCTCCAGAGGAGACACCACACCTGCCCTGTACAGCTTGTTCCAGGGCTTACTCACCCTTACACTATAGTTCTTCCTTATGTTTAAGTGGAAATTTTTGTGTTCCAGCTTTTACCCATTACCCCCCCCCCCCCATCCTCCTGGCATACACCTTTTAGATACACGTGTTAATGAGATTCCCCCTCAGTCTTCTTCAGGCTGAACAGTCCCAGGTCCTCACAGCTTTTCCTCATAAGAAAGATGTTCCAGTTCCCTCATTGTCTCGGCAGCCCTGCACTAGGCTCCCTGTCACTCTCGAGCTGGAAATCTTTAGCTTTATAAACTTTTGTTCATGTAGAGGGGTAATAATTTCATACAAGATGAATATTTTATCAGGAAAAACTGCACCTTCTGTTGAATTGCTATATGTCAGGTTTGTCATGCGTTCACCACTTCACTGTACCTTTAATTGTAACAGTCTTTAATGCACCTCACTCAGCCTGGCAATTGAATTGATGTAAGTGGAGAGCTACTGGAAGGTAAATATTCCAACAGTAGGAACGGCTAGCAGGAGCAGGCCCAAGTCATTAAAGCCTCTGCTGTTGCACACATATCCCAGGATGAAAGGCAGACTGCCCTGGAGGGCCCACGCAAAATGGGCATTTATTTCAAATGCAGAATGGAAAAGCAAAGACCTAGCACAGTCACAGGTAACGTGATGGTATTGCAGCTAATACAGCAAATGTTTCCTTATATTTTCCTTATTATTGTTAAAAGGAGCGTAGATGAAATTTTCTAGGAATGGCGCAATTGACAAATACTATTAAGGCAGCCTTAGTTTTACGGTAATACGGCACATTTCTGCGAACAGACGAGCAAAAAGCAGATGGACTGAACCACCCAGACCACTTTCACTCATCTTCATCGTTCTCTGGCCAGTTGGTCGCAGTTAGAGCGAAGCACACGTAAAACTGTTTACAGGGTTGGGGCCTAACTCAGTCCAGTGGCTTAGTGTTTGCTCTTGAGGGAAGGACAGATGGGTTGAGTTTAACCCTTCCACGGGCAGAACCTGAAGTTACTCTTAAGAGAGGGTGCAGGGGCCGAAGCGGGACGAGTGCCGTGCCGGCCGGCGCGGGCTGCGCCGCGGCCGCTCCCGCGCTTGCCTGTGTCGGCAGCGCCCCCGCTCCGCTCCGCTCCGCTCCCGGCCGGCCCCCGCCGCACACCGCGGCGCCCGGCCCGCCATCCCCTCCGCCCGCCCC
>WBNH01000392.1:295791-315519 GCA_013401255.1 Urocolius indicus | reverse complement strand
CGCGCCGCGCCTTGCGGGGGCTGCGCCGGACGGGCGGCGGCGGCCCCGCCGGGGCCGGGCGGTGGCCAATGCACCTGTCACGCCGCCGCTCGGCGCCCGGCAGTTTGTCCCGCAGGCGGCAGGTGCTGGCGGGGCCCTCGGACCGGGGCTCCGAGCGCTGGGTGCACGGCTGCTCTTACGTAAGTAAGTGCCAGGTGCCCCAGCCAAGTTGATGGCGACACTCGTGCTCGGTGGCGCAGGCGGTGTGCTGCCAGGTTTACACACCTCTCCCTTTCCACGTGTGTTACAGGTGGGAAAATGATTCGCCCGGCACAGGAGCAGGAGTTATGAGCTATGTCCCTGCAAGACCTCCAGCATTAGGAGCAAATGCCTGGAGAAGTCCAGTTGCACGGAGTAGAGCCACAGCTCTTGTGACCCGTGGGCATCGACGCCTCTCAGACTTGCTCCTCTGGCTCTGAGCACTCTGCCGGCAATTCCTACCCCACGAATGGCTACTCAGAGGAAGCACTTGGTGAAAGATTTCAATCCTCATATCACCTGCTATATCTGTAAAGGCTATCTCATCAAGCCAACTACGGTAACAGAGTGCCTCCATACCTGTAAGTAATACTTTGCAAACTAGTCCCTCCTTCCTAAGTGATATTTCCTTGTAGTGTTATGTGTTTAATATGATCTCTCTGCCGGTTTTTATTTACTTCTGAAGTGTTGCATGAAATGCTATGCAGTTTCTGGTAGGGTTTCGTGTAGATACTGGTCTGCCATCTGAGTTGTCTTGAGGTCATGTCTACTCTGCTTAACACCTTGCAAAGTAAAGATATTCCTTTTCTTTTCCCCCAAGCTAGTGGTAATTTTGCTAGCACCAAACGCATATCACTGTGGCCTGGCTGGTCATAAATAAGATCGTGGGGTTGGATGTGGTATTTTGGTAGTATAACTATCAAAACTAGTTACAGCATAACTATGCTTTTGAAACTTAGGCCAACATATCTGTTGAGAGTGTACAATGGTGGATGTGCCAGTTTGGTCAGTACTAGCTCACATTTCTCTGTCATGTGTTCCATGGCACAATACATAGAAATACTTGAAAGCTGACAAAGTATTTGTTTAGGGAATAGATCTCTTTGAATGAAACTGACTTCAGGAAAAAACATTTCATGTCTTATGCTCTTAATGTTTCTAAAACATTACTGTTCATGAATTAAATTGAACATATGAATGATCCTATCAAACTCAGTCGTCTCACTTCCACAAGGTAAATTACTTACACGCTTGATTGTTTTACATTTGTTTCTCAATAGAAGATGGTTTGCTTAGAACTTCTTGAGAATTTGGTGGTTTTCCAAATAAAATTTGAATTCTTCTAAGAGAAGAGAAAGGGGATCTGTGTGTTTTCTGGTAGATTTTCTATTCTTAAAGATTTTTAAACTATCAGTTAAAAGCCTTGTCTCAGCACCTCCTGAAGTTTATTTGCAGTGTTGTTCTTGTAGTTTTTATTTTCTTTACTGTTTTTAAATTATGGTGTTATGTCCCTAGTATATCAAGCACATACCAAATTAAAACATCTCTTTCCTCTGTGTTTTTCATAGTACACAGATAATATTGCTTACCATTATCATCATCATCATAATTTAGTTTAGTGTTTGAGCAAAGATGATGCTAAACTGACTTTTTCCTAGTCTAATATGGTTTATAATGTGGTCTATGGTTTATAATGTGTTTTGTTGTATTCTTCCATTTCATGTTACTTGGTAAAGGAAATTAAGTTTAGGATGAGAGAAGTTAAACATAGTGTCCTTACAAGAGCTTGAAATAAAAGAAGAGGTAAAAACATATTTTAGCTATTATTAAAAATATCTTTCCCTTTAAAGAAAATTAAATTCCAGCATTACTCATTTTTTTAATAGTTGAAGTTTAGTGAGCAGTAGTAACTTTTACAAGGTTGGAGTGAGGGGAAAGAAGTTGCATCAGAAGTCACTTCAGACTTAGAAGAGTTGCTTTTATTATGGTATCTTTCTGTTTAGATAATCTACTTGTTTGTTTACTTTCACTTCTGTTGTCAAACAATAATGGCAGAAGGAGTGTTTTCTTCTCAGCAGCACCTCTTTCTTTTGTTGACTTGCAGACTGTGAGCTCTTCACAGAGACAGCTCGGTTACTGTCTAGGCCTCAGAGTAGCACATGTGAATTTCACTGAGCTGCCATACAGTTGCACAGGTCTCCTCACAGGAAAGCTGCCACGTGTTTGGTTCGTTAAGTAGAACTGCAGGAAAGAAAGTGATGTTTCTTTAAAGCAAACTTTAAAGAAGTTAAACTTTAAGAAGTTAACTTTAAAGTTGTGTTAAGCTTACGGAAGTCCTGTGTCCGTAGAGCAAAACGGGATCTGTATGTGTCAGAATTAAGCAAGGTACTCTGATAAATTATTTTGCATTTTGTCATTTAGAAAATGTTTAAACGTGGGGTTTTTTTTTTTTGTTTTAAGCACAGATGTGGTTCTTCAGTCGCATCCAAATAGTTACTGCAAAACAGAATTTTAACTGTGCTTTGGTGTTTGTCTTGTACTACTAATTGCAATAATTTAAAAGTGTTGATCAAACAAAATCTGCAGGTGTTAACTTAAGAAGCAGCATAAATTCATTAGGTACTAGGAGTACAATGTACTACTCTGGATAAGACAAAAGCATGTTCTCAGTGATCATAGGGGAGCTAATGTGATCAGTACTAACCAAATCAGTTAGCGGTTAATTCACATCTTCTGCGTTGCTGAAAACTGTTGAATAGTAAAGTTCCGCTCTGAGAAATGTGTGCCTTTTTAATAAGAGGTGTTTCTGATGGGTTTTTTGGAAATGCTGGATAGACAACTGCACAATTTACTGGGAACAAGTGCAACTTGGGCATCAGCAATACAAACTTTTCTATTGCTGTTGGGAATTAAATGCTTGAATTAGTGGAAAACAATGATTTTTGTTTGTTTGTTTTTTACTGCAAATTCAGTACTTTGTTTCCTTTTTTGCTGCTTACAACAGAATGGTTTTGTGTTATGGACACACTTTTTTTTCTAGTCTGTTCCGTGGCTATCAAGAGTGTTTAAGAACTACTGTTTGAACCATGATAGATGTGAGTTAAAGAGTATGTTCTATTGTCTGTCTCCCCAATCACTTCATTGTTAGTACAGTGTATACTTGGGAAACTTGAAAAGTCAACTTTCCTCAGGAATATTCCTTAATGTCCTAAAAAAATTCAGTCTGTTCACACAATCTTAGAAGTATTGGTTTAGAAGGGACATCTGGAGGTTGTCTAGGCCAGCTTGTGCATGAGCAAGTTAGTTGCCAACACTACACAAGGTCAAGCCGCGGCTCTATATAGTTGAGTTGTGAATTTCCAAGCACGGAGTCTCCACAGCCACTCTCAATGACTATTTCCACTGCTATGCTATGTATGTAGTGAAGAAGTTTTTCTGAAGGTCTTGCCAAATAACAACTTGTGACCGTTGCTCCTTACGATACTATTTGCCGCTACCAAGAAGACCTGGGCTCCATCATTCCTGTAACAGCTCTTCCAATGGTGTAGGCTGCTGTAGGATCACCTACTAGCCTCAACTATGGTTGGCTTTTGGTAAATAGAGGTTGCCAATTCCTAGTTAAGGTTTTGTCCCTCACATAGTTGAAATTAATTCCAAGGGACAAGATATGATCTGCTGTCTTTCCAGGGAGCCAGGGGAGACTGTTTAGCTATAGTTACCTGGGTCATCCTTTCCATCCCCTTATGTCTTGCATGAGTTTTAGCTATGGCTGTGCATTGGCCTTCTTAATTTTGTCCTTAACTGCCAGAGCGATGATTTTATGTCCTTTTGTTTCCCATTCTTGATTCCACTTTTGACATGCTCTTTTTTTGCATATTAATTAGGAAGCTTATGAGCCAAACAGGTGTTGGGCACTGACCAGTTCTGTCAAAATTCTCTGTACAGTGGGCTGTTTAGCTCTTGAGGTCTAAATATGTTTTCTTTAAAAAAATCATCCATCCCTCCTAGGTACCTTTTTTGCTAATGATAAGTCTCCTTGGGAAATCTGATTAGCAGATTGCATAAACAAGCTGAAGTCTCATCTCCTGAAGTTCAGAGTACTAACTCTGCTGTTTATACCCTTCCTCGAAATCCAGAAGGCAAGTCATCTCATGGTCTGCCATCTGCAGCACTATTCATCACTAGTTCCCTGTTTGTGAACAGCAGACCAAGTGGTGTATTATTACCAGTTGGTCTCTCTAGTGTTTGCCTTAAGAAACTGTCAACCAATGCAGTCTAGGAACTTTTAGAAATGCCTTTCAATTCAGGAAAATTATGTAATTCAAACCAACAATCTTGCAACCAGAGTGGTTTCTGGATTTTGCTAAAAGCTTATTCTCTCACCGGGAAATCCCAAAAGAACTTCACTGCAGCAAAAATTGCCACCCTCAGACAAGTAAGCTGAGCTGCTTCAGAAACTTCTGCCAGGGGCACATGGCAGGTCTTAAAGATCAGCAGATCTGTCTTAACTTTGAAATAGAAGATTTCAACCCAAAAAGCCTTTCTTGGTCATCACATACTGAAGTTATCTCTGTCTTTTAACAGAAGGAAATGCAGTGTGACTGTGTCTGGTAATTGTAATTAACAGTGGAGTAGTCTCATGAGTATAGTTTCTGAGAAGAGTGGTGAAGTATACTAAAGTTTTCTGTCTTGTATTTATGCAAAAGGTAGCTAATTAAGTACTTCATTAAACATACCAAATGACTTGTTACATCTCCGTACCATCACTGAGATGGATTTGACGTTCCACTAGCTGTGCTTATCCTGTGCCTCCTGGGCACTGGATCAAAGAATTATTAACTTTGAGAGAGGAGATCCTTTGGAATAATTCAAAAAATGAGTTCTGGTAAAGGATTTATCACACAATTAACTAATTAAAAGCTCTCTTGTATAATATTTTGTTTAAAAAATTGATTGTGAAGTTTTATTTAGGTGTATTGGTAATCAGCATTTAGAACTGGAAGAGTCTTTTCATCAAACAATGTGTAGATATGCATAAGATATGTACTTTTTTTGTTTGCATAAAATGACATACAGCACATCCTGACATTTGTATCTTTATTTTCCAACTGATTACAAAGATCTGAAAGAATGTGTGAACCAGATATCTCTGTACTGGAAAACATAGCATTATGTAATAATGTTATGGTTGCCAGCCAATTAGCATATGTCACACAAACACTTTCATCACCTGTAGTAAAGCATTTTATGTGAATTTAACTTTTTTTTGTGGCTCATCTGAAGTGTCATAGAGCAACCATGAAATTCAGGTCCTCATTTCATTGGCACGTGTAGCACATATTCTGCACAATGTCTACATTTAGGTTAAGCTATTTTCTTTTGCTTATTTGCTGCCACACTGTGACTTACAGTAAAGCAAGTGAAACAGTGTCTTTTTTTTTTTTTTTAATCTGTACCAGAAGCATTAAACCTTTTTGTTTGGGGTTTGTTGGGGTTTTCTTCCACAAAGATGGTGAATTAAATGTATCTGTAACATAACTGTGTATAAAGATTTCCTTTTTCCCCTACCTTTTTCACCCAATACTTAGGCTTCTTCCTGTTCCCTGAAACTTGAAAGTGATAGGCTTTGAAAAATTGTTCAGTGTTTTATCTTGAGAATAACAAAAGGATGATTAAACTTAACCATATCTGAAAATACTGGTTGGTGATGGCGGTCGTACTGCATCACTTATTATTTCATCATTCTTGAGTGCTCCAATTTATGTGTCTTTCTTACTTCTACATTTTTATTGGTAGATTACATTTGGTTTGATGGGCAAATCCTTGTGACACCATAATTTTACATGAGAAAAAGCAAAAGTTGTTTCAGGTAACTACAATATTCATTTAAAATTGCAAGGGGTTTTCTTATGGTATAAGATGACCTCATGATTTGACCTGATTGCATTAAGACTTCATCCAGATCTGTATGTTTTGTTGGGGTAGGGAATACATCCATACAGGACTGGCTTAAGATTCTTGATTCCTTGAGATGTTTGTGTGGATATTTTCTACTCAAAGACCTCTCTTACACTGGAGCTTAAGGTGTTGATTAGTCCCTTTCGTGGACCACTCATGGCCTCCAAAGATGCCACATTCTCTCACAAAAAAAAAAAACTGTAATGAGAGCCCATATATATATTTAGACTGAGGAATTCCATTGCTTTCTGTAGATTAGTTTATATTATAAATATTTCTTCAAGTTACATTATTGTGGATTTTAGCAGGCTTTATGCTTAGCAGTGTTTAGTATTTGGGAGATTTTTAAGGAATGAATCATCTGGCTTTAAATAAATGTGTTAGTTTTCTATCCTGTGGCATAGAGTTCTTCTGAAAAGTAATAGTTTCAAATTTCTTCTAGGCATAAATGGCAGCCATAGCTCAGATACATCCTATTTGTCTTTAGTTTGGAAAACAAACAAAAAGTCTAGAAAAGCCAAGTTTAAAATATCTTTACAAGACAAATCAGTGAGCCCTTTTCAAAGCAGTCAGGTCAGTGTCATCTTCTCACAGACTTTGAGAATTTCTTTGACATGAAAAGAGGAGAGATCGAGAGCAAGTAAAGGGAAGTAAATTATCTTCAATTTTAGGCATAGGTTCCTTAAAACACAGGAAATTCTTTTTGAAGGAGGCTAGTACTAATTGCTTACAGAAAAAAATAAATCAATCTAGTATTGAGACAAAGCCAGTGGTAATCCTTTTGAAGAATTTTTGTGCAAATCCTCTTAGAGTCTCCATTGCTACAAATTCCCCAAATAAGGAGTTAGATTTGCCAGTTCCAAAATAATAGCCCAATACCAATTAAATGCATACATTTTTCATTTTTGAAAAATTCTTTATAAATCATTTAAAATTTATGTCAGGTTGGAAAAACTGACTCTATAGAGATGTTGACCAACCCCTTCCTTTATTATAGAAGTTAGCAGAAGAGGAACTTCATTGCACTGGCAGTTTTCTGTTGAAAAAGAGTTAAACCTAGGATCAGTTCCCATGAAGTCAAGTCAGAAGAGGTCTAGATTAGCCAAAATCTTACATTGCTTACCTCAGTGAGTTTCAGCTGAATTTCTTGTGGCCATTATTCATAGCTGTGGTAGACTTCACAATTTCATCATCGTACTAGCTTCTCAACGTTTTTTTTTCCCCACACTCTTTACATGGAGGTTTTCCAACTAATGGAATTTCTGTGATAGCAGATGATTCTTAACCTTGCATCAGTATTGTCATCACCCAGCACTAATCTGTACACCTTCTCCTGGCAGAAGTAGTGTATCATCTCTGCCTTCAGCACAATATGTCTAAAAATGTCTTCAGTTGCTTAAGTAAGTAAATTAAAATTCAGTTTTGCCACTGTACCTACATATGGTCTTCATTTTAATTTTTTTGTTTGTTTTACAGTGGTCACAATACATACTCCTTTCAGTTAAAGAGCTTTCTCCATCATGGTTTTGTGCCACATGTTTTGTTGTGATTTTCCTGTCATGTGATTGGAGTAGGACCTTTTTATGAATGGCTTGTTTTTTACTTCTCCAGAAGAGCAAGATAAATGAATGGCACAATATCAAGATGGCCTATTTCAGAGAGATAAAAGCTCACTTAATCCTGACTTTCTCATGAACAGTGTATCAGAATTTAATGTGTTATTGGCTGATGGTTGGTTGGTTGGTTTTTTTTTCAAATGACATGACATGCTCATGATTTAGCTGGAGCCATTTTTTCTTTGGACGAGCTTCAGGACTACTGGTAGTATCCAAAAAAGTACAGGTACAGTAGTTACAGTTTAAAGATAAGTAAGATTAAATTTGGAGACTATTACATTATGTTGTTTGGCCAGTTACTCAAATTCTAACCATGCACTTGAATGGTGTTGGTGGCAGATTGCAAGTAATTCAAGTCTGGACACCTGTAGGAGTTTCTGTCTGTTCCCTAACACATGTTTTTATGGAGCACTATGTGTTATGGCAATGCCTGTTCAAAAAATAGGACTTTGGGAAAGGGATGCTTCATCATCTTCATCTGTGACCCTGAGACCTACGTGTGACACTTGCTGACCTCAGGGGACCAAGCAGACATCCTGTTATGTAGCCACTGGTGAGAGCTAGTGCATTAATTTAAGCAAAGGCTGATATTCTTGTAGACGTGATTTTTTTGGTATATATTTTACTATCTGTGCCCCTTCCCTGTTATGTCATTGTGTATAAGTGTCTGGATTTTGATCAGTGATGCAACTGAACTAGAGTTTCAGTTGTTCCCTGTGCTCCTTGGTATTTCAGGTACATGACAGAAGGGTAGATACTTCAGATAGTTATGGGAAGTCCAATGGCTGAGAAGTTACTGATGAGCTAAAAAATCCCATCTTGTGATGTTTTCCCCTAGGCTGAACATGTACAGATGCTCATCTTAAGAAAACCTTGTAGCTGAGAATCTTCATATCTTTTCGATTTCAAGGATAACTTCTATTATTTTTAGTTCTAGAGGAGGTATCACACATATTAACGAGGAGAAATGGTAGAAACCTTAACTTATATGTGTTTTCAAAGATATCTGGACTTGTGCTTTAATTTAAGCATGTTTTCAAATGCTTTCTTGGGCTGGCATGAGGGCTTCATTGCAATTGATGTAATGAAATTTTTCATACATTGTAAATGTAGTAGCACAATGTTTAGTTTTAGCAGTATTAGTTAGAAAAAGTATACAGAAGAGTGAAGAAATATTGTAGGCACAGAACATTACATTTTCTGCATGAGACTTCTTACCCTGTGGAAGTATTAGAGAATGCTTTTTAAAAATCAGTTAAGTCTAGTAATTTAACAAATTGTAAAAGATCTGTGATATAAGAGTTCTATGATTAGAGGTTCTTGTATCTATGTCCCAGTGCTAAATACTTCACAACTTGAGCTTAAGAAAAAAATCAACTCATAGCCTGAGGATTTGAATGGTGCTCTCACAGCATCAGTGAGAGCAGGGCTCTTATCATCCCAGCTCTTCCTGAGTTCCCATGTGCAGAGGATAGCACTACTCCCCACTTATTGGGCATGTTTGGCAGCACTCATGGTCTTCCTGAGGTCATTTTACCAGATATCATCGGAAATCTGCCCTGCATCCAGCACTGCTGGAGCCATTTAGCTTGCCAGAGAGCTCTGAAGTCTGTCCTTCGGATACAGAGTTCATTTTAATTTCAACCAAAGTTGTGAAGTTCATGTCCTTAAATTAGTGTTTTAAAGCAGTTAGGGAAAAAAAGAACACCTACAGGGAGGTTTCATATGTTTGCCTTGGCATTAGCTGTCTTGCAGTAATTCTTCTGAGCATACAGGCTTTGCTTGTTAGGTGATTTTTGTTAAAGGAAATTCAAGATTCCTTAAAGATTGGCATATAATCAGAATCTATCAACTTGTTTAGAGGTACTCTTAGTTTTTTAGGTAATTGATGAAAGAAGTTACAGTATTTCAGCAAAAAATATATTGTAATTGTAGCAGTCCACTTATTTTTTCGGTCCATTTACTGATGAATTTGCAGTTCTCATTTCAGTTTAGGTGAAGTAATAATAAACAGAGGATATTTTATCTCCATCCAGAATGTTGTAATGCGGTAATAATAGGAGGCATATTTGTTCTCATCAGCTTGGCTTCCATTTTCTTTTTAATGGCAGGCCATAATTAATCATTTGGAAGCAGAAGCAGTGTAGCACTTTGTTTAGTTTAATTTCAGCTTATTGGATTTTAAATTCACCTTGGTTAAGGTTTGTTTAAACTTGCTGTGGTCATGATCCCGATTTTTCATTGTAAGATTCAAGAATTAAATGTTTAGTGTAAGTTCTGTGACTGCTTTTGAAGGTGCTATGTCAAAAGGGAAGCAGCCCCTTTCAACTTGTGTACAATCTCTGTGAACTTTTCTCTTACATTTAAGTATTTACCACAGTATTTTCAGTTGCCAGCAACACCATTGGAAAGAAAATAATGTGCGTAAGTCATTTTCAGATCATCTGAAGGGATGATTGGCTCTGCTGGGTTGGAGCTCCCCAGCGTGCACTTTCTCAGAACCTGCTTTTCGCAAGTGCTGCATGGTACAGGTTTTGCATTTTATGATGCTAGGAGAATTTTAAGTAGCAAAAATACTGCATACTTTAAAGTAGCACTTGTCTAACCTGTGCTGTTGAACCACGTGTCCTGACAGAGCAAAACTAGCTGTGGCTTTGAGGAACAAGAAGTGGGTAAGACACAATGTAATAATTTGCTTTAAAATAATATTCTTTAATGATTGTAGTTATCTGATATCATTAGATCACGCTCAAGCAATATAATTTAGATCTTAGTCTAAGTTGTGGATTTTTTCTTTTTTCTTTTTTTGTCTCTCAGTTTGTAAGACTTGTATTGTTCAACACTTTGAAGACAGCAATGACTGTCCCAGGTGTGGCAACCAAGTGCATGAGACCAATCCACTGGAAATGTTAAGGTAAGATGACACCTCACAGCATTTGCTGAAATGGAAAAACAAATAAACAAACAAACAAAAATATCTTCACATCTTTTATCCTTAAAGGGAATTAAACTTTTTGCTTATTTCTATAGAACGTTCAACTGATTTTGGACATAGAATCTGTCAATTTCTCATTTTCCAATAAGTTGTAAATTGAGAGGGTTTTCAGATAGAATTAAAAGGAGGATAAAGAGAAGGACTGGGTATATTATAGAAATTATAAAGTGCATTTAAATACATCTATTAACCAAATAAATTAACCAGATGCCTTTTATTCTTTATATGAAATTAAATTCTAGAGTTGCTTTTTCAAACAATTTATGGCATTCCAAAGTGCATGCAACTTCTTTTTTTTTTTCTTAGAGGAATGTGGAAAATGAATCATGCAAATAACTGAATGTTTCCAGGGTGTAGATCTGCCAAACTGAATTGAAATCTTCTGTCTGATTATTGAAAAAACACTCATGAAAGAAAATTTTGAGACTAAAAGTACTACTTTTTCTTGAGAGTATGCATTTTTTTAGATCACAAGAATCTTTTCTTAAACAATCATTCTTGAAATTCAGGATTCTATTTTAGTGATGTTATGTTGAAACATAGGTGAAAGCCATCCTGCAAGTGTAGTACAGAAATCAAGACATGTCATCTAAGTGGAAGAACTTCATGTTTTTCTAAAATGAGGAAGCCACTCCCTGCCTTCCCTCCCAGCACTCCCTCCACTGTGTCGTGTCCCCCTCCTCCTCCCAATATTATTAGTTTGTAATACTTTTATGCACTTAGGAAGAAATATTCTTACATGAATGTTAAAATAAATATTTACATCTGGATTTTAGTAGGGTTGGTCACTGTGTTTACTATCATTTATCATATTTTGCTTTGATTTTAGACTCATATGTATGTGCATAGCAATTCCCATGCTTCAGTTATATACCAAGAAGATAGATGAGGCAGATTCAGCAACTCTAAAGGGCGTTATTTTGTCACCTAAATGGGTTTTTTTTGAAGGGTAAGGCTAAAAGGGTTTATGTAGACGTTTGCCTTAAGTATTTTTCTGGTCTTCTGTTCAGCCTCTGAAGTGCTGTGTCAGCCATAAGAGGAGACACTGTACGGAGTGCATGAGGCTACTGATAACCTGAAAACAAAAGCATTTTAGAAATATTTCTTTTATTCTGACAGGACTATTTCATAGGAGTTGAGAAATGCATTTCCTGAAACATCTAGTAGATGTTTGATAATGAACATAATGCTTTAAGCTAGAGATGTGGGAAAAGCTATTTTCTCTGTAATTATTTCCTGAAACTTCTTAGAGTCATTTGGGTTTTTTGCCAACAAACTGAATATAGCCAGTAGTTTACTGGTTGTGTTTTTATGAAACAGTTTTTTACCATTTTCTAAACTAATAATAGGAAGAGCACCTGAGCAACATAATGGAATTCTCTCTTTTGAATGTTGCCTGCATAAGTTAATGCAAGTCTTACATTCTGACTGTACAGACTAGCCCCATCATTGCTCAAGAATGTAGTCATTTTCTGAGAAATGGCATTGAACACTGTAGATAGTATTTTTAATGTGAGCTTTCAGATAAACTTAGAAACTGTGCTGGATAACTATCAAAACTATGTAAGTTTTTTAGATAACTAGGAAAACTATGTGAGGTTTTTTAGATGCATCTTTTATGTGACAACATTTAGTGTCTGTTGAAACTGTTAAGCTGAAGTCTAAAATTCAGCATTGAGCTCTAGAATGAAAATTTTGGAAGAGTATTAAATTCTAGAATTCCTTTTCCTGATTTAGCAGAATTCTGCATCATCAGTATTAAGTAGAGTCTTGCACTGGTTATACCATGAAGGCAAGCTTCTGTTTTTCTTGCTTCTTTGGATGCAAGTTTTGCTGAGTGATAATCTTCGTGTGCTACACTTGACATAATTAGCAGTTATCACAGAGTAGCTTTGTTCTTATAACTCATTCAATAGTATAGAAGAGATGAAAAAGATCTATATGAGGCTGGCATAAATGCACCTTTATTCTTTTTATATGTTCTGGTTTGGTGGTCGCAAGATGTAGGAATGGAAAAATATCTCAACTAGCAATATTTTTCCTGTTAGTGCTTTAAGATCATATTCAGTGCCTGAGACCTACTTTGGAGTTATATAATTTCATTTTTTGTGTTTCCATTAATACAAATCTTAGTTAAGAGTGATCAGAGGTGTGGATAACACCACTGTAAGAAACATGTGAAATGGAGACTTTTTATAATTACCTGGTTTTTTTCCTGTAGTTTAAGTTTAGTTTCCCTGTACTTAAAGTGTTACTTTTTCTGTTTGTTTTTTTTTTTTTTAAAGTATTGATTGATATTTATGCTTCATAAGGACAAACTAGCACTTTTTTTTTAGTTTTTGAAAGAAGGACACTGACTAGAGTATGAAGTCAGTTCTTGCTGCTAGCACAATAAATTTTTTAAGTATATTGGTTTTCTTGCTATATAGACATTACCAGTGACTTGGGTTTGGCCATTGAAATGAATTAGACAATGCCAATTGGGAATTTAAAAAAAAAAAGAACGTAGAAAAAACAGCATGTATTATACCATCCTGATGAATGGATAGTGGGATTTTGAATTTAGGTAGTGATGCTCTCTTTTTGAAGTCCTTCTTTCTTTTCTTTTTTCTGGATAAGTTATGATAATTGGAGCTTTCTTAAAATGCGAAATGAATACCAGGTAAATGACACATTCCTAGGTTCCCAGTGTTCAGCTGTAGGAACTTCACAGAAAGCAGAACCATCTAGTTACATTAAATATCGATGAGAGGCTAGAGATGGTAACATACCAAGGTAGGGTCATGTCATAAGCTAAGTGCATAGAAATGCCATGATTTTGCATTCCCCCTTAGCCCTTAGCCGTGAGAAGATAATCTCTATGCTTCTTGATTTTAGGGAAGCTCTGTTTCATAGAATCATAGAGTGGTAGGGTTAGAAGGGGCGTCTAGAGATCATCTAGTCCAACCCCCCTGCTGAAGCAGGTTCACCTAGATNATTTTTTTTCCTGCCCTTAGAAGAAGCAGCAGTCAAAATAAATATATGATGGTTATAACTTAAACAGGAATATTCCTGTGGTATGACTGTCTCTGTGAATGGACAAGTAACACTGGGAACTTGTCTCATAACAAAATAATTGGGTAATAGGTCTGATTGTAAACTTTCAGTTACAAATGTAACTTCTATAAAGAAGAGAACCTGGAATGCTCATATCTTTATCATAAAAAGGTAATTGTTACCTATTATGATTACTTTAAGGCATTCCTCAGCAATTGGTCTTCTTCCTACTTTGCCACTGCTAGTGAACAAAAGTAAACAGTTATATGTTTATAATAGGCCTATAGTGTATTATTAATAACAGATACACATACATGTGTGTATATATACAAATATATATGTACAGAGAGATATATCATTACTGAGATGATGAAATAAAGCAATTGCAATAATTGCTTTTGATATCTTTTTATTCTAGCTTCTGACTGAATCTCAAGGTACTTAATTTCCTTGGACATATGACTTAGTACTTTGTTTTGTCATGGGTTTTTTTATTAGACTGTGAACAGTGAGAGTTACTGTTACAAAAAAAGACAGAGGAGAAAATAGAAAAGGAAACAGAATGTGAGACAAAGGAAACCAAAGAATAAGTGAAACAGACGCTGGACCTAAAAACCAGATGATAAATTAAAGAGTGTAAAGAGTAGGTAATTCAGATAAAAGGAAAGAAAAAAAATTAGCTTCAGAAGTAAAGGCAAGTGCACAGTGTCCTCTGGAAAGGGGACTGTAATAGTTATTTCTGGCACTAATGTCAGGAAATCAGAGGACATGCCTGTGCTGCATACTGTTGTCTGGTAGACAAACTCATGGCAGATTTAAGTGGTTTAAATGAATTATGTTGGGTACTGAGAACTGTCTAGCCAGAGCAGCATGGATGCTCTGTGGTGTTCTTTATCCTGCCAAGACTGGTTTGTCTGTGTTGTAATGAGTAGGCAATAGTCTGTTCAGTTTTTCATAACTACCTTATTACCAAAGCACTTGAACACTTATTATGATAATAGAGTTTAGAATTTTCATGATTTTATGACCTGGACCTTAAAATTGGATACTGCTTCTCCAGTTGGTTCCTTTTAGTAACACAATTACTTACGTGTAGCACAAATTAAAACAATTAAGTTTTTTCAGTATTGTACATCTTTTCTCTTTTGCTTCATTTTTGCCTTCATACATTGAAAAATAAATTCCTTGGTTAGTTCTAAAAGAAATCCATTCAAGAGGTGCTTGAGATTAATGAATGTTGTCTCTCAAGCTAAAATCAATTGGTTCTTGCGGGATGTAGTATTTACGAGAAACATATAATTCATTTTACTGTTCAAAAGCTTTTGTTCCTTAATAATATTTTAAATATTTTAAATGCTAGTTTCTACTTAATGGGAAATGTATTTTTTCCTTTTGAAAGGCTGGATAACACTTTAGAGGAAATTATATTTAAGCTGGTACCTGGACTTCGAGAACGTAAGTTTTTCACTTGTTTTTGAGCACCTGTTTGGGTTGAGGGAGGGAATAGAGATATTTCTGATGATACACCTGTAGTATCAATTTAAAATTTCATGTTACTTTTTTTTTGGGTTTTGGTGTTAACTAGAGGAACTGCAGCGAGAGATTGAATTTTGGAAGAAAAACAAACCTCAAGAAAATGGACAAGGTGATGATTTTTTGGTTTTCCCCTCTTGTTATCTGTACGTTAGTTAATGTTGCTCGTTAAGCCCTATTTCTTCAAACACTTACTCACTTGCGTGTTGTTTTTACTGAATCTAGTAACTCATACAAGAAGTCTGTGTAAATGTGGTCTGGCCCTTTATGTACTGCTGCTTCTCTATTAACCAGTTGTTTTACAAACAATAGCTTATTTTACCGTTATTTTTATTCACATTTCCCGAAGTTCTCCCTTTCAATGCTTACACATTTTCCACTCAAATTCTTAATTGTATTAATACAGAAAGAGGCAGAACTACTTGAATTTTTTACGGATTATTTTCTGTTACTGAATTTGACCAGCTGTTAAGTAGGAGGTTGTCAAGAATTATTTATGACACGTAGTAAAACAGTTTTCCACACATACTAAACAATTATTTTATATAGATTCCAAAACACTTCTTTTTTTCTTTTGTAGTTGATCCATGAACTTTGAGAGCTCAGTATTGAGGTGCTGAGGACTACATCCAAGTGGTTTTATGTCCCTTTAATTTGATACCAGCATTTTCATAATATAGCCTATTTGATTTGGGCATTTTGAAAGGCTCTGCTAAGCTAAATAAATAGCTATTTTTAGTAAAGGATCATTGTCAAGTAAATATCCTTCATTACTCTTCTGCACTCAATTGTTTTTAATATCTTTTCAACTTAACTTCATTTTCTTTCTCACTAGTTTTGTTGATTTGCATTTGGCATCCATTATAAAGAGCAAGGTTTTTTTTCTTAAATTTAATGAAGAATTGCAGGGCAGTTTAGATTAAATTATATTAGTTTGCTACAGCATACTTTTTTTTTCCCCATACAGTTTTAAAAATACTCAGAAAATATTTTTATGAAGTACAGATATTCGTTGGATATTTAGAAAGTATTTTTCTGCTATAAACACAGATAGAAAAAAAAGCACAAAACATGTAATTTGCAAATTTGTAGCGTCTGACTTACTTTCAACCTGTTTATTCTTCTGATTCTTACCTTCCTCCCATAATTTAATGGTAAACCTAATGGAGACTAGTTCCTAAGTCCAATGAGTGATAGGATTGTTTTGTGAGGAAACACCTCTGTTTTCAGAGGAAAGCTCTAACTCTCAAGATACACTTTTAAGTAGCTGCACATGTATCCAGCTTTGTTAGTGACTGTATCCTTCAGGTTATCAAAATTTGGCTCTACAATCCATTTGAAAGTTGAGACAACTCACTGAGACAAATTATGAGCATTTATATTCATTTCAGCCATAAATAAGCATTTAGAATCTTGCCCGAGAAAAAAAATTATTTGGTGAGAATAATTTTGGTAAGAAGGAGCCATTTAAGTTGTCACTACCATGTCTTACAATCACATAGTCTAGTTTAAGAGTCTGTCGGCTATATCCTATACCACTGGGTCACAACATAATTCCCCACCTTAAGATCTAAGATCTGTTAAAAAATACCAGTATTTACAATTTTCGCGTCAGAATTAAAATTATTCTGACAAGAAAGCATATCTCGGGCATTGGTGACTCCACTAAGAGAGTGGTTGCTGGAGAGAGCTGATGGGTGATGATAGGAAACGTACTGTGGTCTAGAGAAAAAAGAAGTCTTACTGGTCTGCTGCAGTCTGAACTGGAGAAGAGAGCAAGCAGCTTTATATTGACTCACTCTCTGGTGATCAGTTTTACACTGAATAGCAGAGAAAAAGACAGGAAGCAATTTTCAAAGTCAACAAGGAAAATGAGACACCAATTAACTCCTTAAGGAAGGAGAGTTGGTGCTGAGTGGTATGTTGGCCTGTTTTTCCTCAAATCCATTTTGGAGAGATTAAAATCTTTCCTTAGTTTACTTCATGATAACATTACAGGAATTTGTTTCCACTGGGCTATTGCAGGAAGCAGTTAATATGAATTGATTACCTATCTTACTTTGATATACAGGTGTTGGGATTAATTAACTCCACTGTTTATTGAAAAGCAATATTTTTTGGCAGTGAACTGCCACACCATAGAGTAGATTTACCTGGTTATCTTGATGCATGCACAGTCACAGAGGTTTTAATCACTAGATGTACACAGAAGTAGACAGCCATAATTCTTAGTGGTCCATCAGCCCGATTATTTTCTGTCACACAGAAATCTGTTCTTTGCATATTGCATTAAAATTTCAGTAGCAAAACTTTGTTTTCAGTGATTCGTAAATTGATCAATTTAAGAATGTAAATTTGAAGAAGTTATTTTGAAGAAAAATATACTCTTGCAAATTAAGTATGTGTTTGTTGCTCCTGTGACTTTTAATGATTTTACACTTAATTAATATGATCTTCATGTTTTACAGATGAAAGCCCAAAGGCTGATAAACCCAAAGTAGATGAGGAGTGTGATGAAAATGAAGAAGATAAAGACTATCACAGGAGTGACCCACAGATTGCTATCTGCCTTGACTGTTTACGCAACAATGGGCAGTCAGGAGATAACGTAGTCAAAGTGAGTAGCAAGTATAATCTTGTTAGGTTTTAACAGTTAATTAAATTACAAACACAGTATCTTTTTAAATATTAAAACATTACTTGTATTTGTGCTGTGTTCCATGTGTAATTTTGAAAGTTCTTAGTAGGAAGGTTTTGATTCAGCAAAAAGACATGTATGTGTTATCACTGTCTGTGTTTCCATCACCTGTAGGAGTTTAAGTTTCCAGCTTTCCTTTTAAATCAAAACAGTTAGGTTCTGGGTCACACAATCTGGGACAATAGATCATATTTCAGGTTTTTAGCCTCCCTGTGTTTTACCTAGATAATTTGAGGATGTTGATCTTGATGAGGGAACAGAGGGCACTTGTGGCCAAGAAGGCCAATGGCATCCTGGAATGTATTAGAAAGGCTGTGGGCAGTAGGTTGAGAGGTTCTCCTCCCTTTCTCCTCTGCCCTCATGAAACCACATCTGGAATACTGTGTCCAGTTTTGGGCCCCTCAGTTAAAGAAGGACAGGGAGCTGCTGGAGAAAGTTCAGCACAGGGCCACGAAGATGACGAAGAGAGTGGAGCATCTCCCTTATGATGAAAGGCTGAGGGAGCTGGAGCTCTTCAGCTTGGACAAAAGGAGACTGAGGGGTGACCTCATTAATGTTTAGAAATATGTAAAGGGCAGATGTCAGGAGGATGGAGTCAGGCTCTTCTCAGTGATGTCCAGTGATAGGACAAGGGGCAATGGGTACAAGCTAGAACTTGAGAGGTTCCAAAGAAAGACAAGGAATAATTTCTTGACTGTGAGGGTTACAGAGCACTGGAACAGGCTGCCCAGATAGGCTGTGGACTCTTCTTCTCTGGAGGCATTCAAAACCCACCTGGATGAGTTCCCTACTCTAGGTGGTCCTGCTCTGGCAGAGGGGTTGGAATAGATGATCTTTCAAGGTCCCTTCCAGCCCTTAAGATTCTGTGATTCTGTTTTGACTTCATTTTTTTCTCTCAAGGACTAACGAAATTCTAAGAAATACAACATGTTTAACCCCTAATATTACTAACACAAACACTTAGCTTATTGAAATTTTTCTGGGCCTTTTGGTCATTTTGGTAGTGTGTTGTGGTTTTTTTTCTCTCTTTCCTGCTTTTTCTTTTGGAAATTTCTTTAGAACTGGAGAGATGTCAAATCAGCTAGTTTGTCACATTGTAAATTGTGGAAAAAAAGTGAACAAAAATGAAACTAAGTTGTCATTTTGGACTACAATAGTGCAGCTACATTGGCTACTGATTGGAAAAAAATATCAATTGCAACTCTTCTTGCCCTAAGGATTGCTTTTGTGCTCCAAAATTTCTAATATGGGTTTTCTCTTTTGTTACTGTTTTTTTTAGGGTTTAATGAAGAAGTTTATCCGCTGTTCTACTCGTGTGACTGTGGGAACTATCAAAAAGTTTCTCAGCTTAAAATTAAAACTACCAAGTTCTTATGAGGTACATTTGAAAGAACAATGCTTGTATTTTTATTTCACTGGAAAGTATTAGTTTTTATAATGAAACTTAATCACGTTTGAACTCGAGGAATATTTTTGTAGTCCAATCACTAAATACTCCTCATTTTATTCCACATTATGTTTTCTGCACTTAAATGAGAAGTGATCATTTCATCACCAACAGTGACTAAAGTTGCTAATGAACTCCTACAGTTCTAGAAGCTTCAGTTTGTTGCTCACCTATGAAGAAACAGATATACTAGGTTTTGCTATTTTTATGAAAAAAATAAAAGGTTTCCACGTAGCTAATAAGAAAGTGAATACAGTTTTGAGCCAGCAGCTACTGGGGAAAAAGAGAGTTCAGCTAGATAAATTACCAAATTACTCTTCAATTTCAATATAAGAAGCTATCCAGTAATTAGGAAGAAATGAGGAGCAATGTAGTGGGTCTGGGATGGTAGTGATTTTCCACAGTAGCTCTTGCAGTGCTGTGCTTG
>WBNH01000392.1:236796-295744 GCA_013401255.1 Urocolius indicus | reverse complement strand
GGCCGGACATCGCTGCTGATGGGAAGTAGAGAGTAACAGCTTTATCTGCTTCGCTTTGCTTCTCGCACGCACGTGGCTTTGCTATCTCTGTATTAAACTGCTTTTATCTTAATCCACGAGACATTTGTCTTATTTTCTCCCCTTCTCTGGCTTGCAGAGGAGGTGGGTGATCAAGTGACGTGGTGGGCGCCTGGCATCTAGCCAGGGTCAAACTACCACAAGCAATAACATTTGAATCTTTCAAAATGCAGATACTTTTTCTGTACCTTCTCTAGAATTAGTTGGAATTCAGTGGAGAGAGGGTCTTTTTTGACTGAGTGATTTGATCTTGGCCAAGATTGTTCGCTGGGGGTATTACCTAACATAGTAGAAGTTGTGACGCAAGATGAAGCTGGGAAGTCTGAGACTCCTGCCTCTGTTTCCCCTCTTCCCAGGGATACAGAAGTTTTGACCTCAGCACAGACTATTTCTTCAGCTGATTCTCTTGCAGTAGTCAATGACGCCATGGGCTCCAGGCTGCCTTTAGCACAAACAGCAGCATCCCAGCTGTGGTTAGAGACATGGCTGAGATAAGTGCACATGTTATTGCAAAGCAGGAATATAGGCAGGAGTTTATCACAGTGTCATGACATACTGACCAGCCATTGTGATTTGATTTTGTTAATTATGTTAATTTAATCTCTCTCTGGCATCATAATGGCTCATGTTTCACAGTATGTGCTCACTCCAAAATTTTGATGTTCCTTTCCTCTAAGAACCAGAAAAGCATTATGCCTATAGTGAAAAAACAATTGTCAAAGGGTTGTCAAATATTTTCAGTGGAGAGTAGAAATGAGATGCCATAGTAGAGGTTCACCAATTAATTTTTTTCACAGTAAGATCATCACTTTTCAGTAGTTTGCCTTCAGTTTATGAGGAATTATGTTTGTATACTCAGAAGTACATTTTCCTTGCAATTTATAGTTCTTTTAAGATTCTTCTTTCTTTTTTAGTTACTTTAGCGTTTATTTTTTTTAAAATGAAAATTTCAGTACTACTGCTTAGTGTCTTTGGGTTTGAAAGAGCAATTTTGGGTTTGAAAGGCCTTCAAAAGAGGACGTAAGGCTTTCTCTTCAAACATATACTGTGTAGTATTGATAAGTGTAGGGAATGTTTGTCTACTAGTGATTTTTCTGCCTAGTTTAGCAGACTTTCTTCACACCTTAATTGAAAACACAAAAGTGAAAAAGTGAAGTGGAATACTAGTGTACAAAACAGCATATTGTCAGCATGCTTGATTTATGCAGGTTTTGCGTGGAATTACTGTGTAGTGATAAGAGTTGAGGGATTAACTCAGAGATTCACTTAGGAGTTCATTTAGCTGTTAAAATTTTGCATCTCTTTGTCTTACTGTTTGTTCTGTTGTATTTTAAGCTGGATGTACTATGCAATGGAGAGATCATGGGGAAGGATCATACCATGGAATTCATCTATATGACAAGATGGAGACTAAGAGGCGAAAACGTAAATGCTGTTACATTATTAATAAATGATGTTTTGGTGTATTTATTATAGAGAGTATGCATGCTTTCACAGCTTGGTCCAAAATATATTCTGTGACCCTTCAAAACCAACTTATTTACAAATGCATTTTGCATGTTTTCTGGATTTCTTATGTTAAAACCTGCAGCATGCACATTGTGTAGATTCTGAAACTTAAAAATAGCAGGGATACAAAGTTCACGTGCAAGTTTTGCTTAGAGTTTTAAGTCTAGTATCTTGCTCTTTTTCTCCAAATTTGCTTTTAGTGAGCTCTTGAGTTATGAGTTGAGGAATCTGCATCAAGCAATTCTATATTAAGGATCTGGAATTTTTTTCAGTCAGTAAACTGAAAGTGACACTGAAAAATTGTTGGCGAAATCTAATTGATTTATTACTGTTTCTGTCAATACTACATCCAGGGGCTTTTTCAAATATGCTGTGTAACACTAACATCCAGATAACACAGCTAAATGAGTTTTCCTTCATGTGTGTGTATATTTTAGAATTGCAATATTTAATTTATTGAAAGACACTTCTTACAAGTGTGATCTAGAGTTTGATTTAGTAGCCATTATAATGCCTTGTATATTTAAGTTGTTGTTGTTGTTAGAAGTCCTATTCCCATTTCCTCTCTTTCTGTAATACATTTGTTTGTGTGTGGCTGTGGGTTGTTCTCCAGTCTCTATTGGTTTGTAGCATATGCAGATTTGTTGTGTATCACTACCAGGAGAGGCTGTACTGGAGTACAGCTAAGGTTAAGCACATAACATATGTTAATGTATTGATCTGTAGAAAATTCCATACTATCTGTACTTTACAAAAAAATTAACTTAAATACTTGGAATAAAGTGCACTAGGACATGGACAGAGAAGACAGAGGATTAAGCACACTGTGGAGTTTTATAATTTATGTATTTCTAAAGTTTTTGCATTACTTTGAAGGGGAAGGAGATTGGATAGGTTTTAGTATTCATTAAATGAAGTAACGTTGCAGTGAAATTTGGTGATTGCTGAAACCGTAGTATTGCATCAATAAGGGAGCTTTATGCAGTATTTTTTCCAGTACTGCCTTGAACCAGTGGGTGTTTGTTTGGCTTGCCATCTTACATTTTTGTTAGCATTGGCTGTACTATTAGGAAGTGTTGAGGCAACAACTTTAGTGATAATGGAATTCTTTCATGACATTTAATCCCACAGCCCCTGCCTACAGATGCACTTCTGGCAATTGCAGTAGTTTGGAAGCAACAGTAATCTTCACAAAAATTATATTGTTTGTACTGGTTAAAATTTTTCAAAAATCTCAGAACTTTTTAACATTAAATCGATGTGAGAGTTAATAGCTAATGATTAAATTTGTAAGTTATGTTTACATACACATAGTATAATCAGATGTGTTCATCTTTATGTAGTTTTAAATTACTCCCTTGAAGTCAGCGATGACAAACTGACACCTGTAAAAATTACATTGTGCTGGTAATAAATCCAGTAACATCTGGACTTCTATTTTGTTTTCCTTAACTGTGTTGCATCTTGTTACAAATCTAAAGTTGTAATGGTAATTAATTAACAATCTCTCCTTTTGGATGAAGATCAAGTAAGTCTCCGTCTTTGGTACTATTCACCCTGAGCTTTTACTGGCACACCTGTGGACCTTACGAGAGATACGAGTAGTAAAGGGAAAATATCCACTTACTCATTGGAGAAATCTTTTCTGTTTTAAATAAGTATATTCAATTTAGGATTTAAGCTTTACATGTGAAAGTTGAAAAAAATAAAAATGGTAAATGTGTATGTCCAGCTGTGGATGCCTCTTATCTGATCAGAAAATCATCTCCTTCGCAGTTTCGGTGTCAGAACTGCTCATCTTCGCAAGTCTGCTCACAGGATGGCACTTTTTATCAGGTAAGAGGCACTCACGACTGTACATACTACAGTCATTAAGGTCCTCTCAGCACTGCAATTGTAATCCAAGTTGTGGAGTTTTCATAATTCCTCACTGCAAAGTGCTGTATGAACAAGGCCTGAGTATTTTTGTTCCTTCAGAGAACGCTCTATTGAATGAATAAATAGAGGCCATTGCAGAAGGGTTTACTTTACATTAGGCTATTTATCTTTTTTGTTAGAGAGGTACCATTCTGTAGGCTGATACTCAAATCAATCTGAAAGGATTGTCTACCTCTTTCTATCTCGTCCTTCTAACTAGTAGCAGTGGGCAGTCACTGACAAGGGATCAATGCTGAAGACTCTGAATTGAAAGAGACTACATTGGCTTCATCTCTTTATGGCAATTTGTATGAAGTAAATAAGTGTCAGATTTTTCTAATATAGTATTCCTTTCACATCTTTTAAAATCAGAAATGGAACGATGCCTTATCTCTAGAACAGAACAAACCAAAACATCCAGTACCTGCAAACTGAAGTTCATTCTTAAATTTCATTGATAAAGCTGGTTCATACCTATGTGAAATAATATCTGAGTTTCTTCATTGACAATCTTTATTTGAACTAATTTCTAAAGTTACTTTGGACATTTTGAAATTAATTTTTTGCTCAAGTGAAACCATTAATGATAGAGTCATTCCCCACTGTGGATGGCAGTAACTTACTGCAGCAATATCTACTTCAGTAATTAGACTTGTTCCACCATAGGGCATTTTATTGGTACAGTTACTGTGTAATTTTGTTTGCAAAAACACTGGGCCTCAATGGTTTACTTGGCAGTTTCAGTGAGGTGACTGTTCTGTGTCTGCTTGTGTGCACTTCCAATTAGAGCTGAGTATCTTTAAGAGACAATTACTATAATCTAAAGTGAAAAACACATGAAATGGCATTTATGTTAGTCATATCCTATGCAAAAACAATCGGAGACCAAGTAATTTATGATATTACAAATATATGTTCCATAATTACACATGCAATTATGTGCTCCCTGCCTTCTCTCCTAAATGCTTCTGCTACTGTTTAATACCCATATGTTAATGTTGTGATTTCTCTACATTCTAGTTTGTAAATCCTCAACAAGTATGATCACATTTAGTTGTGGTGATCATTTCACTACCATGACATGAAAAGTTTATTAACCTTTGTTGTTGTCTGTAGCAAGATCTTTCTGTTTTGGTCACTAAAGTTCATCTGTATTGCATGTGAAGAATATAGTAAAAATAGCTTCTGCAGTAATTCTTTTTGCTTCAAAATTTGCAATAAAAAAAAGACTGAAATTAGCTATGTTTCTCTGCCCTGTGGCAGAGACATAGTTAAGCCCATCCAGCTGCTGAAATAGTAAGATTCCTGTATTCTATGCTATAGAAAACATCCATTTTCCTAATGAAGATAAGGGGAAAACATCAGACTTAAATGAAATGCTGACAAGCTGAAGAATTTAGTAAAACATCACTTACAACAACAAGTCACCAGATATTCAAATGCATTTTCTGGAAACTCTCTCACTCTTGCCTCTCTGTCCCACAACATTTTTGTCTAGGTCAGGGATCCAAGCAGTTCGTGTTCACTTTTTCTTTTAACATAAAAATATATCATTAGATCTCAAGTTGAGGAGTTTATATTTGGGGGAAAGGTTGGCCCTTATCTGTGAGAAAAATCAGCTGACAGCAGTTTGACCTGATTTTTTGGGGGTTCTTTAATGCCAGAGTAGCATGGCACCCATTAACTAGTGCTGACTATTAGTATAGTTATGGAACCTCCATGTAAAACAAAATCAAAGTATGTCATCTGTAAATAGACTTTGATTTAGAAAGTATTAAATATCAGGATTGCTTTTTGTCAAACACAGCAACATGGAAATGAGTTCTTTGAGCACTCCAAGTCTATGTGTTGGAAAACATAAATCATGAAACAGGTATAATCAAATATGGGAAATATACATTAATGACAAGTAACTACAACTAACTCAGAGATGAAATATAGATTTGAAGCACAGGTATGGATTTAACTGTTGAAATGTATAGAATTGTTTCATACAAATAAAAGCGATTGTCAATACATCTGTCTTAGGGATAAGATATGGCTGTTTTTAAGGCAGTTTTTAGTTGTATTTCTTATTAATTATGTCCTCATGTTTCCTTGTCTGTTTTTGTTGTTGTTTTTCTCTTGCTTTTGTTTTTAGTCTTACCCTATGGTACTTCAGTATCGACCTAGAATTGACTTCGGATAGACCAAAGGGCCAGATCCCACTGAGATGAATCCTGCACTATTTGTTTACCCATCGACAGATTGCACAATGAATGGATGTGCCTGGATTAGGGGGACACAACCAGATTTTCAGCATGCAAATAAGGACGTTGTCTTTCTTAAAATTGTCAGTTGCATCTCTGTTGTTTCTATTAGAGAAAGCCAAGTGCCATTCTGCTACTGAAATGTGCATAAGATATTTGTGTCTCTTACAAGCGTGCTGCAAATCGTAGCCAAAATCATGAAGTGTACAGTCAAGATTCAAAAACTATGGAATATTTTTGCTTGCGTGTTAGAAATTTCTCTGGTCCTAATATTGATTACACTAGCAAAATGGCAGAGTGCTCATTCCATGTGGTGTTGCAGTTTCACACACTTACTATTTTACTGAATATTGTTGTTTAAATCATAGAGTACTGTACAAATAACTAAGGATTATACCTTGAAAATATTTTGTATAGAAAATATATTTAGTAAAGTGGTGATTGGGCCACTACCTTTTTCTTGATAAGCTTCTCATGGGTCCAGGTATAGCTCACTCATGAGTGTGCAACAGTCCTTTTGCAATGAATGAAGATGAATTACCCTTAAAAAGAGATGTAGAACATGGTAACTGAAAACAGTAACTTTAAACCTTCTAAATAGATTCTGCTAATATTGCTTAAAAGCATCGCAGCCTTTGTCATTGCACTTTCATATGTTTTCCCTAAAGACTGCAATTTGGGATACTAGCTGTTAAGGGGAAATGGCTTCTGGTCAGATTACGTTTCTTCTAATAAAGCCTCCATTAAAATTAAGCTTAAAATAATGTAAATGTCTGACACAAATGAATTTCACTGTAAAATTACAACCAAGACAAACTTTTACATAATAATTACCTTTCATGGTAAGCATTGGTTGGAGATCTATCACAGGCAAAGACAAAAATCATATCTAGCTTTAAATACAGTGTATTTCTTGTGACTGTCTGGAGCTTAGAATTCATTACAAAAATTTTCTTTAGTTAAAGTCACATCATAAAACTATTTCCATAAAACCCGAGGTAATGCAATACTGAAGATAAGCAGTCTGACCGAATTAGTTGTTCAGGACATTGTTTTTTCTAAGTCCTGGTAGTGCTGGATAAAAAGTGATTGCTGCCTTAGGTATTGCAAGCAAAATGATTCTAATGTAAATGTTTATTGGACTTTCTGGTAATGTCGCAGGGAGCATAGTAACATCTATGTTTTCTGTAGTCTTCCATTGTCTTTGCTCTGCTTAAAAATCAGTTGAGTTTTACACTTCAAATTCTGAGACACAGTTCAGTACCATTATATACTTTCTAGTTAATACATGCTTGCTAGGTATTGTAGATAACTGTTTACTTTCTTATGCCTTTTGCATACAGCAAAAAGGAACCAAATCATTTTTTTTTTCAGAAGCTACTATTGAGTGAACTAATCACTCTTACATGGGACAATGAAAATTATATCTTGGGATCATATATAAAAGATAGATGCAAGGCTGTAACTCCTTAGTAAATTTGGTTTTGTACATTAGTAGATTTCTGTAGGAGGAATAAGCATGTTGTGGATTAAGTTTGGCCCCTTTAATGTTACCAGAAGTTCTAAGATTGATGACTCGAGGAACCCATATATAGTTGGGTTGAATTCTGCCATTGCACTCCAAAGCCCATATGAAATGCAGAAATAAAGATGCTGTCAGTAGCAGTCTGTTTAGGAAACCTGCCATTGCAGGTCAAGGTTGCACATATTGTGCAGATGCCAGTGATGCAAAAGGGTTGGGAAGCTGCTCCTCCTTTCTGCACACATAGTGTGCAGAAGACTGATAGAGGCACTGGCTTGTCCACGCTGTAGGTAGGAAGGGGTGCACATGCTGGCTGCAGAAAGGGATCGTTTTTTTGCACACTCAGCCTATGATGTGCTACTCAATAGAAACAAGACAATACTCCATGTAGGAAGGGCCCTTCTCCTGTGCAGAGTCTCTTGGGAAAAATAGATCGTTTTGTATATACAGAGATCTCTTCATGGAGCAGCTTGGAAGAGCAGAGCATGCATTCTAACTGCATTCTTCTTTAACATATACAGTTGTTTTGTATGGTAGAAATAAGATCTTATTTGTAAATATTTACATGCACATACAAATGACACCTTACAGTTTTTATATATTTCACGTGTTTTTATACCAGAACTTTCACTGTAGATTGATTCACTTGACATCAAACGCCTGTTTCGCTGTATCACAAAACTAATCCTAGTACACTTAAGCATAGTTTCTGCTTGGTTCAGGGGACAATTTTTTTCTCAACAGTTGTGCTTTCTGCTTTGACAAATTTGAACAGACTTGTTTTTAAGATAAGAACACATTATTTTTTAGTCCATTTTAATTTATCGTCACAGAAGTTTGCAGTCACCTAAAAGGACCCCTGAAACAGGACTGCTTTGAATGTGTGGGCTTCTGAATGGCAACTAATAGAAGATTTGGCTGTGTAATGACTTTCTGTATACACGATTGAGAGAGATGTGAATTGTTTTGATGAGAACTGGACTTTGTTTTGTTTCATGATATTTTCTTGATGCAACTTAAAGCTAGTTTACAGAAGACAAGTCATCGTTTTAAGCGTGGAGAATATTGACAGATATGATGTAATGTTCCCAGCTGAGAATCATGGCATTAAATGCATAGGATCTAGCCACCTACACTTCATGCATTTCTGATTTGATGGCATGATGCCTGTGTGCTGTTATAGTTTAATAGTTTTTGTAGCAGTGAAGTGCCAGTGAAATACATATCTTAACTGGGCAGCTTGTGTAACACAAGCATTGCCTTCGTCACAGGAAATTTCTCTCTCATATAGTACATATGTGCCACGTGTCTACAGATAAGCATATGTAATTAATTTGTGCCAGTTAAGAATAGCTGAACAGCATAGGAGTATGAGAATGCATGTACAGATTCCTGTGTGCCAAAGATGGGGTAAAGTGAAATGAGTACCTAAGCATTCCATTAAATCTGCACCATATGCCATCCTAGAGCAGATGACTGTATACAGTCACATTTTTGGAGCATTTCTGTGACAAAGTGTCACCACTGCATGTTTGTAAAGAATAGGAATATAAAATAAGTGTTGCTGCCACTGTTGTTCCTGTGGCTTTCCCATATGGGCAGTACCTAGCTGCAGGAGAATAAGGTGTGAAAAAATTGTCACTACTACCTAACCTTGCTATCTCCTCTTTAGCACATTTGGTGCTTTTCTTTTTTCTTCCCTAAAAGTAAAAAAACTTATATCTGCTTTTAACTCTGGGGTAACTCATTGATGCAAGTCATAAGCAACTTGTTTTTTGAGCATAATTGTGTGGTGCGTTTTTTTCAGTAACAAACTGTAAACTGTTACAAGATACTAGAATATCTCAAACAATATGGATTTAGATGGTTAATCATGGAATATATCTGCCATCATGCATTCTTACACTGCTCATAGCTAAAGGCATAGTCCTGTAAACATTTTTAGTTGGATGAAATACCAAATAAGATTACTACAATAATGTGACTCGTTGCTGTAGTAGGTACCATTCACGTGAAAGCTTCTGGGATTTGGGTCCTAGGAGTATGCAGTGCTCAAAGTATATTGTGCATACCCAGCCAGCTTGCAGTTATTTTGCAAAAAAAAAAAAAAAAATTATAAAAAGTATTACTTTGACTTTAGTGAAAATGTTATTTAAAGCAAAGTGCCTGATCATTGATACAGAATACCTTTTAAGCCCATTATTTGCATTTGCTTCTGTGTTTTATCTATGGTCTTAAAATTTTCACCAAGCATATTTCTTAAAGCAAATGTATTGAGAACTTTCTTTCATGGGAAACAAGCAGAAAAAGAAATGTGTTTAGATAATTTTAAATTGACAAAAACCCCTCTCTGAAACCCTATGTGAAGGTAATTACTTTCATATTGGGATTATTTCATTTTCTGCATGAGGAACCCATGAATTCTGTATCTTTGTCCTTTTTTCTCTATAGGTTGCAATAATCTACATTGACTTTTCTGCTGTTATCAAAAACAGTTCCAATATGTCTGCAGAAGAGAGATCGATCACATTCCCTTTTATATATGAACTAGGCTCTTGTTTTCGGCTGCAGACAAAGTAATGGTTTGGAGTTCCATCTCATCTCTCCCATGGCTAATTGTTAGATGTGACTTTGTGAGAGAAGTAAAGAACTTTCTCTTCTCTCTTGTTGTCTAAAATAACAAAAGAGGCTAGGGTTTAGTCCTTTAGTTGAACCAATCACTGACCTGTCTTGTGCTGTTTGTTTCATGTCACTGAAAATATGAAGAGGCATTCACTCCCCAGAAAAAAATGTTCTTGGGAGGACTTGCAACAAAAGGAATAGCATCCAGTTCAGCTAAATACTATGTCTCATAGAAATACTAGAGAACAGATAGTTGTTCAAAGGCAGTGTTAAGTCTCGAACTAAGCAATTGAACTCTGTTTATAGAGGGGCTACATAAAATGCTGGTGAACTCCATGGACTGATCAAATTAATTTTTATCTTGGAAAAGACCAAAGGCAGTTAAGAATTACCTCCTTATCCACAGCAAATATATAAACAGAGAGGTTTAAATCAAGAGCTGATCTAGTTTCTTCACATAACCTAGACAGATTGAAGGCATCCGTTTGCTTCCATCAACAACATGTACGTCATGCAGGGTATTCCCCTCTCATTTTCCTTAATGCTGTGTTATTTTCATTTCTCTCAGTTAAAATGTCTCTTCATGCACCTTCTGTCCTGTAATTGATTCAAGGTTCTTGCACAATTTTTACTCCTTCCCATACCTCAACCCATTTCATGCCCAACAAGTGGAAACATTGAGGAGTTGTAAAGGAGAAATTGCACATGAGGAATCAGCTCATAGGTTTTGTTTGTCAGGCAGCTCTCACAGGTTTCAGCAGTTTTCACAGTTCAGCATTTTGAATCCTTTCTAAGCCACTTTGAAGAAGGTAATGCTTCCACAAGGTGTTCAGCTAAAGACACTTGTTTGAGGCAGATTGCAGTGTACTGGAGCATGTTCCAGGATGAATTCTGAGACATAAGGGGATAGATTAACCCTGATGACAATGTGAAAAGCTTCCAACTCCTCATTTATCACTATAGCTTTATCACATATGGATGGTCTGGCCTTCAGACCTCGGTTGAAGCATCCTTCTCTAGGAATGTCCTACAACAGATGATCTTATAATGGTAATGTGTTTTTCTTCATAAGCTGATCTAGCTGCTGAATTAATTTTTTTAGACCATGCTTTACACTGTCCATAGATTAGATTAAAAGTCCAATTCCAGAATAGAAAATTGATTAATTCATGAATTCTTGGCACATTCTTTCATCCAAGGTATATGCCCTAAATCCTCTGAGTTCAGGTGGCTTGCTGAGTAATGACTTTGTTTCGTTCTGTAGTAAGCAATTTATATCCATGCAGTTCTGGACTGTGGCAGTGAAACAGAGGAATTCTGTAGATAGACATGTCCAGGAACCTTTTTGTACTTGCAGGATGAGACCTCGTTCTGTATGCTTATGGTGGAGGAGACATTCTGGAATGAAAGATGTTTACAAGCGGAGGTTTTTGTCGTTAGTTTTAAGGAGAGAGGCATTAGTTTGACTTTGCATGTTTATCTGAACCATTAGGCATACTTTTCTTTGAAGTAACTTTCATGTGTATTTTTAGCAAATGCTTCTAACAAGGTTAATAATGTGACAGTTGACAGGATGAGGTGAACAGAAGTAGTTACTGTGCATTTTCCATGTTCCTCGACTAGAAAGCAAAGTAGAAGTTCAAAGCAGGTTGCTATACGATATACCAAGTTGCTGCAACAGTAAAAAGTTTGTGCTGCTAGTTAACATACTGAGAGTTGTATAACAAATGAAGTTGTAATGAAGATAATTATTATCCAAATGCAAGGCACATATGTTATGGTGGTATTCTACTCCTGAAATTGTGATTTGTATGACACTGAGTACAGGAGAGATTGTTGCTGTTGTCTCATGAATTTTGATCTGGTAAAATGAAATGTGCTCCCTTTTGACTGAAAAATATCACATACTAATTGATTTTAAATTACTCAGATATTTAGTTTGTTCATTAAAAAAATGATTTAAAAGTAAACTATTCTTAAGAATAAACTGATTGCCTAATAGTTTCAAGGGACCTATTTAATACCAAAGGTAATGCCACCCAGAAACAGACTTGGAATAAAGTGTTGGCACTTTTGTGGGAGTGCAGTAGTTCAGAGTTACACCTGGCATCAGTGAGGCAGAAAACTTAACTGTTTATAGCTGTCATTGAGTTGAATGGTTTGGCACACCTATCAGTTTCCAAAACAAAGTAGAAAAGGCAAAAACCAGCAGGAGTAGGATAAAGGTTAACAGACCTAGAGTAGCTCTTTGAGTCATAGCATGTGTTCCCCAAGAAAGCACAAAGGCTTGCATTACTGATGTGTCTGCTATACCTGGCCTGTGAACTAAGGAGAAACTTCAGTGTGCTGTCAATCCTGTAAACCTTCCAAAGCACAAAATAGTCACCAAGCTACTTTTGAGTGTTGTAGTTCAGTGATATTTTGGAGGGTGGAAAGGACAGACTTGGAGGATAATGAGAAGATATTAAGTATGTCTTACAGATTTTTATAGGTATTTTTTTAGCAAACGGCATTGCTGTCCTTGACGTGAGACCATTGATTAGCAAGTTGATTATTTTACTTCTGCAGGATAACATAGAATAAAGAAATCCAAGTATCTTGATTTCCTTTTCCAGGATAGTGATTAACTACACTGGAAAGTAATAGGACAATTTAACTATTTAGCTGACTGAAGTATTTCACTCTAAAAACTTACTGATCATATTTTTTTTTCTTAAATACAATCTTATTAGAATGAACATGAAGCAATGCATTTTTTTCCCTTATTGCAAACTTAATTATGGAAATTATTTTGCATTTTTTTAAATGGATGCAAAGCCTGAATTGTCAGATGTTCCAGGCTACCAATGAGATGAGACAAGAGTTACTCTCAATGGATCTTTTTTTTTTTTGGGATGGGGGCCTAAGTGTCCTTATATAAGCTGTGATCCAAGTTATGATAAGAAAGGAGCCTATGGTGAGCAGTAATAATGTTCTAATGCTTCCTTGCATTTGATCGGTAGTTGCCAGTTTTTAATATAACAGCCCTCACAGTACTTAGGAGCTCATAGAACATATTGTGATGTTATGTTGCTAATTTGTTTTAAAATATAAAATGTTTTAAGCTTTTTGTCAAAAGTGATAACATCATATTACAAATAAACCTTTTTGTGGTTGTAAAATTTAGCTTATAAATCATTCAAATTGAAGTGAAAAAAAAAAACACAGGTCATTGTTAATGACAGTCTATCCTACTATTAAGAATATATGTATTTTTGTAAAGGAAAAGCACTTGTAGATATTTAGTCAGTCCAATATCTATGTTAATGTTTTGGGAAAAAAAGAAAACAAAATGCTGCTTAGAGAATCACTTTTTTATCTTTTTTTTTTTTTCTCAAATGCATTTTCTGTTGGTTGATGGAATGTTTATTCTGTGTGAAGCTGTATAGTTAGTACAGCTGGGCTAAATACATTTCTTAACTTAATGAATTCTATCTGACTGTGGTAATACGTTTTCTGTCTGATCAGAATGCTGATTGCAAAGCATAGGCTGGTGCTGCTGGTTTTCATCTTTGATATTAGCTTCATCCTGCCTTAGAACATTACTACTTTGTACTAATTCCAAAAAAACCTATTTTTTTGTGCGATTTTTGTTTTCATGGATGTTTTAGAGTATATTTGGTTGTATCCTACTATACCTATAAACAATTTTACAAAATGGAGACAAAATTTTACATACTGTATTTAAAAAACTATTCCCCAGATAAAAAAGTTTTCCAGATTAGTCAAGATTACTACTTAACTTTCCTCTAAAGGAAACTACTGCTGGGGTACATTCGTGGAACATGATTACATCACTAAGGTTTTTCAACATTAGTACAGGTAGTATTTTTTTAAATTCAGAATAGCTCACATCTTGTAATATGTTGTGGATATTTCAAACCTCACTCTTAACTGTATTTTGATTCATCAGAGTGGATTAACACAGTTTTTAAAAAAGAAACAATAAAGCAAAACTGTGGCAACCACATTTATTTGTAGTTATTAGTGTATGTTCCAAAATCTGTTTACTTGTTTCAGTGGGATTCTAGAGGGCTCTACTCCATGGGCCTGATGCTGAGATAAGCTCTTCAGCTTGACCTTAATGTAGCTGCTTTCTTTCATGATCCTTGTAGCTACAACTTGAAGTGACCCAGAATTCCCACTTTCTCTCTGAATTTCCTTTCATGAGTGGCTAATATTTTCTAGATGTAATCTTATTATATTAACCTTCACCAAAAGTAAATAAGTTTTGCAGTGTTGAATGTGTACACTAGCAGTAGAATTCAGTGTTATAAACTCAGCTGAGTAAATACTTAAATAATTGGCAAATAGGGGGAGAATTTCACTCAGACTCTGAACACTTGTATTGGCACTGTCTCATTGATACACGTGCTTCACAAAGAAGCATGTGGCCAGGTTGTGATGTGTTTTATTACTTGAATATTGTCCATTTTTGCAATGTTTGTTAAGAGCCAATTTCTATATTAATTTGTTGGGGATTCACATCTCAAGGTCCGCAAAGTAGCATTTCAAAAATTTCAGTCCATTTGAGCTGAGTGCAATATCAGTGTTGCACTCCCCTATCTTTGAAAGAGCCAAATCCATTGTGTTTTGAAGTATTTTTAAAAGCAGTGTAAATTTCACCCAGTTTTACCAAAGGAATGTGGGGGTTTTGTTGTGTTTTTTAAAAAAATCTGTGCTAAAAATCCTTAGAAGCCAAGTGTGGCCCTGGGGAAAAATGAGCCACCTCTCAGCAGCAGTGAGAAACTAGGTAAGGGCAGTATTGGTGCTTCAGGAAGGTGGCAAAACCCCATGGTCTCTTGACAGAGAGTGAAGTGTACACTTTCACAGCTGCATTTGCATTTGTAAGAGATTTATTTTAGAACAACAGCTCATACAAACCCTGTAAATGCACCTTTTAGAATGTTATGTATAAATATATTTTATATGTAATGATATTTCTTGTAATGCAACTACCTGTACTGCTTGGTACTGGTGATGTTAAACTGAGAACATTGTGCTAATATCAAGGATGTTCACAGCACCTTTGTAACAGCTGGTAACAAATGACAGTTTGGTCTGACCTGTATGCTGCAAGATGCCTCTAGCCCAGTTGGATTAATTTTATGAAAAATCTAGATGAGCAAGAAGTATAACTAATCTGCTTACTAGCACTGAATTGCTCCTTTCTCAAAGCAATAAATATATTCATGTTGTAACATCTGTTGTGTGGCCTACAATACGAGTTGGTTTTTGTTGCATTGTTTCTATATAATTTATTTTGTGCAATAAAAAAAATCTCTGGTTTTATCTGACTCCTCTCTAGTTTGTAATATTATTTTAATTAAAACTTGTACTGCTTTTATATCTCAATCATGCAAGCGTACTATCAGCTCACAGAGCTGCAGAGTAGAAAGTGGAATACAATAATATTTTGCCATATAGAAACATCAGAAGGTACTTACATGACCTAATTTTGTCCTCATTAGTGTCAGAGAGAGTGTTACCATTCATTTCCATGGGTGCTAAGCCTGCCTAACACTAAAGCTGACTGGATTTGGCCCCCCATTTGTAAAATATAACCAAGAGTGTTGCACACACAATGTGTGTTTGAGGCTTTTTTGAAAAAGTACATTTCAGTGCCTAACAAACCCATAAAGCTTCTGACACAGTTGTTTTTTGTAAACCTAATTCCACTGCTTTTATCACGTCAGATTTTTTTTCCCCATTGCTGTTCTCTCCCTTTTTGATGTTGTTCTGAGTTAACATGGTTCCAGCAGTGTTTATTGTTCTGTACACTTACCTTCTGATTACCCTTTATCATCTGGTTGGGAGTTTTTTAACTCTAAGGTGTGGTAAAATAAGTTGGAAGGTAGAGCATATCCTTATTTATAAGCTCTTGTATGAACTAACAATCATCAGGCTTTATACTGACTTATTGCAAAAAAAAAAAAAAACCAAAACAATGGAGGAAGAGCTGTTATTCAAGAAAGCTCATACTTCTTCCTTGGATGCTACTGTGAAACCTGTAATACCACCACATGAGATCTGAGATGTGGTTCAGATTTGGAAATGTGAGAAAGGATTGCTGATTAACCTGTAATGACCTGAAACAAACAGCATTTTGCATCTTCTTGTAAAATCCTTCTAGACGTTCCTAGAAGAAGATAACAACTGTTTATGAGCACAGAATGTAAAGACTTATATGTAATATATTGCAACATGCACATGTGATTAGCTAAAACATGTTTTCCAGGGGACTAGTTAGTAGCATTACAGTTTGCTGATGCACAGGCAAAGAGCACTTGTGGCACCACTGGCTGCTGTGTAAGCTGTGCAGCAGCAGCAGCACAGCCTTGCTGGCTTTCTTTGAACCTTTCCTGCTGAATATTTGACCTCCAGGTTTCTCAAAGGTCATAGACTAATCCTTTCCCTTCTCCTAAAGGTATTCTTGAGACTTAGGATTTGTCAGTGGAAAACACCCAAACTTTACATATTGCTTCTATATTCTCTGTGAAATAGAAACTGAATCATATTTAAGTGCAAAATTTTGCTTCTAAGTGAAAAGCAATATTTCTTCAAGCAAGATTTCCATTAAAAATGTCACTGGCTGAATTATTTTAAAGAATTGTTTCAGGTAGCTAAAAATAGATTCTTTCTGAGGAAAAAAACCCACAAAAACATGCATAGGAGTAGTAACAAATGCCTGATGAGTTATAAACCCGGATTATGTTTTATTGAAGGAGGAAGGTAGGTGGTATACAAATAGCTATTTACATCAGGGGCACAGCACATGAATTTCCCTGTTAGAACCGTGATTCAAATTGCTCTCTGTCCTGATTATTTTTTTCTCTTTTATTCCAGAGGAGCATATGCTATGCAACATCATTACAGACAAGAATGGTGTTTTTCAAAAGAAAAGTGATTTAGTAATCTAGTTTTCATTAAAGAAACAGAAATTTGCTGGCAGTATGTAATATGAGCACCTCATTCCAGTGGCAGACTTCCAACATCTTCATTTGGAAAGAAGACTGCTGCATTCATAATTTATAAAAGCATTGGCATCTATCCCATTAAAATAACTCAGGAAGAGAAAACATTTTTGTATTAAAAAACACTCTGTCCATCTCTTCTGTACTATTTATAGGTGACATTCTGTCCTTTCGTGAAGGTACATAATTAACTGCTGTAAGTGCATTTGTAGGTATGGAAAGTAATTGCAGGTAATATACCTGTTCTTTGATTAAGCTGTATTTGGAGTCATTTGGAGTCACTTTAAGTTCCTTGAATTTAATGTTGTCCTCTCATGATTGATGATACACGACATCTATTTGTTGGTGCCCCCAAAGACTTCAGTCCTGCTGCCAGGAGCCTCTGCAAATGTTAATGTCCTCCTATATCTGTAGCACTGGCAGACCTACTTAAATAGCTAATGTTCTTCCTTTCGTTTTTCTGTCCATGTCTTTCTCAAAACGTTATGATTTTGTCTTGACTGCTTTCTAAAAGGTGTTTTATTTCCATACTCCTTCCTATAAACTACTAAAAGTGCTGTAGAGGTTAAAGGGACTGCTCTGTATACTCATCTTTTGCTGCACCCAACATCAAGATTTCTGAAGATCTTAAAAAGGGGACTCACCTGCTGCTCCTGCACTTTGCTAGGTTATGATGTTAGATTTGTAAACCACCTTACTAGTCATGAACTCCCATCAGAAAATTGGCTTTGAATAGCAGATCTAATGGTGTCTTCTGAGACAGATAATGCACGACTCATGCTAAGAAATAAATTATTCACTTGCAAAGCAAGAGGCTACTTGCCTAATAACACAGGACTCAAAAACATTTAACACAGTAACGTGAACAGTTTGACTATTACCAGTCTTGATGTAAAAGAAGTTTATCAAAGAAATGGCAGCATGGAAGTACTAGCACAAATGAAAGTAATGGATTACCTACTGTTATTGCAAAACCTACTGTGTAGCATTGTGTGTAGATTATGTCTTAGGTTTCATAGTATATATATTAAATAGTTCCTTAGATTTCCCACGGGACAGCATCCAAAATTGGCTATCTGGACAGCATTCGTTTTCTCTAAGTTCTGGAGCATATTTGAATCCATTAAAAAGGAAAGGGAAAGGAATGTAGTCCAAATGAGTTCCCCTTGGAAGCAAAGAGCATCCAGAATAGCACCTGTATTTTCTATGCATTCTTTCTGTTGATTAGTTCACAACATTAATCAGCAATTTGATGGACTTCTAGACCCTTTCTCTTCTTGCCAATGTTCAGCTCAGATTGTTGTTCTCTAGTAATGAAAATCCCTGGCATGAAAAGAAAAAAGGCATGGATTTATACTGGTAAATAGTTCTATAACTTGCAGAAGTCAACCTACCCTTCATGTTCTGCTGATTTTCAGAGTCTCTCTTCTTAGAGTGAAAAGTTGCTTCCAGAGTACCTTATAAATAAAGAGAAGAACATTGCTGATCTGCTTGAGGTAAGCAATATGTAACTTGTTTTTCAGTTTTTTTAATACTTGCTATTTTGAAGAGCTCTCTGGTTAATACTTCGAGAGGATGAATGTTCTGGCTTAGAGCATTACCAGTCTAGTCTGTCATCTATTCACAGACATATTAAATCAAAAATGTTTGGTCACTGTGACAGGCTGGTGAAAATTTGTGTTAATACAAGAATAAATAAACAATAGTTTAGCTTATTTAGAGAAGTTATACTATGAAGGATAAAATCTGCACTGTTCTTATTTTCAACCAAAGTCTCCTAGAATTCAGTTTTCTGTACCTGCTATGAAGACCCCAAGGTATTCTGTTGCAGCATGGTAACAGCATGGAACCAAACGTATGTTACGTAGATGCTTGACCCAAAAAACAGGCACATGCTTAAAGAGCACTCACGTGTGTAACACAACACAAGTGCATAGGATTTGAGTGGTGCTATTCTGGAAGCATGAATGGGCTTACAAGTGACATGTTCACCATTTGTTTCACAGATTGTATCTAAAACAAGAAAGTCACTTGGAAAATAGATGCCTACCATGTCAAAGGAATCCATAGTGCTTTGCAGGTTATGTATTTAAAACATACCTGTGCAGGAGTGACTTTGCCATGGCAACGTGGCCATAGGTGAAAGTAGAATAGAGCAACTTAGCACAAGAAAGTAATGATACATTCAGCTGCAGCTGCAAGATAAATTTTCAAGGTAAGAATAACATGAAATTGGAATTCACTCTGAAATCTGTTCAGGTCTGTCCCCTGGCTTTGGAGAGAAATGCCCAGAAAAACCCTTTCAGGACTGAATATGATGAGCCTCTTACCATACGCATTCAGCCTTGAAACGCTCTTGCTTCTGCCCACAGCTCCTGGCCCAGACCTATTCTATGGGAAACACATTCGCAGGAGTGAAAAAGAAATCTTTTATCAGGAAACAGAGAAGGGTGCTGTGTCACTAATATTGGGGCATTTGCCACCATGGTGGAACTACAACAATCACTACTGAAAGAAGCTGAAGAGAGACAAAATTATCTTAAGTTATTCATAATATCAGATGGATTTTGTGAAAGGGATGGATGTGGTAGGAGAGACTACTTGTCTTTCCAGGGGAGAGAGCTATGCCCTAATTTTCTTTATTCTGATGTCATCTACTGCTAGTCATAGGAGGAGACTGGCTAAAGCCAAATTTGAATAGCCTGTAGGAAATTCAGTCTTCACCTGTCGTAGTTCTCAGCTCTCTCAGTTGGACAACAGCAGGTGTGTCCAAGAATTTCCAAAGAATTACAGAATGCACCATGTGGAGGAAATTGCTCAGCATGACAACAGAAGGAACACCAGGCAGCCACCCCACAGAGCAGCAATAGGAAACCAATTGAGTCCAAGTACTGTAGCTTCGTTGGTGCAGCATCACTGTTCAGGCTATTAGCAGCTCTGTGCAATGAGTGTGGAAACTGGCAGCAGATGGGCAAGGGCTGTGGGTTTTGAGCCAAGCAACCAGCTCGGGTCATTGCAAGTCAGGCTACCTTTACACCGTGCTTCATTGTATACAAGATGTTTGCCTATAGAGTATAAATAAAAAAACTATTTCAAAGTATATTACCATTCACCAACAAATACATTTTTAATACCACCCTTCTTAACTGCTGCCAAACCATGGCTCAGACGAAAATAGGTGACAAGCAGATACAACAATGTCTCTTAAATATCCTCCAGTTTTGCTACTAGGAAGATTAGACTTAGTTGCAGGTACTGTTATTATTGAGTTACTAGAGAATTTGACCTTGGAAAAAGCAGAAGGGCATCCTGGAGTCTTAGCACAGAATTATAAGCAGGAAAAAAAAAGGTGTCCTACCTGTGGCAGAAGATAGGAGGCTTCTTGGTGTGGCCATCAGCCTGAGGCTGAGGCTGTGAAACCCAGTGCAAGACACGGTCTCTGCATTTCAAGGTTTTTTGCTGCTAAATATTTTGGGAGCACAGGTCTTGGGAAAGGAAAGCCTCCAAGGAAAGCAGCTGCATTGTCTGATGTGCTTTTATTTGCCCACAAGCAACTACTAGAATAAGAATATTTATTTGAGAGTGGGAGTGGTGGAAAATAATGTGGTAAGGAGTGCACAGTTGTGAATATAAATCAAGCATTTCTGTGAGAAAGTAAGCACTAGATAGTGCTTCACACTGTTAATAGATTCTAAGAAAAGATACCATGTCCCAAGAGCCAAAGCAGAGTGGGTTGTAGCCTGATGCTAAGAGAACTTATCTAAATGTAGTCCACACAGAAGCTGATGATTGTTTCCATTTACGCTATGAGTCAAACGTGTTTTCTTCCACTTCAGTAAAGGACCAATTATACACATCTCTAAAAACCTACAGGTACAAGCACTTCTAATGCAATAGACCACAAGGCACATACACATATCATTTGACAAACTGAAGCTGAACTGGATCTGCAGCTCCTCATATATCAGTAATATTTTGAAAAGGGGGAGAAATTCAGTTTTGTTGAGTAATGACCCGTGAAGGTGGCATTAAGGATACTCAAAGCATCATAAATCCCTTCAAAGCAGAACTTTAAATGCTCCAGTTATGCTTCTGCACAATTCACTGAGAGAGATGGCAAAAAGATTTTACCTAACTTCCATGAATATGTGAACAAGCCAGCAATGTCCAGCTGTGAAAGTGATTCTGAGTAAGAATGAGAAGCAGCAACACAACACAGTCCTGGTTGTTGTCAGCAGAGCAGTGTGGATGCATGCAAGGCCCAGGTTCAAGAGTGGGACTCAGAGACAACACAGGCATCCAAGCCTAGGAATGGGAAGAAACGTTCCTATGGGTTTGTCCAGGATCAAATGGATTAAAGCTTGTTTTAGCTTTCACAGTGCTTTTGTCAAGGGTGGAATACATATGGAATCATAGAATCATAGAATGAGAGGGATTGGAAGGGACCTTTAGAGATCTAGTCCAACCCCTCTGCAGAAGCAGGTCAACCTAGATCAGGTGGCATAGGAACATGTCCAGGTGGGTCTTGAAGACCTCCAAGGAAGGAGACTCCACACCCTCCCTGGACAGCCTGTGCCAGGGCNGCCCAGAACTGGACACAGGACTCCAGATGAGGCCTCAGCAGGGCAGAGGAGAGGGGGAGAAGAACCTCCCTTGACCTGCTGCCACACTCTTGTTGATGCATCCCAGGATGCCATTGGCCTTCTTGGCCACGAGGGCACATTGCTGGCTCATGGTTAGTTTATTATCAATCAGGACTCCCAGGTCTCTCTCCTCAGATCTGCTCTCCAGCAGGTCAACTCCCAGCCTGTACTGGTGCAAGGGGTCCTTGTTGAACCTCATGAGGTTCCTCATATGCAGTGTTTGTGCTTTGCATTCAAATAAAAATGACTTTTCAACAATTTCCCAAAATCTGTGGGCTTTTTTTTTTTTTACTTTTCTGATTTTAATGGTAAAACTTAACGCTGGAAAGCCAGAAGGCAAAGCTTCTCCTTAGCACTTAGTGGTGTGGAGCTCTGCAGATCTGACAGTAGCAAAGGAAGAGGGAGAGGGTTTGCTGATTGGAAAATGTCTTATTAAATCACAGAAAGTGCAGAAGATTTAAAATGTAACTCACTGGATTGTACATCAGGCTAGAAGCCAAGGAAAGCAGAATTTTAAAAATACCTCACACCCTAATTTTATAGATGTTCTCCATGTTCTTTAATGTCAGGCCTGTACAAAGCCAATAGTTGAGCCCTAAGCTACTAACATAGAATTTACTGCTGTTAACAGTCACTTCAAATCAGCCACTCACTGGGTTCAAATGTGCCCATGTCAGGATTCTGAACTGTAAATAATACCTAGTGCTTAGGCAAAAACTAAGCTTAAATACTGAAGGCAGCTGCTGTAGGTCATCTGTAATAGCTGGGGAGGATATACTCTGTTGCTTTGCAGTAAGCAGAACAAGGAGAGCAATGCAGTTATTCATATTCAAGAGCTGTTGGCAGGAATGTGCTGGGTCCTCCTGTTATAAGTTCTTTATATATGCTATATATGTCACAGGTATTTGTTTACACCATGGAAAGATTTTACTCGCCATCATTTGCTATCAGTTGGGCTTGTGGAGCTATGAGCTTTTGCCACTAATTTTACCAGCAACAGTGACTATTCTGTTTGCTGTCCACACCCAAAGTCCCACCTGAGAAGCCAGCTGCATTACCTATCGAATCAGATGCTGGCTTACCAGACCTGACAAAAGATTTCCCTCTGTTCGTCATTAAAACATCTTTGTCATTTTAATAACAACAGCTCTACTTGAAATTACCGTGGTTAATTTCTTTGCAACCAGCGTTCCTGGTGATAGTTGTGTCAGCAGGATGGAAATTGCTGCTATACCAGCAGTCTAAGGTATGCACAGTTGCTAAGGTCTGAATGCAAAACTGTCTTAGTCCTCAATTGCTCCTTCCTTATTATCATAACACCAAAGCATGGGGCATCCTCCACAGGTAACCCCTACTCTGGAAAACTCCCATTCCACCCATCTCAAGTGACCCAAACACACAGGGCAGCTGCAGCATCTCCCACCCTGACTCATGGTGGCAAGTTAATGGATTTACTCCCCTCTGCCTTTCAGCTCAGAAGACTCCCAGGAGATAGGCCCCTGGCAGATGGGCTAATTTTGTATCTTAAGTCATGACACCTGTAACATAAATAGTGCCCTGGAGTGCTCAGGGTAGTGAGACTCCCAGTGTCTCAGAGGCAGCAGGATGATGTGAGTGGATTTGTTCTACAAGTGGCCTGGTTAGCTACACTCAGTTAAGAATGCATTATTTTCTTTATCCTGGTAATTACACTAATTTCTCCTTCTATTCTCCTTACTGCTGTCATTATTCAAATGTTTCACCTTTGGTATTAGGTTCATATCATGGGCTTACAATTGATAGTCCCATTTCCTTCACATCTCTCTGGCAGTATGCTTTACATGCCAGAAGGACAGATGCTATACATTGGTACTGCATTTCTGAGTCATTCCACAATGGTTATTGCACCCATGAAATTCCCTTCTCCATAACCAAGTGGGTTTGGTTCCCCTGTGCCTCCTGCCTCTATGGAGACCTGCTTCAGTTGTTAATAACCTTTATGATATTATGCCTGAGAACAACTGTAGTTCTTTTTCTCTTAAGCATTAAATCTAAACCTTATTTTTTCTGTCTTTTTCCAAACTTTCTGTAAGGTAGCTAACACGCTCACTATATCCTGCTCAAGGGTGCCAGTGCCCCTTCTACTCCAGTGTGACTCCCAAGGAAATTAGAACTAGGACCAGCTCCTGTGCTGCCTTTGCCAATAGTTTAGGATCAGAGAGACTCCATGTGGCAAGGATATGGACAAGGTAAGACCCTTCTGGAGGAGAATCTGATTCTAAACTTTCTCAGTTTAAGTCTGGACTCAAGCACCGTGTTCGTGTAGAGCAGATTAGATTAGCCTCCAAGATTCCCTCTTTGGTATATGCAATATCAAACCTCATTTCTCTTATTGCAAACAAAAGAGAGAGAAAAAGCATGTCATTGTGCACTTTCCTCCTGTGATCCATGGTAGTGTGTGTTACTTGCCACAGGTGACGACGAGTTTGCAAAACCAGACCACACTCAAGAAGTTTTGAAGGTCTCCTCCACAGCACCCACACATAAGCTGAAGTAACGCCACTGCAGGATGTCCTCAGGATCTCCCAGTAAGTCTTTACTTTCTTTCCAGTGTGGACTTGCTGCTGGGATGAAATAGGGTGATGAGACTAGTTCCTCTGTCCCGCTGGCCCCTTTCTGAAGTGCAGCAACTTGTATTGTACTACGGGGACACCTAGTTAATGTTCATGTCACCTTGGAATTTGTTTCAATATGAAAGCAATATTTATAGTAAAGTGGGTTGAGTACAAACATGGTAAGAATGGACCAGAGCTCATCACTGCCATTTATTAATCTTTCAGTTAGCTAATTAAAGCACCAGAACATGGTCTTGCTCTCTGCATTTCTTCCTAGCAAAAGTGAAGTATTAATTGCACCCTTAGCTACAGGAGGACATTGGCAAGAGATGTTTGGACCTGAGTAGCTTTCTGGCTTTGTTTCAGTCTGTTTCTGAACATCTGCTGGGGCGGGTGGCTGCTTCAGGGGGGACTGAAAATTAAGTTTATTGATTAATTTCCTTTATGAAGGATCTGAAGGGAATGACTGCCTGCAGAAATAATAGTTGTTAAATAACCATATTTGGAAAATGAGTCAGTGAGAAAATAGCATGCAAATCCTCCAGCTTATCTCCAGCAGGGAAAGAACAGAGACGTGCTAAGAAAGGGGGAGAGATACTGACTTGGGAGATGTCAAGTTAAAATGACCTTAACTGGAACTTGATTTCATTTTTAAATGAAAAATCAATTAGGGACAGGTTGGAACTGCCCATTTCAAATGTTAAAACTTTTTTCCTAATGAAAAAAATTCCACTGAAATAATTGTCCATGTGTGAAATATTTCTAAGTTCACAAGTGTCTTCTTATGCTGGGTATATAAGAATTTGTTTTATCCTTTACCTACTTTCACCTGCTTCTTCTAGAAAAAATACCTAAAGGAGAATTCAATGATGCATGTAAAGTATGAATAAGAAAAGAAAGGGAAAAGAAACATCCCTGTGTTGTATGAAGTACATGGGTATCATTCACAAGGCTGATGAGGCCTCCAAAAAATTAAAATATCTCTCAGACAAATCCTTGGGTTTCAGACAGCCAGGCAGCAGCCCGTCTAATTAGCTACAGTTACCATCTCTTTAGTAGCTTTGTCACTGCTGACCTTTCTCATTTACTGTGAGTCTTTGTAGAGGACATTTTCTATAGTCTTTTGTCCTAGCAGCTGGCTCTTAAACCCGGGAGCAGACTGAAATAGTTTCTACCTTGTAAGAGTCCTTGGGTGTCTTGGGTCTCACTTTCTCTTGTGTTCCTGAAGTTTCACCAGGTTTTGTGTTGATGTGGGCTTGAAGTGCTAGGAAAATGGTAACATTTGTTAGTTAGGAACCTTGGTAGAGGTGGAAGGAGAGAGGAAACCATCAACAATCTGATCAGAAATACAAAGTTACATCCTTGCTTTTGTTCCTGACATAGGGACTGGAATGGGAAATGGTGAATGAAAAGGTATAAAATCTGATATTTACTAAGTAAATTTTACAACTCATGCATTAGACTGGTAGGCTGCTGTGGAACAGAATAGCTTCACACTGATGCAACAGAAATGTTCCTTGCCAGAGCTAAAACCAAAAGAGCGCAGCACCAGAAGGTTTGCAGTGAGATGGGGTGGAGTTGAGCAGCCACTCTGGAAGAGCTGTGGGGACCATTATGCTCAGGACTGCCACGTCCTGGGGAGCAACCAAGGCTACACTGGCAGCTGGGAAATGCTTTCAAGTCTTGGGCTGCAAGGTAGAAAAGGTTTACAACAGCATTGCATGTTTTCACTGCAAATCCATCCCCACCTATGCAGTACAGACATCCCTAACACCAGTAATACTCCCGTTTTTCAAAAGCCCACAGGAAAGAAAGCAAGCCCTCCATATGCCAGAGGCTTTTCAGAGCACAAGCACAACACCAGGAGAGACCTGGGGGTCTGGCTGTGCCCTGGTCTTCCCTCTTGGTAGGCCCTGCTTTGCCTCACGTCTGTGCTCTGCTCCTTGAAACTGCTGTGCAATTGGGAGACAGTAGAACAGGATCTTTTAAAAATACCTTAATTTACCATCTGATACCAACCTTGTTTTGATTCCCTCTGTTGCCAGAAAAAAACACATACTGCATTAAAGCAAATTAAAAGCTCCTGAGTCTCATCTGTGAGAAAAAGTGCTTTCCAGCCCACCTGAAAACTCTTCTCTTTGGAGTGGTTTTGCTATATAATTGTTCAAAGATATAAGTTCCAAAGATTAATACAAGAAGCCAGTTGATGAGAGAACTATTGAAATACAGGGCTGCAAATGCAACCAGTGAAGGGAGGATTGTGAGGAGTGGTGTAGGCACACAGCAACCTGCAACACAGCAAAGTACAATGAGATGTATGCGGGATGGGATGGCCCTTCCTTAGCAGATGAGGTTGTCACAAAACCAAAACACCTCAAAGCTATGAGGAGTATGTCAGAGGGCATTAGCTCTCGCCAGTGAGGGCTTTAACAACTCTTTACAAGATGATCCTTAGAAGAACTGTATTCAAACCCTCTATTTGCAGTAAGGGTTGTGTTCTGGCTCTGGACTGCAGAGCACTGTTATCCTTGTTCTGTTTGCTTTAATAAAGATGGATGTGTTCCAGTGAAATACAAATTATTTCCTTCTAGTTGAAACTTCCTCTACATCTTAATTGGATGTACTGTAATTTGCCTTGTGAGATTGAGGAAGAGGAACATGCTGTGCCCAGTCTGAGTCGTGAATGGGCTGCTGAGGTTGTTCCATCAGCTCCCTTGGTCAGCCTCAGAGCCTACTTGCAGATGGATGAAGATATGTGCTATTTTATGTAATGTAACATAATTGTTTAGATCACCAGAATGTCTAGAAATTCCTAAAGTATTCCACTGACTTTTTTCCACAGGCAGCGTATTCAAAGTAGGTGTTGCAAGTGCCCTTTTTATTCCAGACATTAGTTTGAGCTGCACCCTTTCTGCTAGACAGTAGCTGTATATTAGCTAGCTCTTGCACTGGGGCTGTCATAGGGAAGACAGACAAGTATCAGTTCTGACCTCTGTCCCAAAATGGCAAACAATAATCTGCATTGGCATTGAACTTAGTGTAGAGGTTCAAGTCAGTTACACTTATATGAAGAACAGTGTCAAAGAACTGCCTACACTTCCTGCAGTAGGTTTACTGCAGCTTTGTATGGACTTCAGCAGGGTCACAATGATGCTTGTTGAGTTGACCACAACTGGTCCCACAGACTCCTTCTTTCCTTCAGGTAAGAAGCAAAATCCCACCTTTAAGAAAACCCAGCACTTTAGAATCATAGAATCAAAGAATCATTTTGGTTGAAAAGGACTTTTAAGGTCATTGAGTCCAACCAGTAACCTCACACTGCCAGGCCCATTACTAACCCATGGCCCTCAGCACCTCAGCTATGTATCTTTTTAATATCTCTAGGATTGAGGACTCCACTGCCTTCCTGGGCAGCCCATTCCAAAGCTTACCAACTCTCTTGGTTAAAAAGTTCTTCCTAATTTCCAGTCTAAACCTCCCCTGATGAAACTCGATCCTGTCCTTCATTATTGGAGAGAAAAGACGGACCCACACCTCACTACGACTCCTTTTCAAGCAGTTGTAAAGAGTGATCATGTGTGCCCTCAGCCTCCTCCAGGCAAAACATCCCCAGCTCCCTCAGCTGCTCCTCATATTACTTATGTTCTTGTAGTGAGAGGCCTGGAACTGGACACAGTATTCAAGGCGCAACCTCACCAGTGCTGAGTACTATGGGAAAATCACTTCCTTGGTCCTGCTGGTCACTATTTCTGATACAAGCCATTGACCTTCTTGGCCACCTGAGCACACTGCTGGCTCATTTTCATCCACTGTTAATCAAGACTCCCAGGTCTTTTTCAGCAGGACAGCTTTCCAACCACTCTGCCCCAAGTCTGTAACATTGCCTGGGGTTGTTGTGGCCCAAGTGCAGGTCCCAGCCCTTGGCCTTGTTGGACCTCATACAATTGACCTCACTTCATTGCTCCACCCTGTCCCAAGTCTTTCTGAAGAGCCTTCCTGCCCTCAAACAGATCTACACATCCACCCAGCTTGGTGTCATCAGCAAATTTACTGAGGGTGCACTTGATTTCCTCATCCAGATCATTGATAAAGTCATTAAACAGAACAGGTCCCAGCACTGAGCCCTGGGAAACCCCACTGGTGACTGGCCACCAACCACTCTCTAGGCCTTTCTTTCATGTCTTTGATCTTGCACTCTGGTGGTTTGGGGCTTACTTCCAATAAGAAGACCAGCAATTTGCTTGTTTGTTTGTTTTAAACAAGTGTGGTTACTGAGAAGTAGATCAATTCACTGGTGAGCCTTTGAAACTGGGGGCTGAGGAGGAGGCTGAGTATATGACCAAGGGAGAGAGTGCTAAAGGAGGTGGGTTTGTTTATCCCGGAGTGAGATAAACCTGGGAGGCTCTAACTGTTACCAAAAGGGGTGTTAGACAGTAAAACGAGGTGATTTCAGTAAACAGAACCTTCATTAAATACTAAAATTCTTTGTGTCACTGACGTTACACAGCACAGAGAATTAGCATATGCCTGTGTACTGGTAATACCTCTTCACTGCTGAAATAAAGCCAGCTTAAGCAGTAATTCACGTATTCTCTTCCCCGACAATATCTGGAGCTTTCAGTGGTCTTGCAATTTCTGAATACTGCCCTGACAGTGGGTGGGAAAAAAATTAAAAGCTTCAAGTTAGAAGCCTGAGTTTCATGGGAATTGTAAATGTCTCAACAAATTTCAGTGGATCTTTAAGCAAGCAAAATGAGAGACTGCTCCAATGCCTCTGTGTAATCAATTGCAACATTTATGACTCAGACTATGAAACATGCAATGCTGAATTATTCACTCCGGGCCAAGAAGGAAAATAAGGCAGTGAATCTTATACTGCAAAGTATTATTACAGGACAGCAATGGTGTTTGGAACTTCTAACAATCCTGTTAGTGTAAATTAACTGAAAAATAGCAAAACATACCATGCTTAGCTTTTGAACACACAGCACTTTATTTCATGATTATTTTTTAATTTACACTTTTCTCAAAGCAGGAGAAAAGCTGAAGTGGAAATGCACATGTGTATTAAATCAACATGATGTAACATGGTAACTGTTATTTCACTTGCTTTTGATCTTTTGCATGCAGAGCAGTAGGGCTTAAAGCACTGGAAATGTCACAGCCTCTCCAGCCCCTGGGCCTTTGCTATGGATGCCTGAAGTAGTCATCATTTGCCTACAAAGCTCAGTAAGTGATCCAAGCCCAGATTGTAAATATCTGTTGGCATTTTCTCAGAAAGATCATGCCCTGAGACAACCTTTTTGCATTTTGACTAGCTCTGAGTAACTCATACCCAATACTAACATTGCTTGAAAAGAAGTTATGGGAGAAAAGCACTTTTCAGACCAGTAATTAAATCAGGCATAAGACCTCCTGAACACTAAGGTCAGTAAAGCACATGTATGTATTGGTTTAATTCAGAAAGCAGCCTTATTACCATACCAATTTTTAGACAAAAATCACCATTTTTTTTCCTAACATTTTAGATTACCAGCCAAGGATCATGCAAAGTCTATATGCTCAGCTAGAAGTTGCCTGAGCGAAATGTCCTGCTTTGGGCTTCAAGCTTTATGGAGAAGCCTTCCTGCAAGAGCCTGGCCCTGGCTCTACCTTAGGGAGGGTTCCAAGGCCCATTCCTGCAAGGTAGGAGGGCTTCAAGGTAGGGTATGGCTTGCTGGGTGTGTCAGATGTGCACTTTTTCCATAGCAAAAGGTGATTACAGAGAAAGTAGGGGATATACATTCCGTTTCCTTCTAGAAAGAATTCAAATCCACACATCCTGTTTTCAAGGCAACTGCTTATCCTGGAAGAACACTCTTTCCCCTAGCCTTTTGAACGTGTGCCACCAAACCAAAATTAATTAAGAGACAAAGCACAAATACAAAGGAACAAACAAACAAACAAAAGCTGCAGGACTGTAAGCTAATGCTTAGAGCACTCATGAGGAAGACTAGTGTTGTGAACTGTGGTTCCTGCCCCAAGATAAGTTGTGTTTGGCACTTGTATAGGAATACGTATGAGCATTTCTGGCAGCAGAGAGAGTAACCAGGACTCCCTACTTCCACTGGAGTGATTTGAGCATGTAGAGTGCTTCCCTGAAGAGTGTCATGGCTTCTGCTGGTGGGATGGGGAGCATTGCCTCGTGAAGGATGAAGCAGTCACATCATGGCAAAGACATCTTGTTCAGAATCACAGCTTTCTTTCCCAGAGGCAGAAGCAGCTAAGCATCAGACAATAATGAATTAAGAGGACCCCTCCTCATTGTCTGCTTTACAAGAAGACAGGAGCCACCATGGCATCTGTCTGCCATCTCTGAGGCTTGCAAACCAACTGCAGCATGAACAAGAGATTCCTGTGAACTGGCTGAGACAAAGCCCTGCCTTTGACTGTAAAGGAAGTTGAAGCAGAGCTGGATGCTCAGTTTCTTGGCTCTATCTGAGCTGAGACAGCTCTGGATGTATAAAGTGGCACAACTCTGGGCACCTGGGCATTGTGAAGTGGAAAAAGTAGCTATCTGTCAAACTGAGTTTTCTCTGGTGCTTGGAGGCAACCAAGTGAAGAGACTGGGATCAGGTACTCACATCCTTCATAAGTCCTTTTTAATGCTGCCTGTATCCTTTCTTGCCCAACCCCAACCGCATCTTTTCTTTTTTCAGCTCTGTTGGTCTGAATTCTGTCATTGCAAAGACCCTATCAAGTCTCTGAAAGGATGAATACTTCAAGAGATTAGGTGTTTTTAGTGCAAGTAAGAATAAGAAAAGCCCTCCAGTATAAGGAAAAGATAGTTTTAAATCTGCCTCCAATTTCAACATGAATCTAAAGGTTGCCTGTTCAAGAAGCTTCTGATGAAATTGTTGTTCATTTGAGTATTTAGTGACACTAGCTGCCTTTAAGGATATGTAAGTTTGTCTGTAATGACTTTTAAAGTCTGAACATGCTCAGCCAGGACATGTTACTGGAAGAGAGATCAGCATTGGCTCAGTCCTGCTGCATTGGCAGGCGTTTCCCATCACTGATGTCTGGTTTTTTTTGACACTGGAGCCAGAGGGAAGAGGCTGAAATGAAAGTTAGGATTGGCAAGGAGAGGGCAAGGTGTAAAAAAGTGAATCTCAGCATTCTAATCACAACTATGATTATAATTAGAGATACAGCAAAGATAAAATATGCAGCATGCCAGAGAAACCTATATATTGAACTGCTTCTGGATGGCTATCCGACAAGTTAATTACCACAATAATGTTGAAATACTCAGAATGATTGCTTGGAAGTGGACTTGGCGTTCTGTCATCACAGCAGCTAGAAACTTAAGGGAGTAAAGAAAGTTGTGAAATGAGAGAAATATTTCTCATCCTGAATGAGGGGGTTCAGTCTAGCAAACCCTATATTACAACTAATGTTAAAGACTCATAGAACTATTACAGTTGGAAAAGACCTTTAAAGTCAAGTCCAATCATTAACCTCACACTGCCAAGCCCATAACTAAACTAAACCATATCCCTCAGTTCCTCATCTATGTGTCTTTTAAATATCTCTTGGGATGAGGACCTCACCATGTCCCTGGGCAGCCTATTCCAAAGCTAAGCAAGTGAGATCCCAAACATAGTCTGGACTTGGAGCACACATAGAGAGCTCATGTAACACGGAGGTGGAAGAAAGAAGTTTTCCTCTATGGCCAGCTCTCTTCAAACTAAAGTTTTTAAAAAGACTTTTCCTGGTTTTAAGGAGGTTTGGGGGATTTTTTCTTTTTTTTCTTGTATTGCTGTTTTGCCCAAAAGTGGGCACTTCTGAGTCACTAGCCTTTCTGTGGATGGCAGAACAAAAGCCTAAGCAGCAGAATGGTGCTGGAACATTTCTTTGGGGTGAGCAGAATGAAGCTCCAATTTTGGCTTACTAAATTAGCAGCTTACTTAGCTGTGGGTGCTCGAGTACATAGTACTAAATATCTACAGTTAGATATGTCACTGTTGTTTGGTGTGTGCTGGCACTTCTGGTGCAGAAGAATTAAATCCTTCATCCAAAAGAGAAAAATACAGAGGTGGCCATAAATTACAATTCTGTCTTGTGTGAAATGCTGATATGTGTCATCATTTGTTATTGTCTTGTCTGCTTGGGGACAGAGAGGTGAAATAATGACCTGTAAAAGATGTTGGTCATGTGGAAATTGTTTTCTCAGAATTTTCAGGTGGGTTATTGTACTGACTGCACCTGCAAGGACTTGGCAGGGCACCTTGACAATGCATCAGTGGCATTCTGACACACCAGTGGCCTACGCTTGCACACCTTTTAGTCACTGCTGAGTGTACTGCAATCCCTCTCTTGGTTGCTGTAATGCAGATGCACCATTCCAAGATCCACGAGTTTAAATAACTGGGTCTGTCCATCTACTCAAGTGTGGAAAATTGAACTGGAAACCATAATTCATGCAGGGAAGTTGTCCACTGCTGAAACTATATGACTAGCAACTTAAGACTATTAAAGAATTACAAATGAAATAGGAGGCCTTGTGACTTGTAGATCTCTAGTGAGACCTGGCTTCTGTCACACTTAGATGTGATGTGTGTGTTTTGTCAGTAGAGAAAAGGCATATCTGTAGGAGACGGCACATAGAGAGATCCATCATAAGTTTCCTTGGCTCTGTGTATGTACCTTCATTATAACAGTTTTTAAAAGTACCTTTCCAAATGTCAACTTCCTTTCAGTTTTATTAGCTATAGAGGTATATTTATGCTTGGTCTGTTGTACGTCCTGTGTCTCCTGTGTTTGTGCAGAAGTTTGATATTGAAAGGGCTGCTTACTGTAACTGGCAGGTTTGTGGAGGAAGCTCCTTTCTGCGTGTGCATGTTGGAGTATCTTCATTTCCTGAAAAATTGATGAGCAAATGAGAGCATCTCCTCTGAACTAAAACTTAATTGTAACAAAACTTTAGGGACACCCCCCAGTGATGATAAACAAAACCAAACGGTCTCATAAAAATATGAGTTGAATAAGCTCATGCTTTCTTCAGTTCAATCAAAATCTTTTCAGTTGCGCTGTCTATTCACCCAGGAGCACCACAGCACCTTCTACCCTCACCACAGTTCCTTGTCCTCTTTAAAGCTGCTACTGCCCCATCTCAGAAAGAAGTCTGAAAGAAGGGTATGAAGAGGGATTAGGAGGCCCATAGAGCCATACTTGATTATTGCAGGCACTGGGAAAAAGTCACCACTTGCTTTAACTTAGCTCCTGTCCAGAAGTACTAAATGTCACCATGTTTTGAATAAGACATTTATAATTACTGAGAGAAAACAGTAAGCTGTAGTAGATGTATCTGAGTTTTCATTTTAATATATTAGGTATTTGTGATTGAATGAGAAAAGACCACAATGTCGATAGACTGAAATGAAGGTTTGGAGCAAAAGCCACATCTTGCAGTCCTTAATCAATCAACTCTCCTAATAATTCAGATGGAAATCTTGCGGCAGGAAGAATCATTTTTTGGCACCAAAATATAAGAGATACAGCAAAACATGAATAATTTTAACATGATTTATTTACTTTCTTCTTTGTAAATGACTTTTTTCTTATTTGTGCTTGTAACAAGAAATCTCCTCCGTCCTGCACAGCCACAAAGACTGCTTTAAAAACCAAAATTGTTATTGGATTGTTTTCAGATGCTTCTCTTGACGTCAGTAAGGAGATCTGGCTCTCCCTGAAGTGCATTAAACTAGTGGATATGAATATTATAAATACATCAAGAAATAAAGGCATTTCTTCAAAATAAGAGAGCAGCAGCTCTTACCTCAGCAGACACCCCGCCACCTCCCCTCTGCAATAGACAGAGGCATGTCTGTTTGGACAGATGCCCTTCTTCTGAGCTGTTGTCTTCTGCTGCAAAGCACATTTATTATTTGAAGGAGGATTCAGTCATATCGAGTTAAATCTAAACAAAGGAAGATCCTGACAAGTCAAAACTAAGAAGCAATATCACTTTACTAGAGAGTCAAAAATAAATCAAATATTGGCTGTGATATTCCCTGTGCAGAAAAAGAATGTTTAGTATTCAGTCATGATGACTGGAGGGTTTTTTTCATTGTGCTTTCACATTGAAAGAGATGCAGAGGGTAACCCAGGACATCAGGAAGTGGCTTTTCTTGTAACATGAGATTTCCATGCAGCACACATATGAGCAAAGCATTCGTGGGCAACTCGGTACTAATAATCCTGCAAAGATGATCATGCTTGGGTATTGATGGAAAGCTGATACGGCTCCTCAGCCACACAGAAGCAGTTCTCCCGCTGGTTTGCATTAGTTCATATAGAAGGCATGCAGACTATGTCTCTAGCAGACAGCTCTGCCTTATTAGGACGAGGCAGTTTTGTTCTCAGAGCCCGCTCTTTCCTGGGTTGCTCAGGAGCCTTGTGAATGAGTAGACACCAATCTGACTCTCGCTTTTTTTCATGCCAAATTGATTATATTGTTTCAACAGAAACTAGAGTCCCTTTCCTTAAGCTACGTGTTGGCGTCTGAATACGTAATTTTCTGTCTTTGGATGGGCACAGAGAGTGTTCATCGCCATCTGTGGGTGAAAGGTATATTCTTCACATGTTTAGGTCCACATAAAATCCTAAAGACGGATATACAGGAGAGAGAATTCCTAGTTCTTCCCTCTTCAGTCTGTCAGCACTGGATTTTTCATGTGGGAAGTTCCTGAAGAGCTGCTGTAATTTTGTTAAGCAATTATTATTAAGACTACTTGCACCAGTCAGGTCTGGGGTTTGAATTATGCTGCAAAGTAAACACGGATATAAAAGATTGGGCACTGGAATTTTGGCATTAGCCACATGTCTCTGTTTTTTACACCACTTCACAAAGCTGCAGCAGCAGAAGAAACAGCTTCAAGGAGGTCGACTCTAGTCTCCCTCTTCTCTAAAAAAGTTGACATTATCAACATGACTTTTTGCAAAGTTAAGCAGAGCCTGGTGCTTTATGCAAGTGAAGACAGTCTTAACTTGCAGATGCTGAAGCTACCTTTAAAAAGTGTATCTGCAGTGCAGCTGGTCACTTCTGTAGTTCTGTGGAGCAGAAGAATATTACTGAATGACTTCCAGCAGTTGATGTAGTCTGGCCCACAATGTGCAGGCGAGAATGTATCTTGATACCGTTGTTTCTTCTCTGGTCTAATTTTGGAAACAAAGCAGGACTTTCTGAATACTCAGAATAGATTTAGACTTAACTAGAAAAAGAAGTAAGATGTGAGGCTACGTGAGTACTTTGAATATTTTCTGAAACAACATTTGTTGGTAAGGGCTCTTCCCAGCAGTAAGTGTAGACTTTCACAGCACCACGGCTGTGGAGTCAGCAGGGAGAAGGGCAAGATTTGGAGTCCCACTGCATCGAGTCCCACTCATTTTGTATAAATTACAAAATAACAATCAATCATAAAATGCTGACAACTTCCTCAAGTGGTTTAGAAATTCTTCCTGTTGCCTAAATTGCTATTTATAGCCATAGAAAACAAAACAGCAGAATGAAAAAAGTAGGATTCCTCTGACTGCTTCTCCAACTGAGAGGTACCAGCAACCACTCTGGTGCAAACCGTCGTTGCTATAGCATTTCATTTCATTATCTACAATTCCTTGTTAATTCCAGAAGGAAGTTATTCTACAACTTCAGTCCAACAGGAGATTCAGTTCTCCCATGGATCAGTTCTCTTATCTACATTTTCCCCATACTTTATAGCTTTTGTTTCTGTAAGTTTCCCCAAGGACATCCCACAATACTTCCTGCTCTAGACTTTCACTGAGGCAGCTGTAGTTAGTTACACCCATAACTTCCTTAGACAGATTCCTGAGAGAGTGCATCATTAGGGTGGTTTTTTTTGGCTTGCTGTAACATGCCTAAGTTTTATAGGCATTAGACCTTTTAACACTTGCTAAATTTACACCATCAAAGAGATCAGCACTACAGAAGAGTCCTAAATTGTATCTATTATGTTTCTCTCTGTTAAATACACTTGAGAATGCAATGCCCTTCACCTTACAGAGACTCAATTGTGTATCAAAGACGTGTACTTTTAATTAATAAAAGCTGAAAGAAGGCCTCAAGCAGAGATGTTGTCTTGTAAATCATTAGATTCTTCTGTCTTGACCTTCAGAAAAAGGGACAGGTTTAAACTATTACACTTGTGCAGTCTCACTACCTCCTCTCTAAAGGATTACAGCCTTCAGCAGCAAAGAAATGTGCAGAGGGTGTGAAAAGAAAAGAATTCAGAGGTGAAGCATAATGCTGACCTGGGCAATGAAGTGCCTCTTTCAATATGTATGTTTTTATTAGCTACTAAAAGCTTAATTCTCGATCCTAAAGTATTTGTAGTAACAGCTTCATTACTGTGACGGAATTCTGCTTCCAGGCAGATTTGTAGCACTAAAAAAAAGTCCCTTGTAGCTGTTTTTACAACGATATCTGTTCAAGATATGCTTGAAAGCTGTCTAACATCTCATCCTTCTTAAAGACCATTCCTTGGCTGTTCATTATATTTGTCCCCCTGTTCTTGGAATTTCTGTATAAAAGCAGAGTATTGGTTCACAGTTCCTCATTGTGGGTTTTCCTCCAACTGTGTAAAGGAGAAAGGACACTGTTCTTTTTTAATTCTCTGCAATGTTGGTTGAAAAACTGCTTTGGTTTGAGAGTGACTATGTTTGGTCCAAAAAGAGTAGATTACAATCAGAGAACCTGAAGATATCTCAGGCAGTTGCTGAAGTTTGAATAACTTAGAGTCAGAGTAAACTCACTATAAAGTTTCTTCCATCCAGTACTTGCCTTCCTTAGCTCTGCAAAGGATTTCATATACTCCCTCATGGTTCTGGAGCTGTGCACAACCTGCTTCAAAGGAAATGTTTTATCAATTACAGGGTTTGAGCCTTGTTTAGTTTACTTGGTTGGTTGGTTGGTTGGCATTGCTGTAAATAGGTTTGCATCTAATCATGCTTGCATTGATTTTAATGAAAGTAATGGCTAATAGATTTGACTAAATGACAGTAGCATAATTCCTACCATAATAGATGCCAAACATTAGAAAATATGAACATTAAAATCTAGGGGTCACTGAATAATAAACAGAGGTATTTAGCATGAGATAGATTTGTGATCCTGTCTGTTTATTTTTCTACTAAGCATCCAAATTCCATAAATTCTATGTTAGTTAACTTTATTTTCGCCTGGCAACTTAGCAGATTTTCCCTAAACAAAAGGTTTCAAATTTGGAAACACCTCCAAGAATGGCCAGTTCAAAACAGTTTTGGTGATGTGATTTCTACAGTATCAGACCCCCTGGCTTCATAGCTTTCCAAATTTTCTGTCTGAGGTCAAGGGCCAAATTTGCTATTAGTAATACCATTCTTCCTGCATGAACCACAATACTAACACTTTATGGATTGTAAGATGAATGTTTCTCTCCTTGCATTTCGGCAGTATTGGCAAAGGGTTTGCTGTGATGGAGCGTCTTTGTCTCAGGAGCAGTTCCCCAGGTCTCCATCACTGATTTGTAACAGGTTGGTTACAGTCTGGCCCCATCCAGACTATAATGCATATGGGAACTGGATCCAGCTACCAAAACCCACCTTAGTCTCCTGTGTGTGAACAGTGACTGATGGCTGTTTTGTAAGGGCTGGGTGGATAAATGCAGTCTGACCTTTGCTGATGCTGTGAGACCTACATGCCAGAGTTCAGCGTCCCAGATGCCAGAGCTGCTGCCATCATGATCTGCCCAGACTTGATGTGAAACCTGTCGAGGGATGTCCATCTAATCCTCTGCAGGTGTTTGATAAATCCATTAGCTGGTTTCTGGCTTAGCCTAACATGCAGTAAAGATGTGAACACATGGGGAGAGAGACAATTACATCAACCCTTTGGAGCTGCATGCCACCGCTCGTGCTGCAAATGCTGATGGAGCTCTGTTCCAGGGCATGTCCAGCACAGGAAGAAAGACGTAACAGCAACAGTGCCAGTGTTGGCTGCCAACCTGAGAAAACCACTGACCACCGTGACCCTCCCTCCAACACATGAACTGGGCTGGCAGTAGAAACAATTTACAAGGCAATAATTTTTAATTGCTGTCACCGATTAACAACCACAACTGCAGAGGCAGAGCAGAAACTCATCTATTATTCTTCTTCCGAGAAATAAATACCTCAACCATTTATTTGGCCTTACAGTTAAACAAAAAAAAATGCCTGTTTATCAGAATTTTTCTGCTTGTCTGAGCAGATAGCTGATATAAAAAGATCATCACTTTCCAACAAAACAGAGCAAGGCTCACTTTCATTTTATAAAGACAAGAAAACAATCTTTGACTTTGTAGAATGAAATGAAGCACAGAGAGAGGTGGGAATGCTGTCTTTGCTGCATCCTTCACTCAGTTTTCACCTCATAGTTTCTGACCCCTCCTAAACTGCCTATTTTTGCTGTTTAGTGCAGTCATGATGGTGAATGGGACTGCAGGACTAAGTGGATGTTCTCTCTCTCCACCTAATGCATTTTTAAGACCCTGTAGAGAGTTTACAGGTTATAATTTGAACTGGTTTTTTTCTAGTAAGATATGTGATATTCTCAATTTTAACTCTTTTCCTTTTGCAAGTGACAAATTATTTCATGTTGTTAAAAAGTGCCATTAAAATCTGCACCAAACTCCAAAATAATCTGAGGTTTTCTGAAAAAAAAAAAAAAAAATCAGCACCAGACCCCCAAATAATTTGAAATTTTTCTGGGGAGAGTTGTAATATAACACATAGAATAAAGTTTTCCTGTGTTACTGGCGTACTCAGGGCAGCTGATGACTGGTATGGCATCTGACGTAATTCTATCCCAGGCTTTGCTTGGAAAGTGATGCCTTGCTACATCTCTGATGAAGCCTGAAATGCAGCATACTAAGCTAACCCATCACCTGGCCATCTTTTCTCTGCTGTGCTGGAGGGAGGGACAAGACTGACATGGCTTCTTCACTGAGTGAATTCACCTGTAAATGCAGTAAATTTTGGTTGAAGTAAATAACTCTTGAACTGTGGCACTCCTCCACTTTGTGGAACTGCTGTGTGAGAATCTTAGCTGAAGCCAGAGTTAGTTCCCTTAGATTTTACACTTGACATTTTCACTTCTTGTCGTTCTAACTCATTTAACTGTGAGCCACTGGTACTGGAGTCAATTAGATAAGGAGGTTTGTTTGTGCTGTTGTTCATATCTGTTGTGATACTTCATTGATTTTCTAGGCTGTGTGACAGGAAGGGAGAGGTAAGGTGTCTTTCTCCTACCTGCATGTTAGCTATGCCAGGTTGTGACTAAAAGTACCCAAAATGATTGCTCCAGTAATGTCTGCAAAACATTTTCTCATGATTGTTTGGAGACGTTGGAAATTAGCATGGGCTTGAAGCAGAGATGTAGGGCCTGGGTTTCTTCTTTTTTTCTACATCTGCTGCATCATGTCCTTGTATTGTGAGAGTGAATAATCATCCCTAATGATCTCTGCAGACATGTTCCTACTTGCTGGCTATGTCCTTCTAATGCCACAGCCCAGTATTGGATTAGTGCCAGGATGAACATGCATCTCCTTAAGATGGGGAAGCAGAACATCACGTAAATGTTATATTTTAATTGCCTCTGGCTGGTTTTGCCAGTCACCTGTCAAAACTGCGCAACAATAATCATTGGCTTGAATTTGCTTATGGTTCAGATCTGTTTTGATATTCCTTTCCATGGCATCTAATTTGCCCCTGCCACTGTAACCAGCACAGAGCAATCTCAAGACATGTGATGTGCTTAAATTGCGTGTTTGTTTTGTGCCAAAAAGAGAGACTTTAAGAGAGACTTGCTCCAGAATGGAAAGCAGCCCATTACTTAGGGCTTTTGGTCCAGCAAGGCAGTAGACTCAGGGCAAAGCAATGGCTCTGCTTCACAGGGAACAAGAACTGGGTCTGGACATGCCATGAATGCCTTGAATGCCAGGCTGCTGCTGTTCAGAAGGTTTCTCTATTTATATCAAGTGGAGAAGTTGTGTTTTTTTCCTCTCAAAGCTACTAAAAAAAAAACCCTCAAAACCCCAGCTTAAAACAACCACACACACACACACACCTCCCCCAATCTACTTTTGTTTGGCAAGAACTTAAGTATTTTCTTAGGATCTAAGAGCCCTTCGGTTTAAGTTCCTCTAAAAGCATCTATGGGAAATAGTGAAGGTCTGTTTTGTCACCAATTTACAGGCCAGGAGATGAGAACAACCATTCTGCAAGATAAAATAAAACAAAGCAGAGCAGTGACACAGCTCCTCTCCTAGTTGAACCAGGACATGCACCTCTTAGTCTCATATCCCGAGTGACACAGGCTACAGGCAAGCACGCTAACCACTGAAACATTTATACCTAGTCCCCCTGGCTGGAAGACCTTTGTAGCTTTTGTCCCAGCCCATGTAACTGATGGAGTCTGGATCTGCTCTCTCATGTCTGAATCTGGATGCAAAAGTTAGGCTTGTATACACCCTTTTAAAATATACTTCTCCAAATCTTCTGGTAAGGCAAACTAAAAAGACTAAAATTTCTACAGGAAAAAACATAAGAAGCATGCTATGTAAAGACCTAGTTATAGCAGTTGCCAACATGTGTAACTTATTTTCAAACTGTAATCCAGCCAATTTCAGTTAATAAACTGGATCATGTATTTGTTTACAGTACTCTTTGTTTAAAAGAGGTGACATTTATAATAATCACATACACATGGAAGTCATTTTATTCATGTCTTATCAGTTGTTTATGCTTTTAGAATATCCCTTATTTCATTTTCACTGAAGCAAGAAGCTTCAAGAAGCTTTTGACTTTAGAGTTCTCGATGTGAGGGTCTAGCTGGATGCCCAGCTAGAGAATCAGGCAGAAGCCAGGACAAAGGAAGACCCTTTCCTAATTGCAGCTAAGGAAGGATGGGCTGCTGAAGGTTAAGTATGAGTAACAGAAGAAGAGGGAACTTCAAAGGGTGAGATGAAGAGCTTGGACTTTGCACTATGTATGTTTTCCTCAGCAAGCACAGTGCACAAAGGAACTATGGCAAGAGGCTCTGAAAGTCAGTCTGTAATACTAACACCCCAGGAGACAGGTTGTACACAGAGTTGTCTTGACTTTGGCCAATGTACATGGAAAAGATTTGGACCCCTCAGATTGTGAAAGGAGAAGAGGTGGAGGGTTTATTGATTTGGGTTTTTTTGACTACAGGTGAGGTCTAAGAAACTCTTTGAGTTTCTTAACTCCAAACATGTAGATGTCTAAGCAGACATTGCTTTCCTGCTCAGGCATACTGTTTCAAAATGACCTGGAGGGTTAAACACTACGTTGCTTATGGATACTGCTACGGCAATTTCCAGCATAGAAATTGAAGGTGGCTTTGGCTTGAGGAGAAAGGGAAGCAGAACTAAGTGTTGGTGTTCTTGCTTTTTTTTACTAATGAGACCATAGCTGGTTTACTTCAGGGTTTCCAGACACTGTGCCTCTTCAAACTGTGTCACTTCTTTATGTGGGAGACATTAAAAAGTGAAAATCAGGAAATATCAGAAATGAAAACTTTAGTTGTCATATCAAGCTAATTGTATAGTGTTAATGCAGATAATATATAGAAATGACAGGGTTTGCCTTTGGTACAGGTCTTGTTGAAATAATTAGCACTAAAGAGACGAAGCTTTGAAGAACAGAGTCCTGATATGCCATGAAATATTCATTCCTAGTAAATCATTTAAATTAGATGTGTTGAAAAGGGAAATTGTTTCAAGTCTTCTCACGAAATCTGTTGAGCAGTTAGATGGGAATAAGGAGGGACAGCAGAGAAGGAGTTGGTTTGCTTCTGTTTTCCTTTTTAACTTAAAATCTAAGGTGTAGGTTACCATTTATTGATGAATCCTTCTCATGTAGTCACATGATGCTGACCAAAACTAGGACAAAAATGTTTGAAATGTGTACCTAGGCCCCTTCTCCCATTTCAGCAAATTTGTATTGTGGGATAATGAGTAATTTGAAGCAACAAAACTGCCCAAGGTGCTGGTTAACGCTCATCTGGAAGATTTCTTACCACACAAAACACAGAAAATTCTTCTCTGTTGACTGACTTTATAGTATTAAAATCTCAACTGGAAAAAAAACCCATGTGCTATGACAATGTTTGAAAAAAATTCCCTTTGTACTACTGTGTTGTAAAAGGCTGCCAGCCAATGTCATCCACGTGTCGTCTTGGTAGTAAAAAAGATTTTCAGCATTTCTTCTTACTGAAATGAAACATTTTATATATATTTCAAAAACATCCTGTCATTTCAAATTAGATCACATACATTTGGTTTTACTTTGAAAAGGAATACAAGGTTCACACTGCTTATAGTCTGTCTTCACTTCCTATCACTTACTTCCTCTCTCCTTTTTCAATTATCTTTCAGCAGAAAATCCAGCAATTTTAAGTAGAATTCCTTAGATTACATGAGTCCGAGTTAACACAGCAGAGAATAAAGAGCACAGTGCTAAAACTCCACATAAGGAAGTGCCATTAGTGGAGCTGCTTTTACAGACTGGGAGTCTGGAGTCTGACTTACCATGTGAACTGAACTCACATGAACCCTGAGTTCATCCTAGTTGCTGCTTTGCCCACAAGGGTAGGACAAGCCAAGAACAGTCAGATAGTCCTTGGAGACATTTGCATCATGAGCACATGGAAAACAACTGAGGCAAGGGTATCTTGTGTCTTTGACCTGTGTTTTCAGTTGTACAGCAGTCAGTTACCATTAATAATTCTTGTACTGTGAAGTTCCAGTTTGGATTGGGATTTTGTTATCCTTCACGCAATATCAACACCCAAGAGACTTTTCTTCTGCTTAGGATGCATTTGCCATGACCCATGGACACTGGCAGCAGCCTGATCTCTGGCTTATTGTGTTGATAAATTTACGACAGAGATAGACGTGCTGGATTTCAGGCTGCAGAGTATCACCACAGTGGACAATAATGAACTCTGGTGGGACCAGATTCAGACTTAGGACAAACCCCTAAGGTTCAAGGGTACCTCCTTAATCCAGAGACCACAACTTTGTGGCCATCCAAGAGGGTTCCACAACAGTTCATCAAACGTGTACAAAGTACAAGGTAGAAATACTTGAAACTCACTGAGTACTCATCAATGTCAAGAGGAATTTCCAACCAGACTCTAAAAAGATGCGGAGCAAAGTTCTTCTATTTGGAAACAATCTTTTTGCTGGAAAACAGGAAGTTTTTACCCCCTCTCACCTTTCCTGCATACCACTCTCTCAGATCTTTGAGCAGCCTGTAACAGAATTACTTCCTTATTTCCATCTATTTGCCCTCATTTATTGTCTGTTGTACCACCACACACAGATTGCCAGCTTTCTCTGGGCCTGCCTTTTCATTCCTGCTCTGTACAGCATTCATCACAACAGATTTAGTTGCTCCAGAAGCAGGCATGAGTAATGCCTGTACACAATTCTGCCAACTTCTTAAGTATGACTCTTGATAGTGTGGATAAAAATCCAAATTAATATCATTTTACCTTACTGCCCCTTCCATTGGGGCAGTAAAGTGAGATCTCTCCCTCCAGAACTACTATACCACAGAGACTATCCTGTCGTCCTTTCAATAATCTCCTGAGAAGACTGCACACAGAGAGTCTTCTGGAGTATCGCTTCCCATGGGCAGGATAAAAACCTGCCAGCCACTTCCTAAGTGTACCGTTGCTCAGTGAAGAACTGTTACCCACAACCTCATACAAAATTCTGCCAGCTTGTTTTTGCAAAGTAAGTACTGTACACAGGCATATTAAAAATCTTTATTTTAGCTAACTGTTCTCCTAAGTAGTCTTAAGTGCTTCATAAATGGTATAAAAGAAAACACACAGACAATTCAGGAGGCTGGGGCATCCCTTTTTGCTATTGTAGCCAGCAACAGGACAATGGGTAAAGGGATGAAGCTGCAACACTAAAAGTTCAGTTTAAATATAAGAAAAAAACTGTTTCACTGTTAAGGTGAGGGAGCCCTGGCACAGGCTGCCCAGAGAGGGTGTGGAGTCTCCTTCCTTGGAGGTCTTCAAGACTCGCCTGGACATGTTTCTATGTAACCTGATCAAGGTGAACCTCCTTCTGCAGGGGAAATTGGACTAGATGATCTCTAAAGGTCCCTTCCAACCCTACCATTCTATGATTCAAGAACTCTTTAAAGAAAACTCACTGCTCTAAGCCAATACATGCACCCCTTTATCCTTGTAGCACTGAGTCAATATAAAGAGAAAAATATGACAAAATAAAAAGTAGTTTAAAAACACTTCATAGATGTCACTCAGCCAGCACTTAACTTGGTACTTACAGTAAAAGAAAATGGAGAATAAATTTTCCAAATGACTTACTAAAGTTACAAAACCTTTGTACCAGTTTTGGATTGTTAATTTGGACGTGCACCTTTCAGATACAATTGTAAAGCACATCTGCTTTTATAGCAACTAAATGATTGCTGTGTGCAAAGCTAACCCCGCTGGTGTTTGCACAACATTATGTTCAGCAAGACAGGCTGCTCTGAGCACTCAGCGTGCCTCTTGGGCATCTCAGATGTTGTCAAAGTTTTTGGCATGGAATTCACCCAGTGCCACTTTCAGGGACCACACTCATGGCCCCACAGTGCCACGTGGCTGCTGTGGGAAGATTGAGCAGACTGTTGCATCATCCCATCTGTGCACCTGTTCTGGGTGCTATTTACTTCTCCTCCACCTCTTCTGTGGATGCTGAGACAGAAAAGGGACAGTGAAGGGTTTAACAGCAATGTGAAGAGTACTTTGCGACATGGGAGTATAAAAGCACAAGTTTTCATTGTCATGACTAGAATTGCTAAAACACGTAACAACAGAGAAGCAAGAGAACAATAATTTTTTTTATTCTAACTGGCAATTTACTAAGAAGCAGATTGTTGTTAATGAAACTACTGATATGGGTAAAAGGGGCAGGAGCTGGCTCTACAGCTCTCTAAGGCTGAAATCTAATCACTTTGGTTAATTTGTTATTTATCCAGAACATTTTGTTTATTACCTTACTGTCCTTCACAAGTAACTCTGCCTATAAATTTCTCCACTCCCTCTGTTCTGATTATATGATTGTAGAACCTGAATGTGCCAATTTAAATAATTCAGCAGATGCTGCTGTCTGTTACCACGATTTCAAATGGGGTCATGGGTACTTTTTCTGAAAAGGTTGTCAGAACAACTCTTCTGGCTGCTCTCTTAAATCACAGTCATTGTGTGCCACCCAGAGTTGGGATAGCAGAGCCAGGGCACAGAGTAGGTTTGGAAGAGAGGAATGAGTCACCATAGTCCTTTCATGTCAAGCATTGCCTCCCATGTTTCCTTAGAGATGAGTGACTTTAAATACAGCTAAAACATAAATGCCTCTTCCTGTGAGAAAACAAAGGGAGGAAAACCAGCACCTTCAATGGCTACATAGTTATAATGTTTTGCAGAAAGCTGATACTTAATACCGTGCAAATGATTACCTGTATATGTTTTATTTACCCAAGACTCACAAATCATTTCTCATCCTGCAAGGGAAAAAAGGGAGAGAGGGATGAAGGATGTCACCCCAGTCCCAGCTTATCTTGCCGACAGCACAAAAAGGCTTACTTTAAAATGTTCAGTGCTACGTTTTCCTCCTTCTGTGGTGACTTCTATTGGGACTGACATTCCATCTCCTCCTCTGCATGCAATAGCACTCTGTATTTCCATGTGCCCCACAGTATTTTTAGCACATATTGCAATTCCCTAGAAGGGAAGTAAAACCACAATGTTGTATCTCAGTCCAATAGTGTCACTTCAGAGTGCTGCCATGAGCTGGTATTTAAGTCATACATCCTTAATTATATCAGATACATACTAGGATCACATTCTTTGCCCTGGAAGGTTACTGTGATGTGTCATGTGTCAAATCACACCACAAGCAAAAAATATTCACTGTACCTTTTTTGGGCAGTTCTCGCAAAATATAACCTACATGCACATTCCCTTCCTGTGCTGTAGGCAGCCAGGCACCAGAAGTGAATCTGGGCTCTGAATCCCTGAGGTGCCTAACTTGAATATCCCCCAAGGGTTAATTTAGTCACCTTTTCCTGTACATCATCTACATAAGTGTGGTGACTTCGAGCCTTGGAGCTGGTGCTTAAACTTGAGGCATGGCTCTGAGTCACCCATCACTCAGCCCAGGCCCTGCTGCTGGCCCTCACCATCTTTTTATGAATGATTTACCAGCCTTTCCTGGATTTTCCCTGACATAAGCACAACCAGCTCCCCACGTGACCACACAGAATGCTCCTGCAAACACCAGGGCAGGGGAGTGGTGGGATAGCAAGTAGCTTGAAGAGGGTGGGTGTCAGGAGGTTGGCGCATCTCTTTTTTCTATGGTATCCAGCAAAAGGACAAGGGGTAATGGGATAAAGCTGCAACACTAAAAGTTCAATTTAGATATAAGAAAAAACTATTTTACTGTGAGGGTGAGGGAGCCCTGGCACAGGCTGCCCAGAGGGGTTGTGGAGTCTCCTTCCTTGGAGGTCTTCAAGACTCGCCTGGACATGTTCCTATGCCACTTGCCTCTAGGTGAACCTCCTTCTGCAGGGGGGTTGGACTAGATGATCTCTAAAGGTCCCTTCCAACTCTACCATTCTATGATTCTGTGAGAGTGGGGAGAGGTGAGCAGCTTCTCTCAAAACAAGAACTGATTTATGCTACTTGAGAGCATTCATGAAACTACAGACACTGCTGACTATCAGTGCCATGACTAACTTACCAAAAAAAGTCCAGCTTCTGTTTGTCTCACTTGGAGACAGGTATAGAGAGTTAGAAAGCTCTGGCATCAACTGTGATGTTTCCTGAGGAGAAAAGTTACGTGACCAGAGGTTCATGCAGGCTGCGAAGACACAAAAGCACCTGGTCAAGGTGTGCTCCTCCTGCCCATTCTCTCTGACAGCTTAGCTCCAGGGCAGGCATGGAGCTGCTGCTGCTGCACATCACCTGGAGCACACACAGCGAGCAGAGGTGGCACACACAGAGCTCTGCACTGAACCAGAGAGCCGTGTCAGCCCCTGAGAGGCTGAGTGCTGGGCACCATGGCCATTCTGTTCTCCCTAACTTGTGCTTCCTGAAACCTCTTTCAAAGCAGGGTACAGTACTAAAGAAGCACCAGTTTATGCCCATGCAGCAGCAGATGTATGATGTGAAGATCCCTGAATTCACACAGCTTCAAGAGGTTACCTAGGCAGACACAAACACGGGTTTTTCTGCCAGTATCTATATGGGATGTCTCATTTTTATGCACATTAGGAATAAATACAATCTCTAAATTTTCATATATCTTTTCGAAAGGAAAGGACTGATAGAGAAGAATCCCTTGGGGGTTTGGGTTTTTAAAGTTTTTATCCATAAAATTAATGTAACATTTTTCAATTCTTAAAAAATATTCAGATTTTTAGCACATCGAGGGTTGTTCTTTTTAACAAACATGATTTGGTTCAACCTCCAGCTTTGTAGAGTTAAGAAAACATGTCCCTGGTTTTTCTGTAAATAAGCTTTTTGAGAAATAATTCACAGAGCACACAATGACCAGAAAACGTTTGCTATTTTGCAAGGACAGCTGTAGCAGGAGGGGAAGAGACTTTTGACCGGGTTCCCATCAAATGATGGCATGAGATATGTGACCTTCCTAATAGTATACTGGAGCATCCGTTTGAAAAGCAAGCTCCTGCTGGCATGATTTCAAAAACCTGACCATAAATTAGTTCTTATCCACAGCTGTTTGAAACCCAAAGAAACTAGCTCAGGTTTTTCACATTGCTTCATTCTGACAGGACAACCTAAAATATTTGCATGTCATGAGTACTGTAGGTATGTGTTGTTAAATCTTGGCTATTAAACACAGCTTGATATGGTAGCATTTTTTATTATTTTGATACAGCTGAACATTATATGGAGTAAAATTCAGAGGAGAAATTACTGATGAAAACCTCTAAAAAGGTTATAGCCAATGAGTGTTGAAATTCTGCTGTTCCTCGAGGAAAAAAAGAGATTGAGCTTTGAATCTGTTTAATGTACAGGCAAATGCTGCAAGCTTATCACCTTGTGATCGTTCTTTATTCATATTTGTGTCTAGTTGGATTAAAGGGAATGAAAGGATCTAAACTTAAAAATATTTATCTGTAACAATTGTGGTAAATTCTGTGTTTTATAAACAGATGGAGCATGCCTCCCTAAGAGGGCTAGAATAAAGAAGTAGTCACGCACATTAACTTGTGTTGGCACAAGTGCTTCTACCAAGAGTAAATTGCTCACTGGAAAAAAGTATAGCTATGAATTTGAACAGCACATTAAATAAGTTCAGTTGCAACCTAATCACAATCTTAGCATCCTGCAAGTATTCATAAAACCTAGACAATGTGCAAAAGCCTACGTAGCATAACAGCAGACACTATTTCTATTTAAACATGTTTAATTACCAGTATTTTGCCTCCATTTGTTACACATGGAAACGTGTGCTGAAGACAGATCTCTGACTAGTCAGGACCTCCCTCGCTTTATTATCTCTCCCATCCTGTCTTTCAGGGGTGTATGTCTTGTTTACACTGATCTGCCCTCCTCTGCAGTTGTTGACAGGACACTCTGCAATAAAAGTCCTGTGTTTTATAATCTCATGGTTTTGTTTTGTTTTGTAGCCCACCAGATCTCGGGTTTATTAACATCAGGATGTGGCAAAGGGCACTTTCCCAGTGCAGAATGCAGCAAATGGCTTTGCTTGTGATATATATTTGGGTTCATTTATTCTATATGGGGCAGTATTTTACTATTGAAACAGTGTTGTAGGCCACTGTTATAAGTTTTCTGAAATGTGATGCCTTAGACTTTAATACACATCCTCAAAAAAAAAAAAAAAACTACTATGGTGGATGTAGAGCTCTGTAATGCTCCTCTGCAATGATTACTGCAGAGGAGGAGGAGATCACAGTAATCCTTGGGAGAAGGTTCTTCCTTGTCTACATGGGAGTGTTGGGGAACTTCGACAGTGCTGTGGATTTTGCTTTCCCTGTACTGCCAAGCAATATGTCATTATTTTGGGTAATGTGTTCTCTTTGAGTGTGTTCTCAATTTTCTTTCTTTATGGTGACCCTGTGAGGATAGTTCTGTTTCATCTAAACTGACTGTTACTTGTGCTTGTTTCCAGGGCACACTGTCCTTGGATTATCACTCCAGTGTGATTACTTCTCTTCGTATTCCTCACTGTTCAAGACTGTAATGTTGGAGAACGAAGGAGGGAGGTGATACAGTAAGCTTCTGTACAGTCAAAAGAGACAGAAAATTAAAGCATCTGCAACCACTGCATAAACAAGCCATTTGACATCTTTAAAAGCTTTAGCATACTCTATTTTTGGAATAAAACTAGCATTTGTACTGACAGCTTACATGCCAATTTTCAGCTTGATGCAAATGTGAAAGTCTTGAATAAAAACTTCTAAAACTCTGGAGTGTATAAACACTACCTGATCCTAACTGACACTCAAAATAGACAGTAGTTAAGCTGCAGTATTTATATAGTACACTACTTCATACTCTGGAAAGATAGAAAGTAATCTCCTTCTTTAGAAGTGTTTTACCAAGTATATGATTGGGTCACCTGAAAGGTTATTATAAATAGAACTACTTGGCTGAATACAAATGACAGTATAACTTGGCATCACTGTCTTGGGAAGGAGCTGTACTCCTGCAATGCTCTCCAGCTAATCAGACACCTCTATAAGGGTAAATTCTGCAACATCGGCTGAGAATGTGGGAGGCTGTGCTATAAGCATAGCCGTGTCACTTTTCCTCCTGCTGACAGCTCAGCCCTTGGAGAGAGCAGGGCCATCCATGCCAGAGCAGGCAGCCTTGCTCACCCCTTCATCAGTGCCACCCTCTGAGGCACTGGAAGGATCTACACACACCTCCTTACTGCCTCTTCCGCTGGACAGAGGGTTCACAGGAAGCTCTGCAAGAGCTTTCCTCTTCCCTTTTCTTTTTCCAGAGAAGTCAGTTGGAGTGGCACCAGGTGGAAGACTGGGATGAGCCTGTTTCATCACTCAGATTGAAAAGGAAGGTGACACCCTGCCAAATTTATGTTCAGTACACAGAGTTTTCAGTTTAAAGAATTGTATTAATTCATACAGTGACCTGGTATGGCTCTTTGTTTTAATATCTCTTATGTATATATGAAAAGTATTTTTTAACTACAGGGTTCTCTACTGCCTTACTTTGTGCTTGAGAGACTCCAGTGAGTGTGACCCTACTGGAGACTATGTAGAGGTGGAGATCTCTGTGAAAAATGCTGAAAAACAAACAAACACACACAAATTTAAGGAGAGTAAGTTCAGGAAAAGTACAAAAGGGAAACACTTCTTAAAAGATAATTATTCAAGAGCAAGTCAGAAATATTGATCCTATTATCTAGACCAATGCTTTGCTTTCACAGTGTTTCTACCACTAAAGTCAAACACCGTGGTGGAGTTTTTAATACAGGGGTTCTACACTGGGCAAGGGCAGAAAATGTGTTTATGAACCACTTGGGGAACATTTCTGCTGAAGATGACAGAAGCAAACCAACATTATTTGTCCATTTACTAAGTAAATTCAGTACCCATTACATCAGTTGTGTTTGCATCGTTCCTTTTGGTCCACACATACTGATGGAGGGGCTTTGTACTTTATGTTCAACAAGAAGGTTTTACTAGCATAGATAGGAACAAGTTTTGAGTATTTCTATAAAAGAAGCTAGCTAGTACCCATAAAACACATTCAGATGATATTTATTTACACCTGCGCATTTTTTCAGAAGGTCCCTGGGGAGTATGCTGGTGCCACCTGCACCAGAGTGCCCTGCCTGCAGCCACATGCCAGCCGTTCAAAGTGCTCCAATGGCACCCACACTGCACAGCACAGGGCTGCCTCGGCACACATCCATCCATAAGTGCTCCTGTGCTCTTGGCAACTCAGGAGTTGAGTGTCCCACTGCCTCTTGCTGGCACACAGGGAAGGAGCCTCTGGTGTCAGAGCCCATGCTATCTGAGAACATGCCCTGATTCTAAAACCACCTGGATGAGTTCTTGTGTGACCTACTCTAGGTGGTCCTTCTCTGGCAGAGAGGTTGGACTACATGATCTTTCAAGGTCCGTTGCAACCCTTTAGATTGTCTGTGTGTGTGTGTGTGCTGCTGTGAAACCTGAGGTGTGCGCCTCAGAGGTATGGTGAACTTTCCAGTACATATGTATGATGGGCCTGTACCAACACAGCACAGTTAGGGGTTGTCTTGGGCATTCTTCTCTCCTTTCTGTGGTTTTGGTCTGTGGCTGCGACAGCACTGTACAGTATTCCTTTGCTCCTTACAGCTGCTCAAAGCAAACTGTTGAAAGGCAGCCAGTGGGCCTACAACAGTGTCCAAGGGGAAATCTGCAACTGATGGCAATGTGGGAAAGTTAAGAAAATCTTGTGAAGGGGAAAAGCTGGGTTTGGAACTGATGGTGTTTACAGGAGGCAGGGGAGAAAGCCAAGACGTGTTTTGAAACAACTGACTTTCTCAACTTACCCTGAGCAAGGAAGAAGGGAAAGTAAAGCAGCCTTGGAAGAAGGAATGTTCCTAGAGCCCAGGACCTGCCTGTTCGAGTCAGTTTGAGGTGCTGAAGCTGGGGCACATTGATGCCTGTACTACAGATTCACAGATGCATCCACATTTGACTCCAAGTGCGTGTGAAGAAGAGGATTTGGGGAGAATTGTCCTCAGGGCTTACTTGGCTGCAGGAACAACTCCACTAGCACCATGGGAGAGGCTCCCCCTCCACTTTGGGTTTCTATAGGCTTGTAGTAACAGATTAAAAACAGAGCTGGATTATCATACAGATCAGGCCTCATAGCATGGCAGAAAAGGAGCAGCTTTGTTAGTATGAACAGCCTAATTCAGGGGATGGTGACAGTGATTTGTCTGCCGGAGCCTTTCCTCCTTGGGAGATTTAAGATCTCTGTAAGTTATTCAGATATCTCTCCTATTGCTAAAAGCCATAAATAGGAAACATGATGGGAGTTAGTTAACTGAGATATTGGAAGGAACAGGCACTGTACCTGTTCCATTTAGACTTTACAAAGGGAATACCACGTACTGCATTAAAGATGTGAAATTAACCACCATCTTCAAGCCTCTAGCTTTTAATCCTGCCCAAACTAACGTCTGCGCTTAATTTTGTCTACGCCCTTTGCCCGACTAGTTTTCAGGACATTCATTCATTCTTGTATACATGATCTGATTTCACATCTTAATATCTTTAAAGCTAAAAATCTAGGAACTTCTACGACGGCAAACACGTCTGTGAGCAAGTCAGTCATTTCCAAACGCAAAGAACCAGGAGCGCGGCCGTGCGCGATGCTGCTGTGTCAGCTGGAAACGCCGCGGTGCCGGCGCTGGAGGGAGCTGCCGCGCCGGTTACCGGCACCGGCACCGCGAGGAGCCGCCAATTCGGTTACCGGCACCGCCGGGAGCTGCGCCTGAGGTTACCGCCACCGCCGGCATCGCTTCCTTCAGCCGGGTCCTCTTCAGCATGAGAAATGAGCATAGAGATCTTATTTACACTTTCTCTCTCACCATCACTTCAAAAATGTTGTCTTTTTAAATAAATCAGGCTAGTCTGGTAACCTGTAAGTAGGCAAAGATTTGCAACACACTAACTAGAAACCTTCTTTCTAACAGTGTTTTACAATTTCATAGGTCATGTGATGGATGACAAAGGTACAGAAGCAACTTTCTGAATTGAACATTATATACTGCCTCCTTTGACCCTTCTTTAGCATGGCATACTTGTTTCTTATTTCCAGTTTGAATAGAAACTGGATAAAATTCTGTCTCGTATCTGCCTCTGTCTCTTTTAAAAATAACTGCCAGATCAGACAGGACAAAGTTAGGTTATCTCCTAGCCTTAACTTTTGGCCCCTGTGGGAAAACCGGGCTGCTGTTATATTTTGCAGGAGTTTAGGTGAATTTAACTGAAGTTTAAAGATTAAATAACCAACACCAACTTTCTGGAGAGAAGACATGGAAATCTTAGTAAAAGTTATGTGGTCTCTAAGTTCATCCTCTTCACTTGGTGAATTCTTCTCTTGCCATGTCTTCTCAGTGTTTGCACATACTGTGTTATCACAGAAAATCTCACTATGGACATCACTAAAACAGCCACAGCGTTTCTGAAATAGAGGCTAAAGATTTCTTTCAATCAAAGGTCCTGCTCTCTGGCATGAGGTAATATGATATTTAGCTTATTCAGGCAGAGAGGAGATAATCACTAATCTAAAAACTTAGTTGTTGCCTAGGCACCATTGTCCATGTGCCTTTTACGGTTAGCTGGTTCAGATGTTGTACTGCACCAGTCAGTAATGACAGGGAACTCAAAATGCAAAAGTAATGATGCAGATAAGACAGACAAAACTGCTGATTATCTCTTCCTTCCCTGTACCAAGCAGGATGCATCCCATCTGACAGTGTACCTTCATTCAAAAGTTCGCCATTTGCCAAAGAGAAAGATAGAACTGAGTATCTGCCAAGACAAAACAACAGCTGGGTAACTTGTGTGTAATTGCCTCTGATGAATTAGATGAGGTGTTCTTTGCACCATTTTTTAAGATGTTTATAAACTCTTTCAAAAAACGAAGCATTCCAAGTACTGGAGGACGGCCAAAGGTTAAGTGAGAGCTACAGATCAGTTAGTCTGATGTTAGTCATAGGGGAAATAATGTTGGCTTAGCTCAGGAGAACTGGAGTGCACCTTGCACATGTGCTCCTGGAAAAGAGGGAGCTTTTCTCTCTCACAGATGAAGGCATATGATCCAGGCACTGAAAGACAGAGTGACACAAGCATAATTTCCTATTCCCAGCAAGAATAATAAAGATAATTGAACTAGCTTTCATCAGCACTGGCAGATGGATTCACAATCATTTTGATTCTTTAGGACAAAACTCCCTAAATTTCCACCTTAGTCCATCTTCAATGGAAACAAATGGCTGCCGACAAAGGAAATGAGATAGGACTGTGGTCATTCCTCACAAGCTCTGAGGCTGCACAGTCTTGGAACAGTCATGACTTTTGGCCAGACATGAACTTTCATTTCCCTAGTGGGTGATGTGGGCAGGTGGCACAGGAGAGCAGAGCAACTCAGGAGTGAGCTGGCCAGGGAGTCCACAAGTCTCTGATTTTGATGATTCACATGGCAAGTGTGGCAACTCCCCAAACGAGTTGTCAGAATAACAGGTGGATTTTGGTGGCATCTTGCCTGAGTTCTGCTAAAAGGTCACTGAAAAAGATGCTTCTTTGTAAAACATTTCCATTTCAATGAATCAAGTCTTTCTGTTGAAACTGAAATGTTTTGCTGAAAACCTGTTGTGCTGGAAAACTCCCAACCATTTATCCCTCTCCTACTCCCAAAGAAATGGGTTGTCTCCAGCCTTTGCTCCCCCTTTTGATGTGCTCCCCCTTGTGCCCACTCAGCATTCATCTCACAAAGCACACATCTGTTAAATGCTCCAGATATTTTGTACTGGAAAGCACCTGAGATCTTCAAACAGTATGAAGAGTATTACTCTACAATAGAAGAGAGAGACACAGCACAGCTGTGCAATGAGAGCTTATCACCAACTGAAGAGGAAAATCAGCCCGCTTTTTCTAAAGGGCACAGGTCACTTCAATTCCTGAAATGCCAGTTTGCATGATGGACCTTAGACACTCTTTGATTGCAAACATTAGGAAAGCATTAGAGGGACAGGGAAAAACCAATAATGGGCCAAAATCACCTTTAATGTTACCAAATCAAACCAGGGCTGATTTTGGCTATGGTTGCATTTTGTCTTCTGACTGCGGAGAAACATAGGAAGTACACTCAGTTATTTGTCATGAAAATACTAGCCAGGGAATTCAGCCCTTTTTGTGTTTTTCATTTGTGCATCACTCCCAAATGCCAGCCTCTGCGAGTGCATCTATTACTTATAATCATTTACTAATCATTTGTGAACAAATGTTAGCATTTGGTTTGTTTCCATCTGCCATTCCTAGTGGTGGTCTGTGCCTGGCCACGTCATTGCACAGAGCTGTGCCATTGACCTTTTCCCCTTCCTGACAACTCAACCCTTTGGATAGAAGAAATATATTGCTGACAGATTTTTAAGTAAGTTGTCAAGAAGATTGTCTTCTGGTTGAAAGGATCAACACCCTGCTAAGGCAGGATTGTTCTCCCGTTAAGTACAAGAAAATACGTTCAGGGTCACGTACTGCCTGTGTTCCCCCTGTAGTCATTCAGGGCTGTTACTGCTGTGCTGTACGTATGCTTCTCTGAGCCAGCAGCATGGCATGTCAGCATGGAGTCCAGCACAGGCTGCAAGCTCATCCAGGCACCAGGGTGGATGTGTAGGCCCAGGCAACATGTACTTGGCATGAGCAACAGTTTTTGATTGAACTTTACCTTTCCCCTACTCACCAAGAAACACTGTGAAGTAGCTGGCACCATGTGATTTTTTTTTTTTTTTTAAGCAGCTCAGAAGTGATTAAAAAATCAAGGAAAGGGTCCTTGGAAGGATAAAGGAGGGAACATAATAACAGTTGAGGGTGGAAAAGCAACCACTGAGGCAAAAGCCTGCAAATACTTCCAAAATAAAGGCATTGAGTGTGCACGGAAGGCTCCCAGGACACGTGGCAAAACAAATTCATGAAGCCTTGTAAAATGGCAGTGGCATACCTACAAGTTTTGCAAAATTCTATACATTGTATATCCCACAAGTCTTGTCTGTTAGAGGACAGACTGTCTTAATCCTACTTTCGGACTGTTCCATCACCCACTACCCTGGTTTATCACTTTGGCAACAAACGATTGCAGGGTTTGCATGTATTGCCTCAATCCACCCAGTCCTGCTGCACCCAGCTAGCATTCATTCCTGCTTGCAAATTGAAAGCCAGTTTAGACATGCCTTTCCCAGCTGTGGATTGCCTCGTGGATCTATGAATTATATGGAAATACTTTTCGTTACAAACCCCAGGCACCAGATGTATGCTACCTCTAAGCAGCATAATGCGTTTGCCTCTCCTTCAGTATGTGGTCCTTTTATTCTCTTTTAAAAATAGGAATACATTTTTTAAACAGTACCTTTATGCCTATTTTCATAATTCTCATTGATCAAAACATTCACCTAAATTAGTTTAGTTTAACAGAACACCTCAGCTTCAGATAACACAGGACAGTATGGACAGTAAAAATTGATATCTTTGATGTTGCATTAGCTTTTTGTGAAATCATCCTGGCAGAAGGCTCTTTCGGTGATTTTGATGCTATCAAAAATCAAGCCTTTCTAGCTTAATGGAGTAGGGAAAAAACATTATTAATTAATTTGTATACTTGCCTTCCTATATTCCTGTTTTCCTTTGCTTCATCTCTCTCTGCAGGCACAAGGGAGCAGATCCTTCGATGTTTTGAGTTAGCACAGCTCCACAAAACAGCTGTGCCAATTACTTCCAGTTGGGGACTGCCACTGGGTGTATAGCTGCTTGTACTGAAGTTGTTGCAATTACTATCATTATGTTATTTCTTGGCACATAAAGGAAAAAGATGAGTGAGTGTTCAAGGGGCTTTGTTTAAGTGCAGCAGGCCACTTATTCATGTAAACCACTGAGAGCAACTGGGAAGCACACACAGTGAGGAATGAACTTTTTGGAAAATCAGCTTTTATATTTAACTTGGTAAGGAGACAAAGCAACTTCTTAATGAAACCTAAGAAACTCCAGGTCTGCCAGTTCCTTTAAAAAGGGAAAGCATTTTTCAATGTGTTAGATTAACACTGCAGTACCTATTATGCTCTTGCTTTTATGCAGCTTATAGAGACCTTTACCACAGCTTCAAACTGCAGGAGCTACTTGTGTAATGCCAATGCTGAGAAATATGACCACATGGCTTACTTCCATTTGAAAAACAATTTTGAAGATTTGTTTCAAGTGGTCTGTATAGCTATTCACACTCCTTTGATCCTGAAACTGGACGGGGAACTCTTCTCCAGATACAAAATTAAGACTGGTCTGAAAGCAACTTGTTTTGTCTGGCAGCTAAGGCTGTAGCTTAGCAGACACAGGCATGGCACCCCCTGCACACTCCCACAGGATTCCCATACTTTTGCATACCAAGCCAAGTGGTAGGACAGTACCTCACAGGCAAGTGCTGTGTTAATCTTCTCTAGATGGTGCAATGCAACCAGTTCAACATAGTGACGCCTTGAACAACGGCTGAAATAGGTGGTAGTCATGTTTTGTGTTTTGTGAATGACCGTCAGTCAGATAAGAGACTCGAGAAACCTTAGACTTTCCAATTATAACTAGCCAAAGCAAATTACTTTGCAATTATAATTAACAAAAGCCCATTATTATCCAAAGATACAATCCATATGGATTGTCCCATACTGCATGTGCTTCAAAAGAAAGTTCGACTAACAAACACCAAGAAAACGATTACTAGAGAGTCCTGGAGATCCTTGAGGACCACCACAGACCCTCACAGAAGACCTTATGAGAGTCAAAGCAAACACTATAATCAGTTCCAGGACATATTGTGAACCTGTATATGTGTTTTGGGAAAATCCATGCATATATGTATGTAACGGGACAACATAGGCCTGACTTGGGGAAAGCTGAGGTGTGCACAAGGTGGAATGTTGGTATTAGGCTGGCCCTGTGCAATTAGCACTGCGAGAAACATTGCTTGCCTCCTGGAACTTACAACAAAGCATTAGAGGGCCCTTTAAGTTACCAACTTTTATGGTCAGACAGCACATGTTCTGAAGATGATTTTTTTTAATTTCACTTTACTGCAGCAAAGCTCCAGCGAGCCCTGGCTGCTGCACACAGGCTCCAGCAGCAGGCTCGGCCACAGGCTGAACGAAGAGACGAGACCTGCCCTTGCACCGGCTCTCAGGCATTGCCAGTGAAACAGACACAGCACCGAGCTGTCACGTGTCATTTCTGCGTCTTCCTCGTTAAAGAGCGCGGCTCGAAGCCGTGACGAAGGTACCGGCACCAGGCGCTGTGAAAAGCGCCACCGACAGCAGGGTCCGTGCCCGCTGTGAAGGAGGCGCGGGGGCGCCGTGCCGATACCCGCCCGCGGTCCCCTCACCGCCCCGTTTCATGCTTATTGACTGGTGTATTCGCTGGCCGCTGTGCCTCGCCGGGGCCGCCCCGCCCGCGGGGGACGCGGCTGCGCTGGCAGACGGGCGCTCCCGACGGCGGCGGCGCGGGGCTGGAGCCCGTTCACTCGGCGGCCGCTGCCGTCCCAGCGAGCGAAGCGCTCGCCGCGGTCCGGCCGCAGCGCACCGACGAACTCGCCGTTGGCCAGCGCGGCTGGGCAGCGCAGCGAAGCGAAGCGAAGCGCAGCGTGCGGAGCGCGGCCCCGGCTGCCTCCCGCCCGGCAGCTCCTGGCCGGCACCGCGGCTTTTCCAGCGCTACGGAGTTTCCGTAGCCGTGTCCTCCGCTGCCCCCGCGCGGCGCCCCGGTTGCCAAGCGCGTTTCTATGAGCCGCCGATAAACAACATGGCGGCGGCCGCCCCTCGTCCTGCCCGCGCCGGCTGAGGGGGGCGCGAGGGCAGCGGGGTCCGGCGGGCGCCGGCCCGCTTTCGCCTCGCCTCGCCTCGCACCGCTCCGCTCC
>WBNH01000392.1:169672-236711 GCA_013401255.1 Urocolius indicus | reverse complement strand
GGCGGCCGCCGACCTGCCCCCCGGCCCCGGCCCCGGCCCCGGCGCCGGCGCCACGCTCCCGCCGCGCGCGGAGCTGAACGAGCGCAGCGCGGCACCCCCGGCAGAGAAGGAGGGCGGCGAGGATGAGGAAGAAGAGGAGGAAGAACGGGACAAAGGACGGGAGAAAGAAAAGGAGCGAGAGAAACTGCCTCCCATCCCGTCGTCATCCGGGGCGGCTGCCGGGGTAGGTGCGTGGCGGCCGCCGGCGGGGCCGGGACGACCCGTCAGCGCCCGAGCTGCCGCCCGCCGGGTCCCAGCCGCGGCCAGCGGGACCGTCTGTACGGTCCCCGCTGCGTGTGCCGCGTTTGCCGCTTTATTCGGGGCGGGTGGGGGGAGGTTGGGAGCGTCGTGTTCTTTTTTCTTTCATGCTCCTTTCCGTTCAGAGGCTTTCATTCAAGTTTTTTTGTTATTTTTTTTTATATTTAAATAACAAGTGCATCTGTAGGCAGTGACATAATGAAGCTATAAATTCTCCGTCTACTTATAGTTCCGTAACATTTTACAACGGTCTGCTCTTTCGGGTTAGTCATGACTGAGGGTTTGCAGCATTGTGAGTGTTCGTTAAGGGTTGTCGGGGGTGGAGGGTTTCAGCTACGCTTTTCAACACACTTTAATAGCAAGAGAGCTAGATGGAAAATACTTCGGTATTTTTAACTTTTTTTTTCTTAAAAGATGTCTTCCGGCTTATACTGCTTGTTGAAGCAAAGATGACAAACCAGATGGATAACTGATGAATGAGTTACAGGGTAAAAAAAAAAAAAGTGTCGGAAGGATATTTACCAGAATAATTTTATTTCGGTTGAGATTTTAAATTTTACTGGGATTGTGATGTTCTTTGTGTTGACCATACGATACTATAACATTTTCCTGGCATGAGCTGAATATACAGGGTAGCTCAGTGTTAAAGCGTTAAAGCTTGCTGTAAGTTACTTCAGTCCAACAACAGAGCAAAAAAAAATTACCAGTCTTGTAGTAAGTGGTACAGTTATGACATTTTAATTCAACAGTTCAGGTAAATATCTGACTTAATAGAAGTTATCAGTTTACATACATGGAGTTTAAAAGATTGAGAGTCTAATGTTTGTGACTGTCAGGAAATAATTGTGATGTTAAACAAAAGTAATTGTCGGCAAACTGCAAACTCCTTTGAGCAATTCTGCCAATTTTGTGTTTTGCCTACAACGTTCCAGCCTCCTGAAAGACTTTCAGCTTTGGAAATCTGGCTGAATGTGGAAGAATATATTTGTTCTTGTGATTCAAATAGAGATTTGGTGGGAGAAGTCTGTAATGGACAAGTGCCCAGGAGTTATTTTTACCTTTGAAAATCTCCACTTCAGACTTTGAACAGAAAATGACAGTTGCTCAGAATAAGGATACAAGTACTGTTCTGAAATGTGTCAAGCTTAGCTCAGCTGATGAAAAACACGTGCAACTGGGCAGCCATATAGAACTCCCACTGCTTTAAAGAATCAGGAGTACTTGTTTGTTGCTCAACCTCCTTCACGTACCTCTGAACTGTTGACCACAGGCATAAGTTATCTCAGCTTAGACCTGGCTAAGCATCGTGGCTTGTGAAATCCTTGTGGGATTTTGAATTTACTAAGGGCTGTATGTGGGTTTTAATAGTGTGTTAGTCTGTCCTCAAAGCTCTTTCTCTGTAACAGACATTTCCATAACCCTAGATTTCTCTAATTGCAGCAGAATGTGGGGGGGCTTTGATACAAATATACCGAATAGGAAATCCTGGTATGCTTTTGCAAAACCTTTGAGTTGCTGTAAAGAAGGTACTTCTAAGCCCTAGTTGTGACCAACCTACACATCTGATTTCAGGACTTTGTGAAGTACGTTGTGAGATGCATAGTATATAACACAAATTATTTTGTGGAAAGTTCTGATTGAACATTAAAAATGCGCATTACTTTAATCCCCTCAAACACTTTTAGAGACACATGTATTTTCAGCTTCCTCATCAGTAAATTGAGGAAGAGTTTATAATATGTTATGGTGACAAAAGGGGAAAAGTACTGTCTCATGAAAGAATATCTTTGCTTATTCATGCATGTTCCCTGTTAAAATTCCCTCCCTTTAAAAATACTTGCCTGAAACAAATACAATGGTACTCCAGGTTACCTTTATATTCTCTCTGCCTATTTCTAAAGTTAATTATCACATATTTCTATGTGAACTGATCTAGGTGAACCTGCTTCTGCAAGGGGGTTGGACTAAATGATCTGTAAAGGTCCCTTCCAATCCCTACCATTCTGTGATCATATGATGACTGTGGTGATGTAAATACTAAACCTTGTTTCTATATGAAGTCAGCCTCAGGTATCCTTGTCTCAGAACACCTCCCCAGATTTTGTGTAACTGACATTTGTTTTCAGTGCACTAAAGGACCCCCATAGATTTGTGCAACTGATGTGGCATGACTAGAGCTTCCTCAAAAGCAACATGAAGATCCTCTAAACAGTTTTTATTTTCTGCAATAGCTGTGCAAAAGGTCAGAATTTTAGTAAGTCAATTGGATAACTATGGCTGCTTTTTTATCTGGAGAGCATGTGCGTGAAAGGTGTTTGACCTGTAAATTAGTCCATGAATAAATGAACACGACCCTGCAAGAAGTTCAGGCATTTCTAATGGAACAAATGACGACTGGAAGTAGCGTATAGGGAATGATGGTTTGGAGGTCAGTATTCAGATTCAGAAAAGAAACTTGTGGGAAGCTAAATAACTTGCCCCCAGTAAGAAGGAACAAGTAGAGACCAGTGTAAAGCAAAACCACTCTGTGTCACACCTTTCAAGATCTGAATGGAAGGAAAAATCATACTTCTTGTGTACTTATTGGGTATGACTGTTTCATTGATAGCTGCCTTTAGTAATCCGAGTGTCTTCCATGTTGTCTTGGACAGGGAAGAAAACCCTTTACTCTTCCCTGGCCTTTGCTTGCCACTCCCATGTGTATCCTGAGTGAGTTAAGACTAAAGGGTATGATTTTCAAAAAACTCTTCTAGATAGTCTTTTGCCTCTTCCCAAAAAGCACTCTGCATGCTTTTTGTGAACTGTTTATTTTCACCTCCTGACTTCAACAGTGAAAAACAGAAAGCAGAACGCTAGTACTTCTCTAGTCTTATGAAGGGCTTAATGCTCTGGAAAACTTCCACAGAGAAGCCAGCAGAGTTGTGAGTTATTAATATATTCTTTAAAAAAGAGATTAAGGATTACTTGCTCTTAAGCTTACCCATTCCTTACATGAGGATTCAGTTTTCTGATGACAGTACCTATGTGGAGTCTTAGGCTCTGGAGGCTCGTTGACCTTATAAGTATGACATGGTGCTGTAGGCTTGTCCTAGATCAGAAGCCCATGAGATGTCAGACATCCTCACCAATGAGCATGTAGTTTCTCAATATTCTTCCAGGGCTTTCCAGTAAAGTCTTTCTACATATGTTTGTTTACTATTGTAACTGCACTTGGAGCAGGATGGTGGAGGTAAATAGCACCTGCAATTTTTGTTCTCTTTGATCACTGCTGAGGGAAGTGGCACTAAGAACATTTTTAAGTAATTGTTCAACTGTGCTATTTCAGTGGCATGGCTGGAGTAAAACCTAGAAAGCTGAGTCAGTAAAAAAAACCCTGTCACAATAGTCTGTTTCATAAAAGTTCCTCTTCTCAGTTATCTATTATATCTGTTCCCTAATAATCATAATTAGACTTGTCCAAGTTCCAGAGGTTTTCTGCCTAGAGCTTACATTGTGACACAGCACATTAACCTCAGATCTGGATTTGTTTAAAAGCCCTTTTCCAGTCAATCATGTCTTGGCATGTTTGTTAAGACTCTTGCTTTTTTTTTTTCAGTTGTGTGCCAGGTGATTTTTAAGAAGCATCTTAATGATATTTCAAAGGTTATAGAATGAAAGAAAAAGTTAATGTGAAAACTGTAGTGGTACATACGTCTTATTTTTGAAAGTTTGTTGCATGCAAGGAATTTTGAGCTAGAAATTGAAACTTGGTATTTGTAAAGCCAGAAGTCCTGCTGATTGTTGAAATTTATAATTTGTCGAGTTCTAAGCCATGGAAAAATGGCTGTTTGTGCCACAGCTATTTAATATTCCTGGCAGCGTACCAGCTTGTGTACTCTGCGGTACGACAGGTTTATGGGCTGTGTTATAACTCTCCTGGTGATATTTAAGGATGTTGTGGTGAAAGTGAAGCACTTTCCTTGCAACTCTGGCTGCATGTCTTAGTCAAAATTTACTGCTCTTAAGGGAAAAGGGCAATGTATGGCTTAAAAAAAATAGAAAAGATAGGATATTCTAGAATTAATTATTCTAGAGTTTTTGTTCTTGTTTGGGGAATTACAGTTTTTGTTTGTATGAAAATATTTTTTTTCCCCTGAACTGAGAGCACAGGTTCTAGATATCAAGCAAATGAACTTATGGGTTAATGTGAGCCTGAAAATGATGATGTGCAGGAAGAGTGTGTATATTTTGGTTGAGTTGATCTGCCTTTGCCTGATATCAACCGATGACTTGTAGCTGAGTTAGAGATTAAGGTTGCCATAATGGGACTTTTGTCATCTTGGGCAAGCCCCTTAACTCACCTATGCTTGGCAAATTCTCCAGAGTAAATAACTATATCTAATAGCACTCCATGTCAAATAGATGAATTTTCACAATGCTTTTGAAGTCTGTAGTGTGATTTCACTTGTATTCACAGTTAAAACTCAACACTTCTTAGCAAAGCAAAGGCTTGCACAGACTCTTTGCTGGCAGCACATTCAGATGCTCAAACAGGTTTTTTTTTTTAACACTGTTAACAAATGTTTGTTGGCCAGCCTTTCTTCAGTGTCAGCTGATGCTGATGATTTTGAATCATTAGAGGGTTTTACCCAGGTAGCCAGTATTTAAATTTGATTAGCAGATTCTCACACAGAATTTTTTGGCCCCACATTTCAAGTCTTGGGTAATTTCTCTAAACTACTTCAGTATATTAGTGTTATTTGGAAAAAGGAATGTAAGGTACTTTGATCTGTTTAAACTGAGCTGGATATAGTGAGGAATGTAAAAGTAGTTAGAAATGAGGATCTGGAAAGAGAGGCTATTGTTAAAAGCATTCTAATGGTATTGTGTTTTTCTAACAGTAATCCAAGGATATCCTGATATCCTACAAAGTAATGTTTAAGTTTTTGAACATAGTGGAAAGGAATTTCATGGTATGTCTCCTGACTAAATTTGAAACAAATTTGCAGAATTCTTGTTTATGTCTTATTTAGGTGCTACCGCTCTGATTTCAAGGTAAAAGGTATTTAAGGATTCTGTGTAATACCTCATGAGTAAGATTACCCTTGCAGTAACGTATTAGGCCTTTATAGCATGCTGTCATCTTAATTACAGGGATTGGAGAGAGATGCCAAAAATCAGTTTTCCACTTTCAGCAATTTCATCACAACTATCAACCAAAAGAAAGAAGGCATCGGAAATGGTAGTTCGCCCACGCAACTTGTTATACCCAACATCAAAAATGGTAAGAGAATAGAAATCCTGTGTTACTTAGTTACCAATTTAAGAAGGTGCTCAGTGTTCTGCCAATATTTGTATTGTGGTAGTGCCAGGAAATTTTGAAATCTAGGTTTCATTAAATTATGCTGTGTTGTACATTGTGTCAGGAGTGACATATATGATAGTCCATCCTCTGCAGAGGATGCATAGAGACAAATAGGATAAGAAAAGCAAGTAGACTTAGAGGATGAAATAATCGTCTGATATTTTAAGGAAAGTTAGATTCAGTAGTCCATCAGCAGATACCGTTTTTCTAGCTGCAGTCAGATGGAAGTTTCTCTGGAAACTGTCCAATGTTTGTGGAGATTTTTCTGTCACCCATCTGAAGGATGTCAGGGATGAGGCAGGCACGGGGCTTTTAAGGGAGACAATTGCTGAGAGTTGCCATTTTTCAGCAATGATGCAAAATAAGATTCGTGGGCAAAGGCTGATAAGTTCTGAGAAGCTTTAAAGGCAAGAAGGAGGGTAAATGTGGTATTGTGGGACAATAATAATTGATGAAAATATTGAAAGTGGAGCTGTGTATTTGCTATGGTAGGCTGAAAACATGAAGCCTGATGAGACAACGTTGTGGTTAGACCTGAACCCTTCATTGTATTTTTGTGCAAGGATGTGGAGTTTCAGTTATTTGGGACTTGTGATAAAAAGTATTACAAGCATTTGTCATGTTTGTATTGATCTTGCTTCTGAGCAGGTCCCTCTCAGCCTTATTGTTCTTGGTGGTTCTTTAGAGCTTTCAGTGAATCTTAGGCTAGAGAGAAAGGGACTGCATTAATTAAGAGATCTCGCTAGTGTGAGTTTGAAACAAAACTATGGATGGATAATGTTAGTTTCAAAGTTGTGCAGAAAAAGATGGCTCATACCTTGTATGACTGGGTCCTTACGAAAAAACCTTTGTATCCTCGCTAGCTATATTGTAAAAGTAAAAGTCAATGCAAGACTTTTTTTAATAAGCATTTTTTGTTATGGAATTAGGGGAAAAAAATTTCACAGAAACAGAAAAGGCAATTATGTGTAAATGATAGCTCAGACAGGATTTTGTACTTTGCACGAGTCATTTTGGACCACACAAAGGAAACCAAGGTGGCTGGAGATGGCCAGTGAAGAATTCTACTTCCACTGTGTAAGTTAGCAGAGTTAGGGAAGAAGTGATGCTCTTGAGGGCAATACTTTGGGGTAAGTCAAGAAGATGCTGCAAAGCAGGCCAGAGCACTGCTGATTTTTACAGTGCTATAAGGTCGAGCTAACAAAGTTGGAAGAAAAAAACTTCAGGTAAATTGCATGTAAACAATTGCAATATTTTAGAAGTCTGAAAGTCCTCAGAGAAATAAAATGTTTTGCCTTTCTCAGATGACATTGTTTTCCTCAGAAGCTAAAAGTGACCTCTGAGCAATGTTAACTAAGCAGCTGCTGGCCTTTAAAATAGAAACACACGTGCAATTGATCATGGACTCCAGGCTACTGTCCTTTATTATTTAAGCCTTGTTTCCTGTCCAGCTTCTGTCTGAATAGTTGCTTAACACAATTTCATGTTATGATATGAAAGCCTGCTGCTTAATAAAACTGAGGACAAAAATAAAACTAAACCTAGTATTGGGCCAAGCAGTATGGAAAATACAGTACTCTTGTACAGAAGTCATTCCACTAACAACAAGAAATCTCCCCCCTTCTCCTCCCTGACAAGAGTGCTAAATTGTAAACACCTCTCTAAGTGCCCTCAGTTCTTGCTGCATATGGTACTGTCCCAGTTGTAATTACTGGTTCATAAGTACTTAGTTGTTTTTTACCACACTAATGCATGGCAATATTTATGGTACTCAAGAATACTCCTGAAATAGAGCTCAATGTATAAAACTGAGCTGTTATTCTGGTAGTTTCAGGATTAGGATAACCTGCCTGTATAAAACCAGATTATTTTTACTAACAGTCCAAGGTGCACTCAAAATTTGTTGAGGAAGTATGTGTAGTGTATAGAAAAAATAATCATTGGAACAAACTGCTCAGTTAAATGCTTCATTTGCTGTTCTAGAGTTCAGGAATGATACTTGATTTGTGGGGTTTTTTCTTTCTCTCTCTGAACATAGATATGTATGTATATGTGCATATACTGAGAATACTTTAGTCTTGAGTTCAAACAACATTAATTTTGTTCAAAAACAAAAGCATGGAAAAGGTAATGCTGGTAAATCCAGCATGAAAGCTGAGGTGGTGTTGCTTTGCTATGTGGCTGCCACAGAGATGAAATTTATATAACAAGTCTTCTAACACAACAGTGATATGGTATGAAATCTGTTTAGGAATTAGATTGTTCTACTGCTTTTATAATGTCACAAATACCAGTAAGATTTGTTTGCTTTACCTACTTTGAAAATTTTCACCTACCATTAGCTGGGATCACCGTGAAAAATAACTGCTGTTCCAAATTCATTCACCCTAAATTTCCTTGCACTAGTCAGTTCTGCTTTGTATCAATGAGATTTTTCTCCCTCAAAGTTTTTCTTCATTCCCAAAGCAGTCATGCATTGCTGAGTCTTTTTACTTGATGTATCTGGGCAAACAGCCAGAAATGATTGCTGTTTCTTCTGTTATAATATTGTGTTATTGCTGTTTATCAACTCAATACATAAAGTTTCAAGTTTCTCCTCAATGGAACTCCAGTGATAGATCTTAATTAATACTTCTGAATGTCAGACAAGTAAATAAATCTATTTACAAATAAACCTGAATATTGGCAAAACATACTGAAGCTGACAGTATTTATTAAACATATTATTAAAATTCATTTTTAGTGTGTCTAATTTAAGCTGCATGTATTTCAAAGAAAATTACATCACTGACATGGTACAAGTCACCATCTTAGCACCTGCAGCCTCAGTTTACGGACATGAGAAACAGCTTCTGTCAGCAGCTGTCTCTTCCACAGATGTGGAGAGAATATTTTCCTCACTTGAGTGTATTCAGCTGGTTATAATTCAATTTTTTTTATATCCATTTAAATTGCAAAGACAGAATAGGAGCTAAATGAAAACTACTTTTCTTTCTCAGAATATAAAAAGAAAGTACTCTTAAGTCAGTCCCTCCTGCTTTCAGAGAATGATTTGCAATAGCAGAGCATTTTTATGGCAGGATTGTTTGGAACTTCAGCTTGAATTGAGATAGTATATGTCATTTTTAAAATTACTACACTTCTCTTTAAATAGTTTTAAATTCCAGCTGTGAATATGAGCAAGGTTCCATGTCTATAATCGATGCCATACTTGGGGATTGAGGACAGCTTTGATCTATTATTGTCTGATGAGTTGTGGCTGAGTTTAGTCACATTGACAGTGCCTGTGTCATTATCACAAGTGAAGGGATCTGCCTCTGTATTTGAGGGATTTTGTTAGCGTCTATTCCCCACTGTGATAAATGGAGTAGGCAGTGGAGCAGTGATACTGCTTCAATGTTTAGTTAATTTTAAAGAAAACAACTCTTGGAAAAGGCTTCCAGGGTTAGACAATTCATAGAGGATTTTGGTTTAATATGTTTGACTTTTGAGGATGCTTTCTTATGATATCTTTTATCCAAAACGTATGTCATATTTCATTATAAATGCTTTAAAAACATGCAGTAAAAATCAGGCTTAAAAAAAGCATTTTAAGGATATTCAAGAAGACACTCATTAAAGTGTAAGTTTGTGTATACTGCATTGGAATAGGGTTTTGGTGGGTTTCACTTGGCTGGCTTCCAGATGCCCACCAAACTGTGCTTACACTCCCCATCCTCAAAATGACATGAGGAGAAATGAAGAAGGAAAAGCTCATGGACTGAGATAAAGACAAGGAGTCCACTTTCCAATTAATGTCACAGGCAAAACAGACTTGAAAATATTAATTTATTTACAGTTTACTTATGTGATGTGAGTACTGCTGTATGTATACCAGTGCATGTTACTGATGTAATACCAGCATGTCTTATGTAAGTACAATATTTTGTTGTTTTCTCTAATAATTACTTGGAACACAGACTACCAGCTTTCTTTGTTTAGGGATTTTTACCAGCAGCATGTCAGCAATTCAGTTGTGAAAATCTGGTTTTCTTTCTTTGTTTATGTAATAGGCAAATCATTTCTTTGCAACTTGGCCCAACAACTTATCCTTTCAGAAGGCTTTAGACAGGAGACAGATGGGCCATTTTTCTCCCTCCATTGGCAGAAGGTAGTGCTTTGTTTACAAAGACAGTTACAAACTCAGGACACAGTTTTATTTCTAGGATTTTATTTCCCTTCAATTAGTCAAAGTTTCCATCATGTCCGGGATGAGCTTGGGGTAAGAAAAGTGCTTGGATGAGCAGTGTTTTAAAGATGTAGAATCAACCAGCAAGTTTTCCTTTTTCCTTAGTGCCTATATACCTGTATTTTACTGGCTAGATGTATGTGACTGCATTTTATTTATCATTCTTTACTTTTTTTAATAAGTGAGAGACCTACCACCCATTTGCCTTGATGTACGACAGAAGCAGCGCATCTCCATAGATACACTACCCCAAGAACTGAAAGCACCAATCCCTCCTGAACCTTCCCTTCCCATCCGAACCAAAACTGTGAAAGATTTTCAGTAAGTTATGCTGGTGCTTATCAAAGTGTACTTTATTTCTTTGGTCTTTCTTTACTTTGTCCTAATGCATACTTTTGATTTTGTTAATGTCAACTGAGAAAACAATTCAGTGGTACTGGAAAGTAGTCTGTTTGTGATGGTGGGATTGATAACTCCAGTTAAGTATGAAAGTTACAAGAATATTTTCTCTAGCTTGAACAGTTCTGTTCAAGAAATGGTAAAGCTTGTACTTCAGAGTTAGAAGCTCAGTTCCTGACATTNCGGGAAATGTATGGCTTATTGTAAACTGGAAAATCCTGTTCAATCTTTGGTATTTTATTTGTCCTGCCAATGGATGTGTGTCCTGTCCATTGAAGTACTGAGCATTCTCAATCTTGTGTGAAATACTGCACGTCAGATACATATCTGCGTAATATCATGTTTGAGGACCTGGTTCTGTCTTTGTCTAAAAGTGCAGATGATCTTTCTTCATGCATTATGTTAATTTCCATGCTTTTCATGCATACTTTCTTCTGCATTATGTTAATTTTATGCCAAGAGTGTCAATTTTCAATGTCAAAGTTCAATGGCAAAAACTTACTTCTTTTTTCATGTATCCTTGCTTCTTATGTGACCAAAATTTTAAGCAGTGTCAGAGCAAGCTGTGCCAGCACTTCTCTCCAAGAGGCACGATGCGTCAAGCTTGCCTATGTAAAAAGAGTTTTGTTTGGGCAGACTATATATGTTGCTGCCTCATAACACTGATTTAGCTAGGAGTAGAATTGATAGTGTTTTGTGTTCCACTTCTGTTATTCCAGATCCATAGAGACCTTTAATCAAAACTGTATCTGTATTAGATTTCTTCCAGAACTGTTATGGTACTCGACACATGAAGCTTGATTGACTTAGCTAGGCTAGCAGAAGTTCCCTGGGAAACCACCTGAGTCATTTTGAACTAATATCACCTGTTCCCCAGAGGTCAGGTCTACACCACAAGCTTTGCTGGCTTCACTGTGGATGTAAGGCAATAGGAAGCATTTTTCTTAAGATGTTCTCCAAAATTGTGACATTAACACTGTCATTTGAGAAAATGGTATAACTTTGTTGAAAAACTAATGGCATGAGATATGTCAACAGTAGGGGATTCTGCCTGCAATACGTGAACATATATTGGCAGTGTTTCTTTAGCATGGATATGATCTTAGAGAGTTATTTACTAATTCGTTAAAGTGTAGCTTGCTTTTTTTTATTTAGCTTTAGCACCCACAGAGCAACATTATGCTGCTGTAACATCCTGGAGTGTCTTGCAGTAGGATAATCTTGGTCAGGAAATGAGAAATATTGCTAGGAAGAAGCCTGGTTCATCTGTTCTTTAAACAGATGGGGAAAAAAAAATAAATCACAATTGCTGCAAAAGATGTAGGTGCATATACTCTTCATTGCTCTTTTCTGTGTTTAAAATTTTGTGCATTCAGTGAGGAATAAGAATACTTTTTGATTAGTCATGGTGTGGATTTAGTCGAAATGGAAACAGGGATGAAAGAGAATTTGACAAGAGCTGATCCTTTGTTGGCAATCAGGTTATATGAAGGGTGGAAATATTTTCTGTGTTCAGATTTTTTAATCTATTGACTGCTGCCTAATTATGTAATTATGAAGAATTTTATTCTTTCAAATGAAGTATTAAAAAGTCATTAGTGTGTTTTTTTTATATATTTCACTGATGGCTTTTTGAAAACATCTAGTACATCAGTATTATCTGTGGGGGAGCAAACTGGGATTTGTATCACCAACATTGTAGATAGCTGAAATAAAGTTCTGCTTCAAAGGTTGGTTGGGGTTGGTTTGTTTGTTAAATGTATGATATCATATTAAATTTCATGTGCAGATACTTGCTCTAAGGTCCAATATTTAAAAGGACTTTAAGAGTAAATTCAGAGATTTTGCTGTCCCTTTAAGGATCGTGTACAGCCTCATACAAAGATTAAATTCTATTTGAAAGTTTTGGAGATAAATAACATTGTATACAAATTACAATTTGACTAGTTTAGGAGACTTTATAATTAAATTAGTCTTAGATTCTATTATGTCAGTGTATCTTCAGTGTAACTCTATTCTGGTAGTTATTTATCTTAACATACTGAACTGTGACACCGTGAATTAACATTTTGAATATGAGACGTTGCTCAGGTGTATTAAACACAAACTACTCTTTTGTTCTGTTGTAATACTGTGATTTTAAGATGACAAAGAACATGTTAAAAAGATACTGATATTGTACTTGTCTATCATCTCAATGTGGTTAGTGAGGAAAGCTTAGAGTTACAGTGCAGTCTAAAGTCTGAAGCCTTTGGGAAGACCTAACCCTTATATTACCAATATTTTAATGTATTTTTTTTTCTAGGGATGATATGGAAAAGGCAAAGTCATCGGGAGATTGGAAAGCTGTACATGATTTTTATACTACAACATTTGATTCTTTCCTGGAGATAAATGCTGCATTTAAGGTAGAAAATAATTCATAATACTATCTAGTGCTTTGTATCTTCAAAGTGTTTACAAAAAAAATCAGTTAAAGGCTTGCAGCTACTTACTCAAGGTCACCAAGATCATTTTATTGTGATCTCACCTGCCTTTGGTAGGCAATCTGTTACCTCATTGATTTATTGCTTCTTTTTTATTGCAAATATAGTGTAGATTTTAAATTCCAGTATGTTTTGCATACTGTGACTGTGTAGATATGTTCTACTCAAACTGTAATTTAAAGCCACACAAGTTAGGGTAGCTAATATGGAAGCCCAGGCAAATCTGGAAAGAAAAATTCCCTGTCTCTAAAAAAACCATGATATGGGCTCAAGTAGTATAGCTGTTCTTGTGTTGTGATTATATACTGTTTTCCATGAGAAAGATTGTGTTTGAAAACTTTATGAATTCATGCTAAATTAGTATTTTCTGCCTATTACAGAGCAAAGTGTGTTCATGATATTTAATATGGACAGTAGGGCCTAAACCTAGACAAAAAAACCTGTGGCTTTTACCTTACAAGGATTCAATGCTTATGATTTTGTTGCTCTTGTCTGATGATGCATTGACAGAGATGAAAGAGTAAAATTTGATGTGATTCATTGTTTGAAATTACATTTCTAAAATAGAATGACAAGGCAATGGAGTTACATTGACAATGTGTGGGATTACTATTGTTTATCTTCATCTTTCATGTATTAATAAAAGCAACTGAGTCTCTTATGTTTTGATAAGGAAAAATAAACAGTTATATGTGAATGTGTTTTGTTTAAATTTGCTGTTAGACTTTTATTTTTCAAAGATAGATAAAACATTGAACACATTTCAAACCCAAAATGCTTTGTGTATTATCTAACTTGCAGAAGGATACCAGTTCTCCATTTAATACCATTGAGGATTCTGGAATCAATGCAAAATTTGTGAATGTTGTCTATGATGCCTTATTAAATACTGTAAGTAGAAGAAAAGAGTTAATGTTTTAAAATATTATAGTAATTATTTCAGCAAAGAAATGTGCTAAGAAGCAAATTGTACCAAAAGGTTTCCTCAAGCACAATTTTTGAAGAATCTCTCAAAACATACTTAAAATGGTCCTGTGAGAATTGCCGTAGAATCATGAAAACTGCTGTAGTAAGGGAGAAGGAAGTTTTTGGTACTAGTAATGCACAGCCTATACAGTTATAGACCTCAAAGACTGCTTGCAAGATATGACGTGTCTGTGATGGGTCACTGCATGCTGGGAAATAAGGAAAGTGTGAAGATGGGAGTAGCAAAAAGATACTGTACCCAGTAAAGGAAGGACAGGAGTAACTTGGAAATTATATTTACAATTTTGAAGTTGTTGAAAGCCACCATTGGCACAACTGAAGGCCTCAGCTAATAGTCTGTGACACAAAGGTTTCTTAACTGGTTCGATTCACAAGCAAAACAAACTTACTTGTTTGTACAATGTCTTCTGTAGGATGTGTGTAGTTACATCAGAGATGATTTTTCCTCTCCTTTTTCCTATAGCCTCAAGATGTTCAAAAATCAGTCCTAAAAGGAGTAATAAATGGGCTGCTACAGGAATGGAAAGGGTAATTGTAATTGTTTGTATTAGTGCTTTGCCAACACTTAGAGCAGATATATGTTTTGTCTTTGTTGTTTTAGCCAAAGAAAGAAAATGTTCTGATACTTACTTGACTCATAAGAATTTTTTTCCTTGTGGCAAATCTGCTGAAATATATCTTGAACTCTGTAAGTTGACAGTGAACCTGAGAGGCACACCCAGACCCAGCCATACATTCCTCAACAAAATCTCAGCTGCTTGTTACCAGAGCAATCTTTTGGGCACCTGGACTGTGAGATGAATTAAGGAACTCATCTAAGACTGAAATACATTTTTCTGCCCAACCCCCAACAGCAACTTCTATATATACGTGTATATGTGTTTTAGCCTACAGAATTCCTTGATCCAAAATTTACTTTACAGTGCCATTGATGTGTGGCAATAGCATGGAAAGGGCAGGGCAGGATGCAGGAAGGGGTAGCCCAAAGGCAGGACTTTGCCATATTTGGGCATGACTTTTTAGCAAGAAGCAATAGAAATGCATAGTTCAAATCACAAAAAGATGTAGCAAGAGACAGCACCTTATTGTCACTCACCTTGTGACCCAGCCCTTGGTTGTCCCTTCCTACCTTATGCTACCTTGTCTATGCTGTTGTTGCATGTGTATTTGTGGTTATGTAAAACCCTTGAAGCAGATAAATAGCAAGTACAGGTGCTGCAGTGGTAGAAGTTCATGGAGAATTCTGGCAGGAAATATCAAAGATGGGGTAGATAAACAATAGCACAAACTTCCATCCTTAGAACACTTCTTACTCTTCAGTTCTGACTGTTTTTCTCGCCTTCTCTCTTGTGTCATAAACGATCGATGCTAAAATAGCCAACTGCCTTTAGAGAATGATCAGAATCTTTGAAGTGTCATCTTCAATTTCTGAGAGCAGTGAAGATCCTTAAAGATGGTATTCTGCACATATTGTCCAAGTTAAATTGTAGGGTGCATGATTTCATGACTCTTAGTGTGTGTATGATGTGGTTCTGCTTATTATTTCATTCATTCTTAGGCCACGAACAAAAGATGACCTTAGAGCGTACTGTATACTTTTACAGGTAAGAAAAATACAGTATTTGTACTTCATTATATGTCTGCTTAACTTATAATCTATAAACCAGTATACTATGCAAACAAGATACTTTATATAGCTGAGATACTTCACATTTGTTGTAAGAATGGATTAAAATAGGGAAGCAGTGTAGGGTATGGCATGGTGGGAATGGGAACTTAATGGAAGATAGTTGATGGGGAAGGATTGCATAGATTAAAATTGTGAACCAATTAGTTAGACATTGAATGTTTCTTATAGTTTTGTGGGTGGAAAGAAGAAATGTTTTAGCAGGCTACTTGTTCTCATTTCTTCCTTATTCCTAGATTTGCTTTATTGGTATACTGTAACTCTGATCTTTCCAGAAAGTTTCAGTATTTGCACTTTTTGATATTGCTGTAACTTTCTCCAGTGTTGCATTTTATACGGCAGACTTTCTCCCAGTGTATCTGGCTGGCTACATTGTCTGTTTTCTGTCTGTGTTAACCTATTACCTTTGCTACTGTAGTTGATTCATATTTGTAGCAAATTTCCCCTTTAAATTTTGCCAGTATAGGTAATACCTCTCCCCACAAGGAGAGGTTTCTGCCATTATTTGAGAAGATCAGATAGGAATTTAATTTCTTTGAGACCATAGTTTTCTTCTCTGGGTTGATACACTAGCTGTGAATTATAAGGAATATATCCTGCTGAAAAGTGGGTATGTGTGAAATCATACCTAAGAGGGAAAATGAGTTTGGCTTGATGTGCAAGAAAACAGGAGCAATGAAGATCCTTATTACTGAGATGGGAAAGCACATCACTCAGAGCAGTGTGATTTGTGCTACACAGTAAATCATAATCCAGAAAAATATACTGAGTGCTGCCTTTATTACTCATGGGCTCTCTTTTGATGCAAAAATATCATGTTTTTCCAACATAGAAGTTATAGAAATTGCAAGTCTTTTTTTTTTTCCTCTTAGTTTTACTGCTGTCACAGCAATTTTGTGAATTCCTTTCCTGTGTAATTGTATTGGCAACCACAAGCATAAGAAAAAATCCTAATGACTATTTTCCTTTTATGCAGTTTATTAACCTAACACGTCTTTTTAATCTTTTTCAGAATCCTCAATTTAGTAACACTTCTACTTATGTCATCTATGCTCACTTGCTAAGACAGATAGCAGCCTTAACAGAAGCTGACCATCATTTCCTAGTGCACTGGTCTAAAAAGTAAAAAAACCAAAACAACCTAAAGCAAAAATTCCATTTTCAGGATTACAATTGTTACTGTCTTTCCATTGATGTTGACTGTTTTATAAATCAAATGAAAGTTAATTTAATTGACCAAAGAGATTGTTTTTGTTGTTTTCAAAGTGCATTTGGACGTAGTCCAATAAGTGATACTGATTTATAGATGTAAATTGTACGTAATGTATAACAATGGGTATCTTTCTGCAAAAAAAGGCTAAAGTGCAAAATAACTTGTGTAAGTTACTCTTCCAGAACACATGCACAATAACTTATGTATGTAAATCTTTAGATACATATTTAAACAGTATTATTAATACAGACATCTTTATGAACTTCATTTAAATAAAGGTTTATCTTGCATAATTTGCAAAAGATACTGTCACTTGCCTGTATACTGTGAAAATCAGAAATGAAATAAAGTCCTTCATTGGTAAGGTAATAGAGGTGGTGAGAGAGTGTAGATTTTTAATTAATTGAAATAACTTTGTTAATAAAGTTATATGGGAATAACTGCCCGAGGAGCAGCTTTTAAGTTGGTGTGCAGGTTGCCTTCTGTATGACTGTGCAATAGGTTCAGTCTGGGATAGGGAAAAAAACCCCCACATGTTTGAATGGCCATATTCACAATTCCCTGATCTCCTAGAGAATCTGTTAATAAAGGATTTTGCTCTCTGCAAGGGTGAAAATTATATTTCCCTCTCCCTACCATGTGATATGTCTAGATTGGCTTAAAATTGTGGTAATAAATTACTTCATTTCAATCAGTGTTTGCAACTAAGGTTTACCTTCTTGGTTAAGGATGCAATAGGCTTGTTAATGTTTTTATTCTTAAAACGTGTTAGAAATCTAAAACGTTATAGTAGGAGAGCTTGTATTTTTAAAAGGGTGCTTTACTATTTGTAAACTTTACTGTATTGTTATGATGTTATGGAAGTGGTGCAGGATGTAATTTAAAATGTGCACTTGTCACAAGCATATGAAGTACTTTCCACTCTTATTTTGAGATATTTGGTTCTATTGAACAAAAAAAAAATTCAGAGTTCCTCAGTATTCAGGCTGCAGGATGAAATAGCTAAGAATTTTTGCTTTCTTTACTAGATGTCAAGAAAAAAATGATTCTATGACTTTTAAATTGCAGACATGAAAAAGTATAGTTAGGGGTGCACTGATGAGCATTGCTGGGTGGCAATATTTACAAGCATACTGCTTCAAACTTTATATTTGCAGTTTTGTTTTTATGCATAGGACAAAAGCATGTGTGTGTTTTTAAAAAAATAACATTGAAATTTGATAATATAAACTTTATTATGGAGAGTAATCCCAGGAGAATAACTGTGGCATATTTACTTTAGGATTTCACAGAGGAGATTCAAGCAGCTGGTGGACAGGTTACTGCAATTTATTTCTTTACGTCTGTTTCCTGCAAAACCTGAAGAGTTTCCGCCAATGGTGAAATGTACCTGGTGGATTCCATCAGCAACCAAAGTCCTGGCTTTATTTAGTAGGTATTTTTCTTGAACTCTGTATGTATATGTATTCATGTGTGTGTGTATTTGTGTGAATATATATCTGTATGTTTGAGTGTATGCATATACATATGGGGAGGATAGTTTATACCTCTCCCATTCTGAGGGAGACTGGCAATGATAGTGGCACAGTATGAACTACAATATAAGGCAAAAAATTGATAAGCAACAAAAAAAAAAATATCTATTGGCAAATCTTCATTCTTTCTTTCCAAGTAGAGAATAATTGCTTTATATCACTTTCCTGAAGAAACAAGCAAAGGTCATTCAGACAAAAATCCACAGAAGTAACTGATGGTTAAGATCTCCCTTAGATTTATAAAATAAATTGTTTTAAGTGTGTAATTGACAGAATGGTTTTTTTTAATTAACTTATCTCCACAGAAGTATTTAGGATCTGAGATAAGTTAGACGATGCATGTGCCTCCTAAGTCCAAAACTACAGCTTAATAAAAACCCTAAATCCCTGACCAGCTCAACACAGCACAGCAAATGTGACCATTGCAAATGCAAACCTTCTGCTCCACTCCTTCTTGATAGCTTAGTGATTAGAGTATTTACTATGGAAATTAAAAGCTTGAGCAAGTCCCCTTTTCTTCAGGGGTAAAACCCTCCTTCTCCTTCCATTCTAAGAAGAAAACAAAACCACCAAGTGAAAATTGAGGTTGGAATACTTCTGCTTAGTCCTGCTGTCCAGAGTGACAGTTTACACATATAAGCTCTACTGTATCTGAAAACAACACATATTGTCTAGTTATCTGTAAAGATTTACTAATTCTTTATCTCTGGGAAAAAGGATATTTAGTAATTTGAAATATGTTACCTACTGTCTGATTGATTAAAATTATGTTTAAGTGCAAATAGAGAAAATTTGCAACCTGTTTGACATGATATGAATGTTAAATAACAAAATAGCATAAGTGTGAATTGATTTTCTTCATTTGATTCTCAGTTTTTGAACTGGGGAGTCTAGATGGTGTAGAGGTAATAGGCATATTTTTGCATACATTTTGTGCTCCTCCTTTTTCATCCCTTTTACAATGAGGCAGCAAACTCAAACAGATAATTGTTAACTAGAAAGCATGCAGATGTTATATCCGTAGCTATGTTTGAAATGAAATTAAAGTGGCTAAGAAATCCATCTCCTTTTTAATTGATTTCAGCAGAACACAGCGTTCTTCAGCTATGAAACCTTAGCTTAGTGTATGTCATTAAGTGAGCTAGAGTCAAAGAGGGGTTCTCATATCATAAATGGGCTGAGCTAGGGATTTACTATTTCCTGTGACAATATGTTGTCATGTGGTGTTATATTACAGTTGTAATTCTGCAGCTAGAACTGAGACAAAGTTATTAGGAGCTGATATGGTTCATTGTTTCTGAGGTCACCAGTGCTCAAGATGCCTAGAAAACAGATGTGCTAAATCCAGGCAGTATTTTAAAAGACATTTGTGTTTTCTTCGTAGATGCTGCAAATAGTCTGATCAGTCCTCCTATTATTTCATATACGGATTTCTATAATTCTACACTTGATCATATTGATCTTATGGAAGAATATCATAACTGGCAATGTTGTGGAAATTCTCACAGGTGAGAGGAATAGCTTATTAATTCATGTAAATAATATTTCACAGCACCATAGCTGCACCACAATCTAGCTGTTATTTGCTACTGTATAGATGCAATGTGCTAATAATATGAGTTCATTGTTTATTAGAATAGACTTATAATGGGTCTTAATACGAACATATTTTGACTTCATAGAAAGTGGCATTTTGACACCATAGAAAGTGGTGGTGTATGCATACTTACCATTTAATCACAGACTGGTAGGAGTTGGAAGGGACTTCTAAATGTAGCTAATTAACCTGCATATATGTGGCTCCGATCATATTTGTTCCAGTTACATCAGTTATTTCTGCTACAAGAAAATAAACACATAATTTTAGAGAGTCTTTAGTAACTCAAAGCTTGCAAAGGTATTTCTCTTCTTGTGAGAGGCAGCCAGCAGGAACAACTAGAGAAAGAGGCATTTTATCTGTCAACGTTTAAAATCTTGTTAACGTTTTCTTAATAAAAACATTACTTTGTATAGCTGCGTTTCTCAGCTTACCAGTATGTATCACTCAGTTTTTACAGCTCAAGTCACAAGATCAATTACAATGTCCCCAGATTTCAAGACTAATTCCAGTAAGAATTATATAGTAAGCTAATTTAAGACATCAGACATACAAATGTGTTTTTTTCTTTACTGGATGTACAATTGTCCTTGCCCTGAGCAGTGGTTGAGTAATCTTGCAGAGTATAATTTGTTCCACCAAAGCAGGTATTTTAGGCTAGACTTCTTTCTGATACTCTGCTTGAGAAGGAAGAAGAAAAATCCTCAAAACAAGAAGAAACCCACCAAAACCCATGATGTGTGATAGCAATAAATGTGCAATGGGCTTCACATAGTCTCAGTCAAAGCATGGGAATTTGAATACTGCTGAGCTTAAAAAGCTGGGTTTTTTGATGTTTTTGTTTTTCTTTTTCACTAGCACCATCTGGGTCTTTTGGCACCCACATCCAGGCTTATAAGAGGGCTATGAGATTTCCACCTGCTCCAGTTCTTTTCAGTTAGCTGGGACACTGGAATTCAATATGGATCGAAACAAAGTTTGTTGATACATAATTCCTGGAGTAGCTGAAGTGCAAACTAGTTGTATTAGTCTTAAAGTAAATATAATTCCCACTCTTCCTTCAATTTTATATTTAGCTGGGTTGTTCCACTTAAGAAAACTACCACAAAAAGCCACCCAAACAAGAATGGCAATCAAGACTATGTGCTCAGAACGAAGATAACGTAGGGAGGCCATACCGGTTTACCTTCTGTATGAAGTATTTTGAAATACATAATTCTTCAAGTCAAAGCTCACTGGTAAAACATTTTAGATTAGCATTTGCAGAAGACCAAGTGGGAATATTTTTCCTCGTTTTCCTTTCTTTCTTAAAGGCACTGGTATATAGACCTTGTGACAAGAAGCAGGATTCAGGGTACACATGCAATCTGGATTGAAGATGTACACATAGAGTCTGAAGCTCAGGGTATTTCAATATGAACTTCTGCTAGGTGACGCATGAGCTAAATCAACAAAAAAACTTACCCAAATAACCAGTAACAAAAAAATCTTTTACCTTGTTGATTTCTGATTTTTTTTCAAGTGTATTTTCACTGCAATTAAATAGTAGAATGTGGCTGTGATCTGATATTTTATTAATCCTAAACAATTGTAACCCCGGGCNTGACACCATAGAAAGTGGTGGTGTATGCATACTTACCATTTAATCACAGACTGGTAGGAGTTGGAAGGGACTTCTAAATGTAGCTAATTAACCTGCATATATGTGGCTCCGATCATATTTGTTCCAGTTACATCAGTTATTTCTGCTACAAGAAAATAAACACATAATTTTAGAGAGTCTTTAGTAACTCAAAGCTTGCAAAGGTATTTCTCTTCTTGTGAGAGGCAGCCAGCAGGAACAACTAGAGAAAGAGGCATTTTATCTGTCAACGTTTAAAATCTTGTTAACGTTTTCTTAATAAAAACATTACTTTGTATAGCTGCGTTTCTCAGCTTACCAGTATGTATCACTCAGTTTTTACAGCTCAAGTCACAAGATCAATTACAATGTCCCCAGATTTCAAGACTAATTCCAGTAAGAATTATATAGTAAGCTAATTTAAGACATCAGACATACAAATGTGTTTTTTTCTTTACTGGATGTACAATTGTCCTTGCCCTGAGCAGTGGTTGAGTAATCTTGCAGAGTATAATTTGTTCCACCAAAGCAGGTATTTTAGGCTAGACTTCTTTCTGATACTCTGCTTGAGAAGGAAGAAGAAAAATCCTCAAAACAAGAAGAAACCCACCAAAACCCATGATGTGTGATAGCAATAAATGTGCAATGGGCTTCACATAGTCTCAGTCAAAGCATGGGAATTTGAATACTGCTGAGCTTAAAAAGCTGGGTTTTTTGATGTTTTTGTTTTTCTTTTTCACTAGCACCATCTGGGTCTTTTGGCACCCACATCCAGGCTTATAAGAGGGCTATGAGATTTCCACCTGCTCCAGTTCTTTTCAGTTAGCTGGGACACTGGAATTCAATATGGATCGAAACAAAGTTTGTTGATACATAATTCCTGGAGTAGCTGAAGTGCAAACTAGTTGTATTAGTCTTAAAGTAAATATAATTCCCACTCTTCCTTCAATTTTATATTTAGCTGGGTTGTTCCACTTAAGAAAACTACCACAAAAAGCCACCCAAACAAGAATGGCAATCAAGACTATGTGCTCAGAACGAAGATAACGTAGGGAGGCTATACCGGTTTACCTTCTGTATGAAGTATTTTGAAATACATAATTCTTCAAGTCAAAGCTCACTGGTAAAACATTTTAGATTAGCATTTGCAGAAGACCAAGTGGGAATATTTTTCCTCGTTTTCCTTTCTTTCTTAAAGGCACTGGTATATAGACCTTGTGACAAGAAGCAGGATTCAGGGTACACATGCAATCTGGATTGAAGATGTACACATAGAGTCTGAAGCTCAGGGTATTTCAATATGAACTTCTGCTAGGTGACGCATGAGCTAAATCAACAAAAAAAAACTTACCCAAATAACCAGTAACAAAAAAATCTTTTACCTTGTTGATTTCTGATTTTTTTTCAAGTGTATTTTCACTGCAATTAAATAGTAGAATGTGGCTGTGATCTGATATTTTATTAATCCTAAACAATTGTAACCCCGGGCTAAACCTGAAGGACCAGTGGAAATCTGTTACTTGGAAAATTAATTCTGCAGCAAATAGTCCAAACTAGAAGTATTTCTACTGTGTACCAAAGAATATTGCACTGACTTAGCTGTGGGACTTTGTATTTTAACAAGAAGATATTATCATTTTCTTTAGTGTAGCAATTAAAATTTAGTATTTAAAACAGATGATGACTGATTTTTATTAGAGCTCTTGGTAATGATAGAAGCTTTATTGAAGATATGTATTATTACTAATTACAATTTCTAATAGTATTTGCAAATAACAGTTCATCCTGCTGACTTGAGTATCTGTATATTCAACACAAAAAAAAAACCTAGCAGCTATTTATAGATTACTATCAGTGGAGGTTGGCCTAGGTGATCTTTCGAGGTCCTTCTAACCTTTAAGATACTGTGATTCTGTGAATGTAGTTACTGAATGATAATGCAAAGATTCACTACTGTATTCTTAAAAAGAAAATAGTATGCTAGATAGTAAAAAGGAATTCTTTTGTCTTCTCAGGTTTTCTTTCTGTCAGTATCCATTTATTATTTCTATAGCAGCAAAAAAAGTTATCATTCAAAGGGACTCGGAACAACAAATGATAAGTATTGCACGGGTAAGTCATTTAGTGATAAATGTTTGTGACTTACTGTTGGTATTTTGTTTAGTTCATGTTTACTACACAGAGTCTTTCATTACAGCTTCCAGTATTTCAGACTACCCTCAAAAAGCCATTGTATTAATTCTAGCCTACAAATGACCATGCTTGTATCTCTCAAGTTTTTATTTGAATGGGCTTAGTTTCAAGATGCTTATAAATACCAATGTGGTGGAGAAAGAGTTACAGTAAACTTTACCTTTTCTTTTTTGAGAAACCAGCATAATGTGCCAGAATTTTCAGTTAATGAGATTAGAAAAAAAATCCATAAGAGTTTTGGACTGTTTCCTATTTTATTCTCTGAAGACACATTTTCATAGAAGACCAAGATGCAACTGTATGTTCACAAATCACAGAAGAGTGGCAGCTTCTGTTCAGAAAGTGACATTATCTGCCTCCCTACGTGGTAATTTTCTTCAGGTGCCAGGTGATACTGGTTTCCTTAGTGCTCAGTGTAGCAGCAGCACCACCACCTATCCATGCCTGTCTTGCTGGATGTGTCTGGTGAATAGCTAAGTAAAGCACAGCCAGTCATTGGAATCTGAATTTGAGGTGTTTAAATGGTTGGTGTACAATTCCTGCCTTCTTGTTAAACTTCCTGATAAGTTAGTTTGAATTTGGTACAAATTCTGTCTGCAGTAGAAAAGAAAATGTCATCCATCTCTTAGAAGATAGTGAGGCAGCTGTCATACTAGGGTAATGTCTGTAATGCAAGATACTAAGGATTTCTTTACATTTAAAATTGTGATGCTTTGGGTTTTTTTACATGAAGACACTGCATGTGTGATATTTTCTTTTTTATTGAAATAGCAAAGCCTTGTGGATAAAGTGTCCCGCAGACAGAAACCTGACATGAATATGTTGTTCCTAAATGTGAAAGTGAGGAGGACGCACCTTGTTAGTGATTCACTTGATGAGGTAAGATGTGATTAAATGATGTGTTGCTGCAAGATAACTATTGCACTTAGACTTCAGTCATATTTAAATCTTTCTACACTAAGAGATTGGGAATTTAACTGTATAATACTAAATGAAAAGAACTGATTTACTGTTACAACAGCAGTGCTGCAGAATAAATCATGTTAGGCATTCTGAACTTTATTTTCCATCCTCGTATTGCTCCATAGCTAAGCCTGTAACAAACATACAAGCTTGCATACCATGTATTTGTGTTTGCAATTTTTGTCTTAAGAATGCAATGTATAATTGTCAGCTTATGCATGATTTGATTCCATGATAGGAGCACGAATAGTAAGTGACTAATCACTCATGAGATTGCTCTAATGCTTGTAATATTTTTATTCTTTCCTTCAACTTCTCTATACTATAAGAATTATTTAGACTTTCTTTTCCTTAAGTTCTTATATTGATATTAACTAATTCCTCACATTCTTGAATGTAATTTTTCCTTTTTTAGAAAGTAAACAGATGTGTCCATTGAAGCAGGCAATTCGGTATCCACTGAAACTTGCTAATTAACATTATTAATGAAGTCTAGTTCCCTACTCTCTCTCCACACCAAAACCAGCCTGATGGTATTGAAAAATAAGTCCAAGTGGTGAAAACATGAGCAAACAAATTCTGATTACTCATGCTCAGAAAACAAGTTGAAACTGTCTATTTTGCTCTCTTGGAAGACAGAAGAAATGTGGATGGTAGTACTGCTTTCTCTCTCAGGCACTGTACAGGTTTTTACCACACTGACATAACCAAGAGCAATTTCAAGGGTTCTGATGGCCAAAATATTCTCCCATTTATTTCTGATGTTTTTTTCTGCCTATCTCGGGATGAGTAAGAATGTGTGACATTATTAATATTGTCAAAAGTACAGGGAATGGAAGGTGGGGGAAAGATATCGCAATTGTAGCTCAAATTGAAAAGAAAATGATTTGCAAAGGAAAATCACTTCGGCTTAATAGAAAGTTTGTGTCACATAATACAAGCACACATATTTATAAAATCTCTGCAACAGGAATTTATCTGTATTTAGCTGTAATATCGAAATTATTTTAGCATATACACTATCCTGACTGATTTTAAATATTTTCTCTGGACCTGGCCCCTCATCAGTAATTTAAAGAAAAATTATATAGGGACTGAAAGATCACTGCAAATTGTGAAGGGCTATAATCTAATTGTTTGCTGGTCCTTTGCATACTTGGATGAAATATTATCTTTCAGGACAAAGGAATAAAAAGACATTTTTACCATTGTGTAAAAATCGGTTTGTATTTGCTGACAGGTATCTTGTGCTGAACAGAACCATGTCCAAATGTTAAACATTTTAGCTGCCTCCTTATTTCTAAACATATACAAAGGATTTTTTTTTTTAACCTGTCATTTCTTCATGGCAAAATGTCTTCTGTGTAGGAAAAAAAATTATATAGGTCCAAAATATTCCAGACAGACTCAATTTATTGTGTCTTGTACATTATTAAAAGTCTGTGTACCACCTAACTGTTTTGTCAAGCATAGAGAGTGGCACCATATGCCAGGTAGGTGATGATGTCACGTTGACGTGCAAGTCAGACATTGTTTTAATACCATTTTGACCAATTGGTAGGAGATGATTTTCTGGTTTAAACAAAGTAAGGGTGGTAGAGAAAGAAGTATGTGTTCTCTAGGGCTAAAGGTAGTGATAATATGTTAAATCACCTCTTTCTTATTCCCTACTTATTTTGTAATAGCTAGCAAGGAAGAGGGCAGATCTGAAAAAAAAGTTGAAAGTCACGTTTGTAGGGGAAGCTGGTCTTGACATGGGTGGCCTGACAAAAGAGTGGTTTCTTCTTCTCATTCGCCAGATTTTTCACCCAGATTATGGTGAGTCCTCATAAATATTCTTAAGTAAATGTGAAGACATATTCATTTTAAATTATCAAACCACTGATGGATAAGAATTCTTCATTAATGTAGTTTCAAGTGGAACAGGTACCAATTGAAGTAAAAATAAAAGGAGGCAAGTTCGGATTTTATATAAATGAGAAGAAGCTTTGGCATAGAGGAAGGTGGAATAGTGAGTAAGAAGTACTTGAAAAGCTTTGAAGATCTTGGATTTTGGCAATGAGGTTCAAGCATTGCTCAAAAACTGCAATTTTGCTTCTGTGGTGTGGCAAAATTAGAGGGTGAACAAATCTCTGATCAGTGGAAAGGTTTAGAATTAAAATTACGATCCTGGTTTTTAAGACTTCAGTCATACTAAACCCTGTTTCAAAAACCAGAGGCTCAATGTTTATGGTTTGTTAGTATCCCTAGGCTAGTGAGCATATTGGATATGAAGCAGGGGAAATTCAAGACGAGCAGTAGATTTTCTTGGAATGTTATGTTGTCTTCATTTCTATCCAAAGACAGGATCTTGATTTGCCTCTGGGCAGATGGGACAAGGCCATCAACTATTTTATGGAGTAGGACAAGGATAATTTAAAATGGAATTGGGCCTTTGAAAGAGTTCTTTCCATTTTTCTTCTGCATAGAAAAATCTATGAGTGTTAGTGAATTGCTAGAACTAATAACAAGAGTAAGCAAAACCTATGCAAGCCGTTGAAATACTGATACATTTCTGCCCTTGGAAGTCTTCTAGAATTCACACACATGTAAGTGTGAATTCTTATATTTGGATTTAAGAATAAGTTTTTTCCATTTAGCTTAGCATGTTGTTTGGTTCCAGTTGGAATTATATTCCTGTTCCAAAATAGGAGACATACAGTAGCCTCTCAAGTAGGTGGTTTAGGGAATATTTGAGATAAGACCAAATATATTTGTCACCTACCAACCTTGCCTCTTTCTTCTCATGCTGTATTTTCTGTTTTTACACTGTTCTCAGCTCTCTTCTTGTTGCTAGTTTTAGGGAATTTTACAGGTTTTCATAAGCAGCTACAGTTGGATGCTGTTGCTGGGCTCGGTTTGGGCAAAACCTGGCTCTGACCTCCCATGTATTAATAGTTTCCATTTGCACTGATCTTTGCATTGATAATGTTTGCAAGTTCTAGCACCATTTCTGTGATTTGTATAGGTAGAGGTTAGTTCTTACTTGAATTTTTGTCATCATGTATTGTATTTGGGGTATCTATGTATTCTTAAAGTGATCTGAGATGTTCTCAGGAAAGGTGCTTCAATCAGGTGCAGAGACAATGCGGGCAGATGTGAGACTGGATACAATAGCCTATCCCTGATGTTAGCAGGACTTGTGAGCTCATAATGATATTTGCAGGCTCAAGGGGTAAAAAAAGAAAAGATAGCTTTTAGGAGACTGGAAGACATAAATTTCAATCTACTTGTTTATATTGCTGTAGATGAATCTGAGTGGGTTTTTTTCCCATTCTAATTAATTTCTCAGATGAGTCAGCTTTCCTCAGCTGTGTATAAGTATTACAGATGTTATAATGGGTTAAAATGTTCCCAGGCTGCTGCTTTAATGAGAGAAGCATTGTTTTCCAGGGACTTCAGCTTAACACCTGGTAGTCATTGGTGGAATGCCACAGCTTGTCTATCTTTGCCTGGAAGCGTTTGTGTCCCATAAATGCATGCATGGTCCTCTGTTGTTTATAGCACTTCTTCTAAAGGCCCAAAGTTTTAAGTCATAAATACGTCTTCAAGTCTGCTGACATCATTATTGGCCTATAGCCTTTTTTCTAGGAAAAAAAGGTGTCTGTTTGGAGAAGTGACACTTGGTGATAACAACCTTAATAGGAAACAATTTATCCTGGAAAAAGTGTTCTGTAAGTTTGACAGTTTTGTTAGTAAAAATGTGTTGTCAGCAGAGCTTGGTAACTGATGAGTTTGGAAACATTTGAGAGTAATTTTTTTTCTTCACCAGCTCTGGCAGGCTTCCTCACTTTAAAGTGTAAATTCTTTCATTGATATGACTATCAGCCAAGAGTGGGAGTAGTTCAGAAATGTACTTGTCCTTTGGAAAGGGACTATATACTCTGCTGTCTTTAATGTTTAAGTTGCAAATAATGTATGTCAGAAGCTTGGAAGGAAAAACATATTAAAATATCACTGGTTTTACCCTTTCCACGTTAGCTGATTCTACAGATTTAACTCCTGAAGTTAAAAGATCTTCCAATTAATTCAGTCATCTGCCCTCCTGTGACTGTTATGATGCTTTGTCTCAGTGTGGGCAATTAGTGAAGGGGATTTCAGAGCTATTTTGTTGCAGCGTCGCTGCCATCTTTCAGTATGTGAACCTTGCTCTGCCTTACATGCCACTGTTTTGTTGCTTCTGGTAAAGGCACTGTCTAAAGCTTTTGTGATGAAGACCTTTTTCAGCTAAAGTTCAAAAGATAGATTGTTCAGGAGAGCAGCAGGGGGAAAATATGAAGGCAGAGTTTTCCCTATGAATTTTCATAGGAGCTAGATATCTCTGAGACATCAGTTGGATTTTTATTCCTTTTCAATCCAAAGGAATTTTAAATTTCATTTAAATATTATGTTTATCCCAACAAATTAAAGCAAATGATCGTGTTTTATCAAATTTACTTCTGCATTGCTAAAGTCAATTTCACTGTTAGTGCACATTTAACTGGAGTCTGAGTGCCTTACTTCTCTGAGCAATATGTCCTAGGCATCTTAAAGCTGTTAACGAAGTTTCATTATGCAGCTTTTTACCTTGTATCGATCTAAACCAGAATAATCCATATCTGATGCAAACAGTACTCAAACCAGTCTGTAGTCATTATTTCAGTGGGATCTAGCTTGTCATTTAGATCAGTGAGTGGCTTTTTTAGGCTATTTGTGGTTTGGGGATTTTTTTCACTTTTTTCTTTTTTTGGGACAGAAAACATGAAACATTCCCCTTTTGCTGCTGGTGTGTGTATAAGATAAACCTTTTACAGGTTTCTATGCTAAGGCAAAGCTTATGGTAAATTGTATCATGGTATTCATGCTGACATTTGTCATCTGCTATTAACCCAGAAAGGAAGTTTTAGGTTTACATTGTAGCAAAGATTTTTTGGTTAGACAACTAACATTTCTGTCTGTATAGACTGTGAAGTATGGTGAAGAACCAGATTGCTCAGAGGCAGTATAGAATATGCAACTGCAGAACACATTGCACTAGCATCCTCTTGGGCTTGGGCCTGCTTCAGCCTTGGTGCTGCCCTTGGGAGGCTGCCCAAGCACCCTCCTCCAGGCTCCTGTTGAGGGTAGGCACACGGGGCTGAGAACAAGCACGGAGACATGGCCAATTCCAAGGGTGTTTGTTTCAGAAAGGTGAGGTTTTGTGTGGCTCTTCAGCAAAGCTCAGACTTTGTAAAGACCAGCATTCCTGTCCCACAGGCATGTTCACCTACCACAAGGACTCACACTGCCATTGGTTCAGCAGCTTTAAGTGCGATAACTATTCTGAATTCCGACTGGTTGGAGCTGTATCCTTTTACGTCTGTAAGATGGTGCTCAACAAACAGCCATTCAGCAAGCTGGTATGGGCATGAAATCAGGCATTGGTCAAAGCTCATTCAGATACTGCACATACAAATGTGTTCCATTTTAAATGTATAAAAGAGCAGCATTCAAGCAAGTGGATTAAAAATGGGAAGGAAATGGTATGTCGATATGTAGATATGCAACTTCTTTCTGTGTAAGTTATAATTTCTTTGGTGTATTCACACCTCTAAGTTTCATATTGTAAACATGAATGAGCTGTATGCATTGACATTTCATTTCAGTCCCCATTCATCAGTATATGGCCTCTTTTTTTAACAGAATGGAAGCCACATGGTATTTTTAACAGTTTATTTCCTAGGTTTTCCACTGTGCTCATTTATGAAGTCCTCAGACAAATGATTAATGGCAATATATGCTTATAACTCCACCAAAATGAGATTATGATGCACCTATTTTACTGATTGCAGTTGGACCAAATGTTTGCTGTAGGTCTCTTCCAACTGAACTACTCTAGTAAGAAACTGAATCATGAACCAGATTCTTCTGATCCTCAGTATCATTTCAAATTTGTTTCATGAGATACACTTTAATGTTGTAGCTGATAGGCTGTTGTGCCAATGGAGATTTCTCTGGAATTTTTTTATTAAAAATGTTTATCTAGAGTTCTCTTTAAAAGTTTTTTTCAGAACAATACTTTGGAACAATTTATTCTAGAAATGCTTGTATAGAATATTATGATGAAAATATTCTCAGCGTTCTGTCAATGTGCATCATTTGACCATCATGTCTACTACTGAATTGTAATACAAAACCACATAAAAAATTGTCAGCCCCCCAAAAAGTAAATAATTTCTATGTCTTCTGTTATTTTAAGATTTTATTTGTGCTGAATAATTAACTATAATAAGGATGTGAGGGATTCGTCCTTAACATTTGACATGTATAGCTTATGGGACTTGCTGTATATAATAGCATCACCTTGGATATCCGTTTCCCACCTTGCTGTTACAAGAAATTGTTGAGTCCTCCTATTGTTCCCTGTGATCATAACACACTTGTAGGTATCTGTGATGTCGCATTAGAGGACTTGATACAGATTATGCCTGTAAGTATTGTTTCTTAAGAGGCTAAATTACTGATTTAAAACCTGATTTATTTATATTTAATGCTTGGATTATAAACTGTTTGAAAACAGTCTTTTTTTCGGTACATTTTTTCATGTTTTTCTAGGGTAGCAGATTTTTTATGGATCTAATTGAAATGAGAATACCAAAATCTGATATGAGCATTCTAGACATTTTTCTGTAGTAGGAAGAAAAAAGTAACAGTTTCTAATGAAATAAAAATACATAAATATACACACATATTAATCAGCGAGTTTTCCTTTGTGTGTGCATGTGTACAGATGTTTCAATACACTTTCTGTATAATGCATGTCCTTGCAAAGTTCAGCACTTAGTTTTGTAGATTTACTAAAGAGTTTTTACTCATTGTAGGAACTGGCCCATGGACTAAGTGAACTTCTATCCTACGAAGGCAATGTTGAAAAGGATTTTTACTCAACCTTTCAGGTCATTTAATATACAATTATAAGCAATTCTCAAACTTGATTTGTAATTTTTATGAATGTTTCTGCAGTGGAGTGGCCTACTACTGTGAAATTGTTGATTGTTTGGAATGTAACTGCATGGGCATTAAAGCTTGCTTCAAGATCATTTTAGTCCTGGGGTTTTGGGGCATAGAGGCTGACTTGTTTACAGACCATTAAGTTGTCCTCTGGCAGTATGGATGGATCTGATAGTGACTGCCAGGGTTGCATGCCCAGCTGCTGGTGCGTTTCCAGCTCTTTGCTTCCTCTGACACCACCACCATGGAATCAGCAACCTGGTTTGTGGAATTCATCTGACTGCAAAATAATCCCTTTTCTGTCTAACCGGGATGCTAGTCAAAGCTTACTTTGTATATTTTATATGCTTTGTCCAGGAAATCTCAGTTGAACAGTAGCTTGTTCTGGTTACAGCCGTTTTGCCTGACATATATATGTAACTTCTACTTTAATCGAGGAAGCCTTTTTCATTTATTCATTGTTTTAGAGCACACACTAGTTGTTAAAATTTTATGCCAGTTTATTGATGTGTGTTGGATTAGTAGTGACCTTTTTTCCTCATCTTTTAATTACATTGTTAGACCATATGAGAATTTCTGTGAAGTGGGTACTTTTGAGTTCCTAGGTGAGCTACAGTGGAACAAATACCTTCTTAATTGTATGTGATGATTCTAAAGTGTTCTTTTGTATGAAAAACTCTGTGGCTCCAGAGTCTGCAGGTCAGCTTGATATGCCATTGTGTAACAGGGTCACTACTTTGAATACCACTTTTTTGAGCAATTTCTTGAAAATTGTGATATTTAAGTTTTAAAAAACCCACAACTTTTTGAATTACAATGTGCGCTACAGAGAGCAACAGGGGAAGTACATTAAATAAGTACAAGCTTTGTAATTTGTGAGTATATGAATGTGTTTTCCAGTACTGACCTTGACTCCTCTTTTTCTTTAGGTTTTTCAAGAAGAATTTGGTGTTATAAAATCTTATAACTTAAAGCCAAATGGAGATAAAATTCCAGTCACAAATCAGAATAGGAAAGGTAATTCAATACTTAATAACTGGACATATTTGGCAGACTTGGGTTTGTCCTTCTTATAATCCTAGATTTTCTTTAACAAACTGTAAAATGAAATTACTGTACTCCTTTCTGGTGTGCCTACCAATTTACTAGTATCTCAAATGAAATGCATTCATTTTCCTTAGTTCAGTACAGTATGAGAGAGCACAACAAATGATTATTGTGATGTAACAAAATTAATCTTTCTTTTTCAGAATATGTGCAGCTCTATGTTGATTTTCTGCTCAACAAATCAATCTACAAACAGTTTGCAGCTTTTTATTATGGATTTCATAGTGTCTGTGCTTCATATGCGTTACTGGTAAGAATAAAATGAAACATAACACTTCTGTTTTAAATATGTGACAATTATTTATCTAAATTAAATTGCGCTGAATGGTTTTAGGATTCATGAAGAATCTTGATTAATCACTGTAGTTGGTTAATGCAACATAAGCAGGAGAAATTAAGTAGGTAGTCACTTGTTTTCTTAAGATTTCCATTGAAAATGGGTAAATAAAGCCCCGTAAGTTAGGCGTGAGTATTTTACAAGGATTCTCTGTGTTCCCTACAGTTGTGAATAGCAGACCAGCTATGTCTGTGTGCTCTTGAGTGACTTCTAGGAAAATGATGATTACATTCTGAAGGAAGAACATTAATTGATGTTGAGACTCAACATTCTTCCATATTCAGTCCTATTCAGCTGTTAGAATGCCTTTTGTAATTTACATCATCCCTTGTGCAATGAGAAGAAAAAGAAGAGGCAGTTAAAATTTTCATGACGTTTTCATCATGTGTGTGAAATTAGGCAAGAGTGACACGCTTGCAGCAAAGTGAGATGTTATCAACTGCATGGAAGGTTCTGGAAGCATTATGAAAATGTATTGAAAACCCATGATGTACTCGCATGAAACTGAAGAAAGTTGTAGTAAATTAATAAGTAGGTTCTGCAGTTTTAAGTTGAACAGTTGTTAAACACACTTTCATTGTATTTGCTTTGCACAACAGTACGTACAACTAAGAGTCACGTTCTGCCAGTCACTGTTACTCATCAACCCACACTGAGACTTTTCAGTGTAAATAAAATGGAAATTGTAACCAAAATTGAGATCAAGACCCTCCCTCGGAATTCTAGACATGCAAACTTAATTTTCTTCCTGACCATTTCTAATCTAATCAGATCACAAACGATTTAGTGCAATGAATGGAAGAATGAAAAAGAAGCGAGAAACAAAAGAAACACACAAAAGTATGTTATCTAGTAATTTGGGTTTTGCTGTATATAGTGGGAAGAGATTCTTCAAAATACTGAAGGAATTAATTTTTCTGTAAAACAATATGTATCTAAGTAATGACTTATATTGAGTGACATTCTGTTAATTTTTCTATAAAGCCAAAAGTAAAATTGAATCTAGTAGCAAAGTTTCTAATCTTAAAAAAAAAACAAACTATATATATTTTATCCTTAATTTCTGGCAGCTACTTCGTCCAGAAGAGGTTGAAATCCTTGTCTGTGGTAGTCCTGAACTGGATATGTCTGCTTTACAGCGAAGCACCCAATATGAGGGCTACCAAAAAACTGATCTTACTATACGGTAGGCTTAATTTCTTTTCATTCCAGTTATTGAGGACAAAAAACATAAGAGTGGTAGACTATTGGGAATAATCTCTTCAAGGATAATCTGAGAATGACTGAAGTTTTAAAAATGTATTTCCAAAAAAGAGAAAGATAGTATTAAATTATCTGTAAGTAGGAAGACTTAGATTCTTAATGTTGTTGAATACCTTTAAATGTTATCATCAGATTGAAATGAAGATAGTTAAAAAGAATAGCTTCAAGTCCTGCGTAGTGAAACCTGAGTCTTTATTTTTGTTATCCAATCCTGTAAATATGCTTTTTCTCTTCCAGTTCTGTTGATTCTGAGGACATTTATATTAGTGACTAGAAGGCATTTCTGTTTTAATAGCAAAGTGGGTTGGGTGTCATTTGACAAGACGTCTTTCCAAAACTTATGAAACATTGTACTTGTCAATTAGGAATTTATTTAACTTTACATGTGTAGGGTACTACTGATGTCATATATATTTCATTAGTTAATTTCTAAGTGACATTCATCATTTAGTATTTATGGTTGTATTATTGTCCTCATACAATTTTGCCATGATATTGCATCTTAAATAATTTTCTTCTCCCCCTACCCTGAACATAGATACTTTTGGGATGTAGTACTTGAATTTTCTCTAGACCTTCAAAAGAAGCTGCTACATTTTGCAACAGGAAGTGATAGAGTACCTGTGGGAGGAATGGCAGATTTGAATTTCAAGATTTCAAAGAGTGAAACATCTACTAATTGGTAAGTAGTTTTCCGCATTTCAATTTTTTTTGTTTAAATTATTCCCTAAGAACGTCTATCACTCTTGAAGGAAGGACAAAACTAATGTATGAGGAAGAAACTTCATGCACTCCTTTAGTTTGTCTTTAAAACGTTAAATCCATTTACTGACAGCATAAATTTTTCAGACAACTTTCAATATAAGATTGATTCTCCAGTCAATGTTTACATTTGAGGCCAGGAATTCTTTCTTTATAGAGATTCCTTACATGTTTTCAATCCAAGTAAATTACTCGTTTAATTGTTCCTAACATGAGCTAGTGCAAATACACTGTGAATCACTATGGTTTTTTTTCTGAATTCATTGAGGTGCATACAACCAACACTGGTGGTATTTGTGTTCAACAAAACTTGAACCAGTAGGATTAGGATAAACGTTTCTTTTACAGTGTTTCTTATTTAAGTAAAGTTTAAATGAAAATGTGTAGGTAGTTAGTAGTGCTCTGCTTCTATTGTATTATTATTATTAAATGTGCTTTTCTGGGGATTTTAAAAATTATTTTAGGTTACCTGTGGCCCACACCTGCTTCAACCAGCTTTGTCTCCCTCCTTACAAGAACAAGAAGGAACTGAAGCAAAAGCTGATCATTGGAATTTCAAATGCGGAGGGTTTTGGTCTAGAATAAAATGAAATACTTCAAGATCAGCATTTTTATGTAGCATTCACTCTCTTCTAATTGTGCCTTTAAGCTTTTTGTTGTTATGTCTCTTGATACTGTGCCAGTCTTACCCAACTTAGATTTATTTTTTTTTTCTAATTCAATATGAAGTGTATGTTTCTTCCTGAATGGCAATACATTTACTGCTTGCTTTGTCACAGAAAGTAGCTTTCTTCATACAAAAAAAGCTAGTCTGTTTGATGAATGAAACCCAGCTAAGACATTTTCCTATCGTTTGTTTCTGTTTTTTCTTACTAGCACTTTAGCATTAACCATAATTCCTTTATATTGCAGATATCTCACTGGGAGATAAGATACAGAATATTTCTTTACTAACTAATCCCAGTGGTGGAACATTGTCAGTATGAATAATAGGAAAAAAAAATACTTCATACAGCATGTAGCCATATTTTCCACAAATAGGAATTTTAGTCTTTATGAAATGTATGCAGTTTTAATATTCCAATTTTCTTTCTCAAAAAAACAGGCTAAGAAGCATGTAAATAACTGCCTGTGAACAAATAGGGTTTTGATAGTGCCATTTACTGCTAAATAATTATTTTTTATGAATAAGAGGTTTCAGATGTTCTATATTTAGCTTTTACACTTGACTGTACAAGAGTGTTAAAAGTGTTTTTTTTCAGACTGAGGGCATTCAAGTTCAAATTCACAGGTATTAAGCACCTTGTGTGTTTATTCTTTGACAACAAACTAACCAGATCTACTGTAGCATTACAGTAAACGAAACTGGATATTTAAAACAAATTTCACATACAATGAAATATTTCAGGGAAATAATTAAATCCACAACACATGGAAAACTAATATAGTGTATAGTGTGTCATGCTGTCACTTTTTTCAGCAACTTTGTTGAAAGTCTTAAGTAAGCTATGACAACGGTGAATGCAGTAACATTCCAGAGGAATGTTGAAACATTCATTAACTTGAAGGCAAGCCTCTAAAGACAATGTTTTGTGGTTTTGACTGCACAAACTACATGAAAAGAATCCTTGGTATGCCTGCTCTGAGCTAGTTAATTGGGAGCTGGGAAAGAAAATGGTTCTAAAATGTAGATGTAATTATAAGTCTGGGTTTTATTCATTAGACGGAAAGAATTTATCAGCATGCAGTATAGTATTTTTTTTAATATGAGTAGCTACTGTGTGTTCTATAGATTTTTCTTTCAGCTGAATGAGGCCCAGATCATTCAAGACACTTTGCCATCTAACTTGCCAGCTTTCCCCATTGATTTCTGCTGGGGCATAGATGCTTAAATATCTTGTAGTGTCTATACTCAATTACTTATTTGCAATAAGACTTAAGATATTTTTCTTGTTTTCCTTCTCTCTATTATTTACATACAACTAACATATTTACACAATGAACAAATTATTCTGCCTAATCCATAATTTCAAAGCTGTTGTGGATTTTCTTTGATATCTAAATGTAAATTTTATTTTATTCTGTTTCCTAGAGAAGGAACTGGAGGTTTTACTGTTTTATTAAAGCAGAGATAGATAGTAGGATGTTTTAAAATATTTGTCACTGTATTTGTTATGCTCTCCTTGAAACCAGTAGTAAGATTTCTATTAACATCTCACAAAACTAGTTTAGAATGGAGAGCATTAGAAGCAGCATTTTGAACTTGTGCATTTTACATTGTTTCTCCCAAATGGAGATTTTAAAAATTAATTTCAGTTTACAGGATTTCAGATTTCAAGAAATAACTGAACTGCACTGAATGAACCAGAGAGCTTCAAACAATGTTAAATTTCTAACAGCTGATTTTGATGTAGGTAAGAAATCTAGAAATGAACACTTTCCCCCTTTCCCCTCTCTGTAGAACTGGATTCATGGAAGGTTGACATATGAATAAACAGCCACACAGTTTATCTGAAAAGATGGCAAATTAGCCAAAATAATTTTTATGGCTTACGCCCAATTTTAATAACTATTTATCTATTATTGTTAAAAGCTTTATCTTCTTATTTTCACTGAATTGCACTTTGCCTTGGGTTCACTTTTATTTATTGAAGCTTTTTTGGTTTACTGTGTAATATTACCTCAGAATTCTATAAAGGCTATTGTATTTGCATTAGTTTTTAAATAAGATTGTCATTCAATGATATTTTATATATTTCCTGATGTTGATAAATTAAATAGTAAATTTTGTATTTGTTAAATGAAAGCATTGCACTGTATTTACGAAATAAGCCTCTGATCATTTAAAAACTTTTCCTTAATGATGTTTTCTTGTTCTTTTGTCTTGCCCTGTAATCCAGCAAGTCTTTTTTTTAATCTCCATCACTGTTTTGTACCGTACGAAAGAAATCTGGTTTGTATAAACTCGGTCATTACTAAGTATCTATTTTTATGTATTAAAATTGTGCAGTCATTAAATCTAATATTTCACTTTCTGGCCTCACTTGTTTAATTTCACGTTTCCAAAATTGATCATAACAGGTTTAAAAATGTGATCAAGCTATCTGCTTTAGTCCTATTTTTCTTTTGAAAAGTTTCCTTTATAGTGAGTTTTGTGAAAACACTGCATGGCACATTGAAAAAGAAACTGAGTTGCAACTACCAGGCATATACCCAAAGTATATTCCATTTTAATAGTCATAATTACAGGTGTTGCATTTGCATACCAGGATGTAATAGTGCTATAAAATAGCATGGATCCTTAATTTTCCTTACTTTTGTCTCCTTGGTGGCAGATCATTTTGAGGCTCTAGAAGAGATAGAGCCAAACTGTTGAATCTTTTATCTTTTTCTGCCTAATTTTAACACTAAAATCAGGAGGGGAAGGTAACAAGAACATCATGCTTTCTCATGGGCATAGGTCCTAATCACAGGACCAGGATCTGACCTGATTCAAACTTGCTTTTTGTCTCTCTTGCACCACTTATGTTACCTACAGATGGCAGCAAAGATGAGGATTGAAACCACTTAATTAGGTGTCATGCTTTCCTTGTAACAAACAGGAGCTATTTTAAGTAGAAATAATGAAGAAAGAAGTTGTGTCTTACAAATATATATCATAAATAATTTCAGATTTTCAAAATCAGCAAATATTAATTGGCTTCTATTAGATAGATATGGAGCAGTAAGAAGTAGTTGCTTCTGTCTAGTTTTGAAAATGTCTTCTCTTTCCATCAAGACTTCCCTACTATATTATGGGGACCAATGACAGACTGCCGGAGCTTCAAAAAAGGATAAATGAGTTGTTACTGATCTCCAAACAATATCTTGCCTCAAGACTGGTATTTAGAAAGAGGTTAGAAAACCAAGCTTGCCTTGTGCTGTTCCAAGTGGGATTCAGATGGTTGGTGCTGAGCTTTAAAATTGAAATGCAATATTTCCTGATGATTTTTTTGGCCAAAACGGATGAGGTTCCTTCTCTGTAGTTGGTGTGGTAGTGGTTGACTTGCTATATCAGTTGTTGTTGTTTTTCATAGCTGTGGTATTTCATATTCTTTCAGAATCCATCCCTGAAAAGAAATGAAATGTCTTAGAGGTCCCTCAAAGCCTCTGCTTCCATGTCCTGACTGGCAGACTGCAAGAGCATATGTTTTTTTCCTTCAAGCACACCTAGTTGTCTTCCAAGTGTTTTTTGTTGTTGTTTGGGTAATTTTCCATTATATTTGGATTTTTTTTTCACGATCTGTGCTGTTGTATGTAGGCTTGAAGCTTATTGCACTTCTAAAGATTCATAGTGTCTAGGAAAATGATAGCAGGGTGCCTCAGAGTGCCACAGTTGTTTCACTTGTTTTGAAGTGATCTAACTCAGTCAGGTGTGTTTCATTGTTAAATTAATGACTGAAAATGGGAGCCCAGAGATCTGCAATTTTCAAAACGTTAATTAAGTTCATATTAAAGTCTTTGAACCCTGATGGCTTTATGTAAAATATAACAGGGGAATGGGTGTGGCAAGGGTTGCTATAGTTTTATATAGTCAGTGCATTCATAACTGTAGAACAAGTATTTGATTCAAAAATTACGTCTGGTAAAGAACTCTGTGGTCAAGGAAAATGGAGAGATGTCTCTGAGGATCTGATAGAGTAATTACTTGTTAAACTGGAAGGATGAGAAAAGTTGGGCAGCACCTAACAAATTCAGTTCTGGACTTTTCTGCAGTACTAATGTTAAACAATACATATGTGCTTGAGAAGAGGATATATATTAATGGTTTTGTTGTGTGTTTCAGGAGTTTTATGTTCTACCACAGCAAGGCTCCATTTACTGTTTCTTTTTGGTTTAAATTTTTGTGATTTGGTATTTGAGGCGAGGGATGATTAGCCTTTTACTTTCTGATGCAATATTTCCTTACTCAATATTATCTGGGACAACAATATTATCTAGTTGTCCTAGATTGAGTAGATGTATGATAGTCAGTTTTAATTTATGGGCTTCTTGTATATATGTGCTTTAACTTTATAGTACACTTTCATATTGATCAGAAGAAATGCGTCTGTTCTCAGAGTCTTTAGTAGCTTTACACTAGCATCACTGGCTGCTACCACACCGTGGATAATAACAATCCAGCCTCTGCTGGTGTCTGTAGGCATTATCAGAACAGAACTGTTTGTAGCTATGTGTAAGTTATTCAAACTGTCTTGTCAATGAGTGAATTTATTTGATATATGTTCAATCTCTTTGCTTTAGGAGAGAGCTAGAGTATTCATTTATGTTTCATTTTCATTTTGAGTTGGTAGCAATACTGTGGAGGCCAAGAGCTGTATTTTGTGCCCTGAAAAATCAATCCAGCTGGGTATAAAGTATTTAAAGGACAGGGATCATGAAAACAGTGTGGTTTAAACTCAAATATGTGAGCCTTGGTTTTGTTGTCTTCTATGATTTTGTATAACCTCACATACCTTATTTTCAAGGTGATATTGTTGCAGCATGTATATTCCTTGGGGTTTCAATGGTTGGCCTTGATTAGTAGAATGGAATGGATATATGGGCTGGTAACATATGCCACAGTGAACACAGAAGGCACATACATTTTTCATTTCATCTTGAAATCTCCATTTCAGAGAATGATCTACTCTCAAGTCTTTCTGGATTCCAAGATGGAGCAGTATCCTGTTCAGATTTTAAAATTCTTTCACAAGACGTCTTCTCTGATAGTAAATGCATCATATTACTTCTTAAACATTTCACTTCATTAATAGAAAAATTAATTACTCCTGGCAGGTATATATGACATGTAAAAGAGATGAGCAAAATTAGAATCAGGTTAGTAATGGAAGAGAAAAATCTTTCTTACACGGTAGTTCCATACAATTGCTTTTGAGTTGCAGGAATCTAATTTTATTCCATTAAGTGATTAGTCTAATTTTTCTTGTAGTTAATATCTTAGAGATTTTAAGAACTTAAATTATTTTCCTTTCATTCAATAACCATGTTAGATAAAGCTAAAGCCTGAGTTAAACAGTACTATTTTTCCCATGTGCCCTGCTGCATAGGGGTTACTGCATTGTCTAATTGTATTGAAATCTATAAAATGTTCCACATCACTTTTCTTTTGGAGTTTTAACTTCTGTGGCAATTTTCACAGTGAAAGAAAAGTTTTCCCAAGCATTGAAAGCACTTGCTATTTATTCAAACAGAAGCTTTTAAGGTAATACACATTTGTTCTTGTTGCATATAAACAACCTCATTGCACTTCGTTCTGGGTGGTTTTGGTTTAGGATTCACAATCTGTTTGATACATTTCTGCGCACTAATTGAAATGCATTTAGCTATTATCTCAAATGGCACATTCTGGAAGGTAAATACTCTCTTTACAGTAGCCTATGCAACTGGAGGTTACTCAAAACCCGTGAAGAAGATTCCAAGTTAATAATTTCTTATTTTGTTTTGTTCATTGCCACATAGTGACTGAAATCTCCTGGGCTATTACAACCAAGCTGTATTTGAATTACCATGGGGATGTTTGTTTTTATCCTATTGATCGTCTCCTAGCGTGTGTTAGCTCAGTCTCTATTGGTGACAGGTTTCACATGCTTACACATGTTTTTACATACTTACTTCTTACACTGAGGTATTCAATACCTATGAATTGATCCTTTCAAAAAGTGAACTGAGTTTCTTCAGTTTTTATAGAATCAAAGCTGTTCACAAAGCATCAACTCGGATATGCTGAGAGCTATGTCTTCTGTTCCTCATTCCCTGGGACTTTTTTAATGTATACTGTAAGAAAGTAACCAAAATATGAGAAGCTGCAAGAGGAGTAAGCTTCTATATTGAAGTGATAGTGTTGGGATTTGTTGAGCTCTTTGCTTGATTTCCCATCCCCATGAGCTGGCTGTAGCTCTGTGTGTGTTTGTTCATTCGTTTTCAGTGGGTACACTGCAGTTGTGAATCTGAAGGTGACATTGCTTGTATCATTTTTCATATCACTAGTTGTTCAAAAGAAAAAATGAATGTCCTGGGTTTTCTCTCCTTGCCTTCCAGAGCACCAACTGATGCATCAAGGCCTTTCTATTTTATGGTGCAAAAGTTATTCTCTGTTTATCTTTTCACTTGAATTTCATCTCAATTTATTTGTTGCTGAGTTTATTAGTAGAGCTTATCAATTACATATGACATAAGCAGGGATGCTATGCTTAATCATGCATTCAGTTAGCATTTTCATACTTGTAAGTGTAGTGTGAAAAATAAATTACTACTTGCATGCAGTACAACCAATCCCTGGCTAATTTTTTCTGTCATTACTTATAGCAACAATCTGAATTCTTTGCATGGTGACGCTGCCTTTCCCTATGTTCAGGGTCTACTGTCATTCATAATAAAAACAGATGTGTAATTGTAGAATGATAAAGAGAGGCTTTCACTTTGAATTTCCCTAAATTATAAAATTATTGCTTAAGCTATTTGTGACTTTTTTTTTTTAACTAGTCTTCAGGTTTTATTTATTCTGAAGAGAGGAGTTTAACACACATTGTAGAACTGAGTTGTCAGTTATAGATTAATTACTTGCCTAGCTCTCTTGTCGGTCCTCATCCTAGCTGCATGCAAAGTCAGTCCTCTATCTAGCACATTTTCATAAATCAAAGTGATTCTAATATTATTGAAGAAGACAAAGCTGCTGAGAAAGGATAATGAGGAGTTGTGTGTCTAGGGTGCAATTCGCAAATGAGTTTTTGCCTCTTTGAAAAAAAAAAAACAAAGACCAGTTAAATGCAATTGTCCAAGGTGGTGTCAGGTGGAAGAGTAGAGAGTGACTGAGGTTCATCTTTTGTTTCTGAGGAGCTCCACAGAGACTGTGTATTGAAGATGACCTGTCTGGGAGAAGAATCCCTGTGGGATAAGAAGTACGAGTTTCAGATCAGTCATTGTCATTTGATGGCTTCCTTTTTTCTTGCTCTTGGCTTATTATTTGAACTACTTTGGAGTTTGTTTGCTTTATTCTTTCTATTCGTCTTATCACTGCTGACCCAGTTTCTTGTAGTGATGTGTTTCACGTGCTTTCAGATTCTCATAATTCAGATTTACATTGAGCAATCTTGCTCCACTTACAAGATGGGAAAGAAGCCAAGATGCATTTTGGACTCAAAGAAATGACACCTTATTTGACAACAGAAAGCTAAAGAGTTAACAAGTCTGTCTAAATGGACCCATTTTTGTCCCAGCCTGATTCCAGTGCTGCTGTAAGATCTTGGTATTTGCTCAGCTGGTGGTGCAGAGTGCTGCTGCAGCAGAGCCATGGTAGAGACTGCCGGCTGAGGCCTGGCACAGCTTCCTCTGGCAGCCCAGTGCCAGGGGCTTGCAAGCTGCCTGCCAGAGCTCTCTGAATGCTGCTCAGTTTTTCCACTTTGGAGTCCTTACCACTTGTTGATGTCAGCCAGTCAATGAAGGCTAGATCCCAGCTGAAGCTCGTTGAGTATCTTATGTCTGTATTTCGTGGCTGATTGCCCAGCCTTGTTCAAACAGATTTTGGTAAAAATCAATAAGTGGAGGTGAGCAATGAAATTTTAAATGTAGGTTTATTACCAAATTGGCAGCATTAGTAGGTAATACCAGTCGTTTCTTTTAAAGGAAATAATAATGGGGAAAAAGAAATCCTGCCCTTTTTTAGGTTTCACTTGTCCATGCTTTTCAGTACTTGGACACACAGCTGTTCTGAGAAGCTCATAAATGTGCTGAATTTCTGTAATTAGCACTCTTCTCTAATTAGGTCCATGTAGGTACCTCTGTGATGACCTCACTCACTGTGCACCCCAGCTCAAGGGTCCATGAAGAAAACCAAGCAGCAGAAGATTCTTGTATATTGGATGGATCTGATACTCCTGCCAAGTTGCCAGCCAGGTGGTTGATGATACTTATTAAGTTTTTTTAATCAAGGTAGTTTCGTAAATGTGCAACTTTGATATCGTAGCTTCATTTGTCTTAATTATAGCTGATAAACAGACATCTGCAGCAAACACTATCAGAGCTTTTTGTCGGCCAGTAATAGCAAAGAATAACCTAAAACCAGGGACAGAAAAAGAATGTGGAACTGTATTGCTAAGATCAGAGTTTCATCACAATTATTGAGTATTACTAGTCCAAGGCAGCTAAACAAGATGTATCATGTTATCTTAACATAAGGTACATGCTGGACATTGTATATCCATAAGATCTTGTAAAACTGAATAACAGCCTTTCCCATCGCCCTTCAACTACTTTTTTAGCAAAGGCAGATTGTGAAGAGAGAACCACAGAAAACACTAAACCACACAGGCAACTTGCATGTAATGAAAAAAAGTTTATTTATTTTTGGCTATTGAAGGGCAGGGGTTTGTGGATTTGTTTTATTTCAGTGGTTTTATTGGTGGGGTTCCCAGATTGCCCACAAGCAGAGCACAGGATGGCTTTGGCTGAAGGGAAATAAAAAAACAAGAGGTAACTCTAGGACAATGTTCTAGTTTGTCACTACTCCCTACTTTCAGTATTACATCTAGCCAGCAGTGCAAGTACTTATTTCACTAATGACTTAGTTTTATAGCAAATGTGTGTGATTTTTGCAGCAAGAGAGACTAATATACATCAGAAATTACATTCGATAGAGTATCCATAAAATATAGCTACAGGGGTTTGCATACTTGCAGCAATCCTCCCGTGTGCCTTCAGAACCTACCTAAGGTTTTGTTTGATCCAAAATTGCTGATCAAATGTAATGGCTGGTTTCAGTTGGAGCTTTGTGGCGAGGAATATTCAGTTTGCCGAGTGTCATGCCTTTCCCTCTTTGCCTTCAATATTGAACATGTACTGGCAAGGGGGGTAATTTGCATTCAAGTCTATTGACTGTGAAGAATTTGAACTTGCTCATAGCCCATGAACTCCTAAATCTGTGATTTCCATCAGGCAGAGAGAGCCTGACCCTCTCCTATTTGAGGTGAGCACAACTGAGTGGGGCAGAGTGCTGTGCTCTCCCACCATCTTGAATAACTTTTTAACTTTTTAGTGGGTATAACCTTTTTTAGTGGGTGTTTGCAGAAGCCATACCAGCCAGTGGATGCTTATGAATTCTTTCTAGGCCATTTCTTCTGCAAAATTCTGTTCTGGATTGCACATAATTAAAGAAAGAAGTGTAGTTGTTCAGTTTGGTGTATGTTTTTTGCAGATTTGGTTAGCTGAAAAACCTTTGCACTTCAAGTGCTTGAGAGGAGAGTATGCCTATGGCATCTTGAAACTATTTTCATCAGAGAAGAACAGAGCGTGTTGGACAATCACATACAGGATTGAACCTAAACAGTATCTCCTGAATTCTGGGTTTCTGTTCTATTTATTAGCTGTTTGCTTGGTTTTCTTCATGTAGATAAATGAAATATAGATTGTTTGAAGAATGTTGTGTTGAAAAATGTGCATTTGGAGTCTCCACGAAACTTTGGGTTCTTAACATGCTTTCCAAGCTGAAAATAATTTACAATTGAGAACAGTGTGTCATTTGCATTATGAAACATATCGTGTTGAAGTCTTTGTTCAAGCCCATGAAAAATGCTCACTGATTTTTATTAGGCTTTGGATGAATCCCATATTTGTCAACTTGTAAGCTGCTGTCAATATAGAATTCAAGTTTTGATTGTAGAAATTTCAGTTTGACAACCTGATTGACAAAGACTTTCTTGCAACTATTTATATGTGAATTAGTTTACAAAATATGTTTCCCAAACTTAACAACTTGATCATTCATTCTTTTTTCTTATTTATGAATCTCACAGAATGGCATCTCAACTTTGTATATAGGCTTGCATTCTGCACAATGAGAACTTTTTTTGAAGATTTAGTTAGTAATATTTTCCTCCTTCATCAAGCTTCGGTGTTCTGTGAGTGTTTAGACCCAAAGCACAGAACATGCCAGAAGCACAAAGCCATTGTCCCTTCTTAATATTCCTAAACTGCCGTATTATTGAGTTATTCTTAGAATCCCTTTGAAACACAGATACACTCAGTTTTAACTTAGGAGGTGTTTGTTTTCAGGTATCAGAAAGTAAATAGTGTTCCTGTAGGTTTTCACCACCACCACCCCCAATCTTTAAGTACTACTACACTGACTATTATGCATGTTTTTTCATTCTTTATGAACTGATTTTTGTCAAGACAAGTAAAATAGACTGAAACGTTCTTAGAACTCACCAGTCACAGAGGAGGGCTTAATAATGAGCTTCAGGAATACTGTGGTTCTGAATATACTACGGAGGAAAATGATCAAAACAGAAAAGAGAGAAACAGCATGAGCAATTGTGCCCCCATTTGCCATGGGTATTTATGCAGCATATATTTAAATTTTTTATATGCATCCAATTCAGTAAGAATTAATTGTACCATAAATTACTGGCTCCAGTTGTATGTCTGGATTCAATTGTGCCCTATCACTTTCTGATATAATTCCCTTAGCTCCAGATGAAATTCTGCCTGAAGCAAGTTTCACCAGTCTCTCACACAAACTCTGCACTGTTGTCTTCTGTTCAAGTTACTTTTTGCAGTGGGCTGCTGCAGTGTACAGGCCCAGTCACTAACCTGCAGGCAGTAACTTCCACATAAATGCTTTCTTCCAGAACTGTTGATTGCCTTTGAATGTTTAGAGTTTTCAGTGATCAGTCTGAATTAATGAAGTAAATCAATGTCCAGAATGTGCAACACTTGCAATTTCTGCAGGTACATGTTTGTATTGTATGTCAATGTGTGCTTGTAAACTCATCACCTTTAACTTCATCAAAATCGTATTTTCCATGTACTTTTAATAGGAAAAAAGTACTTCTCCAGTCTAATTTGGTTTTATTACTTCTGAAATAGTTTGGGTGTTTTTTTTCCCACGAGTCACCTAGACTGTTGCTCCAGGGAGCTTGCTCAGGTCATGTATATTGTCAGCACTGAAAGCTATGATTCAGAGTATTAGCAGAAAAACAGCTATTTAAATAAGCAGAACCATCCTCCATCCTAAAGGGACAAGTTCATGCTGGGCAAGAATCTGCCCTAAGCTTTTATCTCCACATTAAATCTTCATTTTAATGTGAAGAAGCATTTACTCAGAAGGGTGTTGACAGTTAAGATGGGAAAAAAAAAAAAAAGTAAAATCTGTGCTTAAAAACTCCTGATACAGAAACATACCCAGCCTTGCATTAGGAATTTTTAAATTACTGCTTAATGTTTTGTTTTCCATTATCTAAGACCAGTTCACCACCTAATTACCTGTGCTTTTAAGTGTAATTAATGCAGTAGAGATTCAAAGTAACGCTGGGATGTGTGCGTTACAGACATCAGGCTATAGTTCAGAGCACCCTGGTATCTCTGGCACCCACTATATAAAGGTGGGTTCATGGGCTCTGCTCCCTGGCCCCTCTGGTCCATCAGCAGGAGCTTTCTCCTGGTAGAGGGCTGCACCTTCAATCCCCATGCCCTGGGTCACTCTCTTGGCAATGCTGCTCACCTCCTCCAAGTCTTCTGGCAACAATCTGCAGGGGAAGGGACTGGAGTGACCTTCCATCACTGCTCTTGGACAGAGCCAAAGCCTGTTTATGAGCTGGATTGCATTTGCAGCCTTGGCACAAGAGGTTATTCCTTCAGCTATTGGCCTGCCCTCTTGGTAAGAAGGCTCTGTGAGTAGTGTCTTTGTGTGACTTGGCAATCATCAGGCAAATGAAGATGCTATTTCAGACTTCTCCAAGCACTTTTCTGATAGTCTCAGTATCACAGACTATTGCAGACGCTTTTCTTAAAGGCTAGCTCAACAGCTTACAAAGAGATGGGCAATGAAGTTAAACTAGATATGTTATTTTTACCTACAATTTCCTACTCTGTGAATTTGGAGTCACATTAGGCCTTGACTCTGATAGCAGCTGCTCCTGAGCTTCCCATGAGCCAAGGATTCACACACTTTTTCTTCCTGAACAGACATAGGCAAATGAGGAGACAGAGAAGGTAAAATCCCCTTTTCTTTCCCTATGGCTCCCAAGTGCTGTATTGTTACCAGTTTGATATGACCACAAGTGATCACAGGATTCAGAAGGAATGCAAAAGCCAACTCATCTGTTGGATACCAGAAAAAAAAATCAAATCGCCAAGTAGAGATGGCTAATCTGCCACATCAACCACAGCACATCATAGCAGTCTGCTCATCTCTCTTTCACCATTTTACTGCTGGAGACCAATGTGTCAGCAGCTTGAGTAGCCTGTAACAAGAGGTAGCATTCATGCAATTTGTAAAGTCTTGAGTGTAGCAATAACTACAAGGATTTCATTAGCAAGGCCTGCCCTGTTTCCCTAAAGCTGGTCGTCATAGCAGCCTTGCTAATAAATCTGACCTGAAAGCTATGTATCTGATGCTAAACTGTCCTTCTCCAAGCCCTTTTCTAATCTCCACAACTTTCTACAAAACCGAGATGGTGACCTAACAACCGTTTTTTTGTTTTTTCCAGCTTGCCTCAGGATTACTATTCTAAAACTCAAATAGGAAGGTAATGAAAATGCATCTTCCTGACAGGGTACACGCTCTGGGGAAAGTCAGTTAATGCAGAGATTAAATTCAAAACTGATACACACATGGTACATCTGGATAATATGATTTTCAAAATTAGAGCATGCTTTTGACTCAGACTTGGATACTGTTTGTGTATATATCTGCTCTGGGAGAGCAGGCTCTTGTGGACCACTGAGATGCACAAGTCCTTCTTTCCAGCAGCCAGGCACTGCACACAGCTATGTCAACCAAAGCTGGTAAAACAGACATTTCTTGAAAACCCACCTAGCAGGCTACTAAATTCACTGGTGCTTTAGCACTGACAGTCTTTTACTAATGTCAGTAACACTTCCACTGCAACTGGCATATATTTTAATCAAGATACAAATCTAGCTCTGAATTTAACTCCTTTCATGCTATGAGCAAAAAAAAATGTTTGTATGACCATACACATTCATATTACATCATACATTAGGTATACAGTTATCCTGGGAGAAAAATGTTTTAAGGTGTGTTTAGTGGGCAAATATGTAAAGATACAATGGTTTACAACCTGCCATTTTGCAGCACTTCACTGAAGTGCATTTGTAAGGTAGCAAAAGAACATGTTTCACAAAACTGTTCAGTTATAATAATAATAGTGAACTTTGCTAAAAGTGAAATCTCTCTCATTGGAGTATGAAATTGCTGATTTGCAGAAGAGAATTATTTCCCTGGCAATCACTATGTAAGGTCCAAATGATAATGTAATGCTTTATAACTGGACTTCTCATGTTTGCTGCAGAATTCTCCAGCACAAACACAGATCTAGATGAAAAGAAACAGCAATCATCCTTGACAAAATTCTACAGACTTCTCATTATTATTTCTGTGGAATTCTACTTATAGAAAATTCTGGTTTCTCTTTTGCATTCTGTGAGATGTTTCCATAGAGTAATTATGGTTTTTTAGTTTCTTTGATTTTTATTTTTTCCATTTCTTTTTTTCCTGTTCATAGAATCACAGAATGGTAGGGTTGGAAGGGACCTTTAGAGGTCATCTAGTCCATCCTCCCTGCAGAAGATGGTAAGTGCAAGCTATTTGATGGGAAATGAAGACGTTTTGTAATGAGAGGCACAGGCCTGAAGCTGCAGTGATCTAGACTCAGTAACTGGCTCTGTACCAGGGATTCTTGTGACCTAGAGTAGTTCGCAACCAGGCTTAGCCCTGCAGAGCAATGGGAGCAGAGAGGATGGTGCTGGATATGGAGCATGGCTCTGGGCAAGGCTCAGTGGCTCTCTGCTACTCTTCTCTGCTAGCAGTGAGTGGAAGCAGCAGCCCACCTGCGCCCGAGGACACTGAGCTGGCTAATCCATCTTTAGGTGGCAGCCTCACCAGCATTCCACTGACCTGCCCCAGCTCCTGTTTAGCTGGTGAGCAGACTCACAGCTCCTCATGTGAGTATTGCCTCAACATCTGCAGACTCCATGCAGCAGCACCCATCCATGCTCAGTAGATTATGGAGACCTGTTTAGCTCTGTCCCTTCCCCAGGGATTTATCGCGACCCCATTGATACTCCAGTCACTCTCTCACAGCCTTTCACAAAGCTCTGGTACTGCTCTTCTCATAAAGCGCATTTCATTGCAGCTCCCAGGTAACTTCTCCAGATAACACCTGTGTAAATGAGGGCACCTGCAGATCTCCTGCTAAGGTAAGCATGATGGAGCCAGACTGTTCTCAGTGATGTCCAGTGATAGGACAAGGGGCAACAGGTACAAGCTAGCACATAAGAGGTTCCAAAGAAACATAATGAAAAGCTTTACTGCGAGGATGATGGAGCACTGAAACAGGCTGCCCAGATGGGCTGTGGAGTCTCCTTCTCTGGAAACATTCAAAACCCACCTGGACAAGTTACTGTGAGACCTACTTGAAGTGGTCCTGCTCTGGCATGGGGGTTGAACTAGATGATCTTTTGAGGACCCTTCCAGCCCTTAAGATTCTGTGATTCTGTGATACCAGGTTTCCACAATTGACTAGAAATGGGGAGTTTAGCACCCCTTAAGCATGAAAGCATCAATGCCGTACTATTTTAAGAGATTACAACAGATGCCTAGAAATACAAAGCCTTTTTCTTAATCTGTGAAGACGCTATTTGGAGTAGGCTGTGCTAAATGCAGAGAAATATGAAACAACCAAATAAAGGCAGAAAAAGTCTATTGGAATCACAAGTACAGAGTTAGTTCAGCCAGTAAGAAGTGTGTCAACTCAGCCAACAGAAGTTGGCAACTATGTGTGTGCAGCTAGTTTTTTCAAAGGAAGACCAAAGAAAAACTAGAGTGTGTTTATTCTGGCATCAAGACACTCTCACTCCAGCTGAAAACTCAGCTGTGTTTGTTTGAAGTCCAGAATTATCTTCATTCTACTCTGTATTATCATTCATTCCATATACCTGCACATTCTTAAATAATAATTGCATCCAGAGGTAACGTTTTTGAGAAGGGTTCATTTTGGTGAGGTTATTTGACTATTCAGCAAGCAGTGAGATAGCTGAGGTTCTTCACTGTCTAGTGTCCTTCAGTATCCAGAGCTTCCACTAAAACCCTGCATTGCTCTCACTTTTTCACATAGGCAAACTGAAGCTTAGGACAAATAATTTCAATTTTTGTTGCAGCCTCATTTGAGGAAGTCGACAACATACTGTAATTCTCAGATCAAGGCTTTGGCTTTCAAAACAGAGCAATAATGAAGCATACTGATTTATGCAATACACCCAGTACACTGGCACAGACTGACCAGAGAGAGTGCAGAGTCTCCTTCTCTGTAGGTTTTTAAATGTGTCTGGATGCGTTTCTGTGTGACCTGATCTTGGTGGACCTGCTTTAGCAGGGGTTCGGACTGACCTCTAGAAGCCCCTTTCAGCCCCTACCATTCTGTGATACAGAAGCAATGTCACATACAAAGGATGCTGATTAGAGCAGTCCCCTCTTCAGCTTGAGAAATACGTTGTTCTTGATCATTCTCTTCTAACATTGATCCAAGTTCAGCTTTGTAAAACGTGTTCTTAAATAAGCAGCAGACTTTGTTTACATATGGAATAACTCGTTGTCCAAATCTTCACCATATTTAAGCACAAAGATGTTCATAGTCCCCAAAGAGTTTTCTTCAGGACAAGGTCTGTTAATGTGAGAAGATCCAGTTTGAAAGCAGTAACACACATCTCTGTTGCTGACTTGTCTCTCTACCCAGGACAAATAGATGTGCAGAATGCTACGTGACTACTCAGACATAAGCAACCATTCCCAGTGACCCTTGATTTCAACTCTCTGCAGTGACAAGTACCAGTAAACAATGTGCTTTTTTTTTTCTTCCCACAGGGTTAGGACTGTCAGAGGTTAGGTGGTTAGCCCTTCTTTGGCAGCTATAATAGATGCAAGGGGAGGTACAGTCAAGCAGAAGAGGCAACAAAACCAGGTGAGAAAAAGAATTGGGAAATGTTACTACAATGTAAGCAGTACCAGCATTTGTCCACTAGCTTTCAATAACAGATTGTTACTTTTTCCATCCTGATAACATTAGTGTGCTCCTGGCCCAGTGCCTATGGAAAGACTCTTTTCAGTGCACTTAGAGTGAATTCAAAATGTGTATTTGTCTGGTGTATGTTAGGTTCTCCTTTTTATTAGTTCTATAGTCTGTAGTGCTTTCAAATTTTTTTTTTGTGGTATTTTTCTTATTTCAGGTATATTTTAAACAATATTGTCTAAGCTGAAGCTCATTGAAAACCTGGATGCTTTCTTGTAACTCACAATCACCTTTAAAATTCAAGACAAATTAGTCAGGAAGTAAGGTCAAAATAGAATATTGGCCAAAGTAAAGAATTCAAATCCTCTGGACTGGAAATACCTGCTTCCAAGGCAAGCATTACCTTTTCCTCTTTTGTTTTAGAGATCAGTACAGGTGAGTGCATAGTTTGTATGTACTTTCTCCTATAAACCAACATTATGGCGGGAGACTGTTTTGTTTCTTCATGGGAAGCTTTGCAGAGGGCAAATAGGAAAATGTTCTGAGTCTTCATGAGTCAGCATAATAATACCACAAATTCCAGCTAGCTTCAACTTTCATTATTCCTGGGTCAAAGCAAGGTTCAGGGGTGCCAGAAGTGTTGCTCTCATTCCTTTTTACCAAGATGCCTTTTGTCTGCTGCCACTTCCTTACTGCAACAGCCGCTCTTTCTCCTCAGCAACTATTAAGGTGTGGTCAGGTTTGCACCATCTGGCATCTCACTTGCTGCAGCCCCAGCACTGCTGCTAAGATCATTAGCACCACTGAAATTCCCTCTTTGTAGTCATAGAGTTCTCTAATGAAGTACACAGGATGAGGATTTTATCCACCAAAACCAAACCACCTCATATGGTTTTCATATCCCAAGCAACTCAGGAAGAATCAAGTAAGACATTTGCTCTTGGATGACACACAGCTGCCTCTGAGTCCAAAGACTTGGGTGTCGTCACAAAATATGGAATCACTGAAAGATTCTACCAGGCCAGCCCTTTACTTAGGCCTTGCAAGGCTAATTCCATTTGTTTCTGTGCCACTGTCAATGGCCATCCAAGAGACATACCACCCAGAGCTGGCATTTGCTACAGTTACGTATGGTGCCACCACAGTCTCGTTCCTGGTAGGAATGAGGTGGGAGTTTGCTCTCCCAGAAGACAGCCCAGCCAAGCCACACTGGCTGAACCTGGCTAACAGTACTTTCTCCTTTATTTGCCTGGCAAGCCTTGCTCTTTAAAGATATCACTTCTTGGTTTAAAGTACTTGGTTTAACTGTAATACATGATAATGTTCCATGATGGGAGAATGGCTGTGTAGTCAGGATCAACAAGGTGAAAGTGGTTCCTCAAAGTTTAGTGTTTAAAGAAGCAGCAGAGAATTGTGCAAAAGTATATATATGTTCAATTCCTATGTTCTGGAACAAGATTCTTATTTCAATTGAGAAGGTGCTGAAAATGTTATGTGATTATGTGTTAGTCAGGTAAGAAAGGATAGGCAAGGTTTGTTTTCAGTCAGAAGCCAAGGTCAGCACTTATCTAAAATATGTCATCCAGCTGCTGTGGTGCTAGGAGGGGAAGCTTTCACTCTTTAACAAGGTGCCACAAGAGACAGAAGGCTAGTTTCCTACTGAGGCTTACTTTAATAAAGATACCTGGGCCATCTGTTCCTAGATTGTGTTTGGAAACTGCTTTAGCAGGGGGTTGGACTAGATGATCCCTAAGGGCCCTTCCCAACCCCTACCATTCTGTGATTCTGTGACTAACAGCTCTGATCAAGCTCAGAATTAACAGAGAGATTCTGACTGGTATCCTTCAAGTTTCAGAAATGTATTGACAGGCAGCATTTGGAAGAGTGATATCACGTGTGGCTTCTGTGGTTTGTGTGTCTGTGGTAGTGTGGGTCCTCTCTGTATCTGAGTTCATATCACATCTGTGTACCTCTGGGATTGAAAAATTCATTGGTAAAACTTAAGAGAGTTGGAAGGGGCTTCTAGAGGTCAGTCCAACCCCCTGCTAAAGCAGGCCCACTTCAGTTTGTGTTGGTGGATGAGACATTCATGGTTGCATCATGTGAAAGAGGTTGTATGCAACACCAGGCAGCACTTCAGCTGTTTGCAGCTAAGGCTGTGTTTTTTGTACCTAGAAAGTGCATCTATCTCTCTGGAAAACTCTGGCACCTGACCCCAAGCCTCTAAGCAAAACACTTTTAACATATCAGCTGTGAGAATTATATATTTTCCTACATTTGCCATGAATTTTTTAAACAACACACACACATTTTTGCCAAACAAATTCTGTCCTTTGTTTTATTTTTCTTTGACACTGGAAAAACTAAGCAGAGTCTTGTGAGATTGATGTGACAATAGGATTGCCTGTCAGTTAATGAGTCCTAGGATATTTCCATATTTAATAGCTAATAGGTATGAAGATAGAATGAAAGCTACTTATTTCATTTTTTGGCAGTGTTGCCTTTAAAGAAGTTTACTTTCTTAGAGGCCAATTGAAATGCTTACTTGGTGAGACAGGAGGGGAAGGGAAGACCTCTAGTTCATGACATAGTTTTAGTTCATTAATCTGCTGAGTGTTTACATTTTTGTTTGCTAAATGTAGAAACAGCTCATCTCTGTCAGCTGAGAGTGGCATCTGGGAAAGTGTGTTGAAATACAAAAGCAAAGGGGAAGGACTTATTAAGCTGCAGTAGGACTGACCTACATGTTTCTGAAAGACATTAGTGGGAGAATGTGTTCTAATATACATTAAGAAAAAGACAAATGTCACGTATCTTAAGCATTTTCAGATGTTCATATATGGCACAACTCTTGTCAAGAGTTGTATTTTTCCCATAACCAGAAAAGTCATCTCTAATTTCTGTTGCAATAACAGTAATGCTGCAGAGACCAAAGCAAAGGTTTATGGCTTTATTACTCCTTCTTTTCATGCCTACATTAGCTGCTTAAGTGTCATATCACAAAATCTAGATTTACACATTCTACTGAACAGGGCAGATCAAATTGAAACACTATGTATGTGCTGACACACTTTGGTGGTTAGGGACCATTTTACAGAGTAAGAGGTTCTTTAGTCTGATGGAAAAATTACTTCTTGGCATCTCCAACACAGAACTGATGCTGAAATTCACTGCAGAGCTTCAGACATGCCTATAACATTCTGGTAATGTCAAGGAGCCTTGTACCTGAGCTAAAGGTGGGAGGGTTCATCCTTTCATACCTGAGAGTGAAGTCAGCACTTAACCATCACAAAAAGAAACATAGAGTTGATATGGATACTACAGCTTCTAAAAACAGAGCAGCTATGCACTGCTGACTGTCTTTTAAATTAATGATAATTGGATTTAAAGGTGATAAGACTTCACTAATAGGATAGCAAGAGAAATCTGTGCCATACTGGATTGATGGGCTGAGACCAATCATATGAGGTTCAATAAGGCCGACTGCCGGGTCCTGCACTTAAGCCACAACAGCTCCATTTAATGCTAGAGGCTTGGGGCAGAGTGGCTGGAAAGCTGTCCAGATAAAAAGGACTTGGAGGTATTAATTGACAGCTGGCTGAATATGAGCCAGCAATGTTCCCAGGATAGCATCCTGGCTTGTATCAGAAATACAATGACCAGAGTGAGCAGGGAAGTGATTGTCCCCTTGTACTCAGCACTGGTGAGGCTGCACCTCTAATGCTGTCCAATTCTGGGGCCTTCACTCCAAGAAGGACATTTTGATGCTGGAGTATGCCTACAGACGGGCAATGAAGCTGGTGAAGGGTCAGGAGAACAAGCTTTATGAGGAGTAGCTGAAGGAGCTGGGAATGTTTAATCTGGAGAAGAGGAGGCTGAGGGGAGACATGATCACTCTCTACATCTCCCTGAAATAGCATTGTAGTCAGGTGGGGATCAGTCTCTTCTCCCAAGTAATGAATGATAAGACAAGAGGAAATGGGCTCAAGTTGTGCCAGGGGAGATTTAGATTGGACTTTTTCATTGAGAGGATTTCACTGGCACAGACTGCCCAGGGACGTGGTGGAGTCATCATCCATGGAGATATTTAAAAGCTGTGTAGATGAGGTGCTGAGGGACATGGGTTAGTGATAGGCGTAGCAGTGTGAGGTTAGTGGCTGGACTTGATGATTTTAAAGGTCTTTTCCAACCAAAATGATTCTATGATACACAAGGTATATAGATGGGGCAAACACTGATATTAACACTGGCAACAAGTAACTTCTTAAATATTGACAATTAAGAGAAATTGTCAGGGGTTTCCATCTTTTGAAAGGACACTCTGAAGTGGTGCTTTTGGAAAAACAAAGACAAACCAATGGTGACGTGTCTCAGGGCTGCTCAAGGTGAGCCAGAGATGGGGAGGGAGCATGCAGGGCTTCAGCACACAGCAAAACTGCCAAGTGCCACAACCTTGCTCCTTTTCATGAAGCAAGAGGAGCAGAAGTTTAGGAAATCCTGCTACAAATGAGGGGAAATGGTTGTCTTGAAGTTCCAGATAAATCCTTGTCAAATATATGCACTGGTACAAACTACAATGAGAGAAATGGACCAAAAGGATGTACCTAGTGTTCCCCTTCACCTTCTCAGCTGCAAAGAAAGGTGCATACAGTGCATGTCCAGACTCTCATTTGATAAAGTACTATGTAAAGTAGACATTTAAAGCTCAGTGTGGACTAAAATTCTCTATTGCATAGTTGTAGCTGTCTACCTCTGGACTTTGTGGTACTTTCAGCATAAGCTTGCATACCTAAAAAATGGTGCTATTGTGTTGGGAAAGGAAAGACAAAAAAGAGGACAAGAATACCAGTACCTTTCCATCCCAGCTCCAGCAAGAAAATGTAACTGTTTTTACAAACAACCTTAATTGCTCTAAATTCATCATAAGAGAACTGATGCAGAGACCTAAAAGACTGATTTTGGAAGGAAACGCAGACTAAATGAGCAAAGATTCTGCTTTTGATTGTTCAGTCAGATCCTGAGGTCTCCAAATTAGCCCATCAGGCCATTATTAATTAATATCCCACTGGAGTAAATAACTTTATTTAGTTAAAGAGCTTTGGTAGTCATCAGTTTAGGTCAACAATGTAGACTTACCATAAGGGTCAACTTTTTGCTAGAATTCTGTGATTGCTAAAACTTTTTGCTATCTTGAAAGGTGCTCAAGGAGGACAGTTTAGTGAATGAGATCCAAGAGATATTTCACCATGCTCAAGGTAGATGTTATCAAGAAGGATCATTTATATTGGCAGTCCTTCAAAGGTTGCTGTCTAATCATGCTCAAATCAGGTTAGTTCCACAGAGAACTCCTACTTTATTCTGGGAATGGCTTCAAAGTCTGCAGCCACACAGTTAGAAGACAACTGTTAAATTTTAACTGACATTACAGGGTTTTTTTAATCTATTACACTCAGATAACCTGTGATTGCAAATACGTAGATATCTGCATGTTAGTAAACACATGAAGGTTGGTCAGGAAAGTTCTGGGTTTTGATTGCAGCTTTTTTAGTGAAAAATTTGAATCTTTAATGGATTGTAAACATTTTTTCTCCATTGTTAGCTAAGCATTATGCTGATGTGTTTTAGAAAACAAGCAAACAAGAAGTTAGCAGTATTTTTTACTTTCTCCTATTTGCGCACAAGTGAGAGGAAGGAAAATTAAGAGGAAAAAAAAAAAGGTTTTTTTCACAAGTTGTGAACTACTGTTTCAACTTTGCATCGAGCACACAACCCACCCTTCATCAGCCTGAGGAGTTGGTACAGACCTCTGCCGGTCAGCAGGCTCAGATATAAAAAAAGAAATAGCAGTGCTTGTTTGCATTTGTTTACAAAAGGAACTTTGCAGGTGAATCACATAAACAGAGCACCAGTCCCAGCAAATAATGTTGGCATTTAATTTACCCTCACTGGATGTTTAGATATTTGCTTATGTGATGGAGCATTTGCTTCTGCTTTCTGCACTCTCCAGGCAAGGTTTCTGCAGTTCCCCTAGTTACTTTTTGCTTGGAGGCTGGGGAAAGACGAGATCTGAGACTTTCATTGCAATGTTAACTGAAAAATGGTCCTTATACTCCTCTTTTTGTGGTTGTGATATTTTTGTTTGGTTTTCTGTTCATGAAAGTTGAGTGAAAGTTTTGGGGGGAAGGCTGGTAAGAGGCACTGAGTATTTCTGTACCCTGATTTTTGCAAATTCAAAGCTCTAATGCAGGGTACTCCAAAGCAACAGCAGCAAAGTGGTTTGCTTCTGAGGAGTTTGCCGTGCCATCTGGAAGCAGGTCTCTGGCCACAGCGATTACAGCATTAGGCTGGAACCATGTACATGAAAAACATCATTTCACCATCTCTATAAGGGAATAACGTATCAGAGGGAAAAAGGTTTTTTGGTTTTTTTTTTATTCTTTACACTAGGGACACCTCAGCTGAATCTCAGATTTTGCTTATGGAGAAAAAAGGTCAAATATACTTGGTAGGTTTAGCCAACTTAGTTTTATTTATTTTCTTTTTTGGAAAGTTTTAGCTTGTATGTAACGTGGCTGTGTAAAGCTGAGAATCCTCATTCACCAATATCTCCAGTCTTCCTTCCTGAGCAGCAATTTGTCTGGCCTGTCACATTAGTTATTCTAAAAATGTCCTCTTTGTGTCTAAAGGGATTTGGTCTGGCTGCCTGACAACCGGCTGCAAAAAAACAGTCCCCAGCTCCCTCTTGATATGCCACATGCCAGCATGGAGCTGAGGCGACTCTGATATCTCATAAAACATGCTGACAAGCTACACCAACTCTGCTTCTAGAAATTGCCAAAAGGAGGGATGGGAATGATATTCTGCTTCTCATAGAAGCAATATGTACAGCCAGCTAAGTGCTGTAACCTGAATGCTTGCAGCACACAGGTGGACAAAGAGACTGCCTAGACCTAATCAATGTACGGTCTACAAAATAAATATTTGAACTGAAGCAGGCTTTTTCAGGCCCTCCTCTTGTGCAACATGCACTGACTTCCGTCCCAGTGACACAGCAAACTAGAAAATGTGCCACTCAGATGCACATGGCCTCGTCTTTCAAGATACCTTAAAAATTCAAAAGATCTTTGTAAGCTTCAGTTCTGTACCTATGACACCTGGTCATCCTCCGTAGTCAGGAGAGGGGCATATTTTCCATCAGTTTCTAAGCATTGCTGAAGGTTGCCATCATGGTTACAGTTGTGCATTAGGAGATTTCTTAATTCTTAAAAAATTTTTAAAACAACAGCCTAAAAGATGCATCAATATTTTTTTCCCTGTGAAGACCAATACAGCAGGGCACCCCACAGAGAAAGAGGGGTTGCACGGGGCTCTCTTGTACTGTATTTCCTCTTTCAAAGGTATTTCTATTTCTTCAAAGACACATTTATGCAGTTAAAAAAATGCACCAGTGGGTCTTCTCACTGTAGGTTTTTTCTACATGGTTATAAGGTTACACAAAAAAATACATTTCCTTTTTTTTCCAGTTTTGGAGGCCAAAAGAATGTAACAAAAATGATGAGTTAAAGATACTTAAGTTCACTGCACCATAGGCCCCATTCGGCAGTGTGCTTTTATAAAGTATGAGAATATACTTTATGTAGAATAGACCATTAAGGAAAAGATAATTATTAAAAATAATCTACTATAGACACATTACAGCTTAGAGCAGAGCTTTTGCTAAATTAGTTCCTAGGTGGATAAAATGGTGATGTTTGGAATAACGTCTAATTTTATTTCAAAGTTGTCATTGATGGAGTATCCACCATAGTCCTTTAGCAAATTGCTCCAGTCAGATGGTCAAAACTGCAGGTTATTTAAATCATTTAGTATCAGCTTCTAGTTTTTGGATGTTGTCACACAGCTAAGTTTCTGGTCCTTCTACTCTGGTCTATTTCTATTTCAATCTCCATGTAGGGACTCCAAAACCACAGTCAATTTTGCACAGAAACACAGATTCTCAGGCAGATGTTGGGCAGGCACCCTGCAGTTCATCGTGTCCAAGCCCCCTTCTCAAAGCAGGGACACCTACAGCCAGCCCAGGCTGGCTTTGGATATCTCCAAGGGTGGTGACTCTGAAATCTCTCAGGGTGACCTCTTCCAGCATTTGGTTACACCATAGTGAAAAAGTTTTCTTTGTTCAAGGGGAATTTCCTGGGGTTTTCCAAATTTTGCCTATTGTTTCTTGTCCTGTCATGGTCGTAGAATCATAGAATGGTAGGGTTGGAAGGGATCTTTAGAGATCATCTAGTCCAACCCTCCTGCAGAAGGAGGTTCACCTAGATCAGGTTGCATAGGAACATGTCCAGGAGAGTCTTGCAGACCTCCAAGGAAGGAGACTGCACAACTCCTCTGGGCAGCCTGTGCCAGGGCTCCCTCACCTCAACAGTAAAACAGTTTTTTCTTATATTTAAATGGAAACTTTTGTGTTCCAGCTTCATCCCATTACTCCTTGTCCTGTTGCTAGATACAAGAGAAAAAAGGGATGCTCCAACCTCCTGACACCCACCATTTAGATATTTGTAAATGTTAATGAGATCCCCCCTCAGTCTCCTCTTCTCCAGACTAAACAGCCCCAGTTCCTGCAGCCTTTCCTCGTATGAAAGATGTTACAGGCCCCTGATCATTTTGGTGGCCCTATGCTGGACTCTCTCCAGCAGTCCCCTGTCCCTCTTGAGCTGAGGAGCCCAGAACTGGACACAGGAGTCCAGATGAGGCCTCACCAGGGCAGAGTAGAGGGGTAGAAGAACTTCCCTTGACCTGCTGGCCACACTCTTCTTGATGCATCCCAGGATGCCATTGGCCTTCTTGGCCACAAGGGCATATTGCTGACTCATTGCTGGCCCTGTTATTGCAGAGTTTGGCTCATTCTTTACTCCTCATCACAATCATCAGGTGTTTATAAACAGTGATATGAAGTTCAATTATTTACTTCCTGTGATCTAAAATTCATTTTGGAATTTCTTTCTTCCCCTTCTGTGACTACCACCTGGCTTCTTCCGTTTTTGACAAATTCATTCCCATTAGCAAATATGCATTAATCTCTCAGCTTGTCAGCTCATGCAGATTGAATTGTAGCAGTGGGTTCTCTACATTACAGTTTGCCAGCTTTCCATCTTCATGGTAAATTATCATACATGAATTTAAATTGTTTTTGTGTTTGAGATTTGTTGAATTGGTTCAAGTGGAGGACCATAGCAAACTTAGTTTTGCTCTTGCTCTGAAGTCTGTATTCCTACATAGTGTAACAAGGGAGAAGAGTGGGAATGGAAAAGAAGCAGGGGAAGAAGGGATCCTGTTTGGATGGCTTAGTTTGGTCACAGATTTGGAAGTTCATAATAATTTGCAGTTGTTTACTGTCATTTGATGTTTCTACACTAAGAGAAGATTTTACTTGCAAGATCTTTCAAAGGGATGATTTCTACTTGTATTAATACAGCTTTGTTACTCAAAAGAGAGATTAAGATAGAAATTAATTGACAGTCTACCCACAGTTGCACTTTACGATTCATAATGCGGTACATGAGCAGGAACGGTCTGTTCTATAACATTGCTCAGGTTCCATGAATCTATAGTTCTTTAATAGACAGGACAGTGACTCAAGGAAATCCTACTATAAGATGCTGTAGTCGTGGCTCACAAAAGCTCACTAAAGTCACGACCAAAAAGCATGAGTCACTTCAGTTTGTGCACCGTGCCCTTCATCCATACACTGGGCTTCTTTCTGACTGCTTTCTTGTTAGAAAGAACTTGAAAAGTGCCTCATCTCCATGGAAAACTGAGCTGCTAATATGCAACCTTAGGTTGTTGAACTCAGCCTGAACCCTATTTATTTTTACTTCTGCACAGAGGACACGAATTATCCTTCTGACACCAGAGCTGAGTAAGTAGATGCGCTCCATGTGACCACATTCCTTCTATAGCAGGAGACAGCAGCAGCCTCCAGTGCTTCCTCTCAGCTCTCTGTTCCTATATATAATGCTGTGTGGCATGGATATGCTTACATGGTCATGTGGGAAAAGGATCACGTAGCTTGAGAAAAAGTGTGTAGGAGTGAATTATTCTTGAACAGAGAAGAGAGAGTCCACAGGAGTTCACAGTCGAGCAAAGCTGGTGAGCCTTAGCTGAGAAAAAAACTGTACGAGTTGTATATGGTCTATTATGCCATGTGCAGTACCAACAAAATGGATATTGGGTCCCAAAAATGCCAAATATTTAGATTCAGATATAAAGGAAAGGCATATTTTACAGACATGAGTCTCACTTCCACACTGGGATTTAGGCTGGTGCTATGATACTGGTGCCTCGGTTTTTATTCCTTAGCAGAATCTGAAGGGAAGGGACAACTTGTTCTCCTCTCCTGAAAGCAGCAGTGTGAGACTTGTTGCTGTGATGCTCCCTGTATCTTGAACAACTGAAGAAACTGAAACCTTCTTAGAAGTCATTATAAAGCCTAACAGAAAGTGCTGTAATGCTGCTCATTTAGTCAGGTGTCAGGAAAGCCCTTACTGTCAGATGTGAATTACTTCAATTAGAAACCTGGCTTAGCAGGAGGAGAGCTCCTTAGACTGCAGTGCTGGTTTCCATTTCTCAGGGCAGCTCCTGCAGCCAGGTTCTGCTCAGGCATGCGAGAAGTAACATAAATTATTGCTTTATGTGCTAATATTGGAAGGATGGCAACTCAGGAAAGGAAAGTAGCATGACAGCCAGTAAGGTTGTTTCAGATCTTATGGTTCAGGCCTGGAACAACGGAAGAAGTCCTAGGTGCTCTTAGGCGATTCTCAGTATTCCTCATCTTAGCTCTACAACTTCTTTCCCCTGAGCCTGCAGAACCACTGATACATAATTTCCCTAGGTAACCTCCCTAGTGCCATCCAGTAATGGGTAAAAAAGAGAGGCAAAGGGGAAGTGCAGTATCCCAGGATCATTATGGTGGTAATCAAACAAGATGAGGTCTGAGACCTGCTTCTAAAAAAGCAAGAGGTGGTCTCCAAAAAGAAAAGTGTTGGTGTTCAAGCCTCAGTCATTTTTCTGTCTTTCTTACCAGCTCCCTCAGTAGCTGCTAGATTTTTCTTTCATGGTTTCTTTTGTGATGTCCCAGAAGGGCAACACTCAATCCTTATCTGTTCAAATCTGTAAAAGCTATTTCTCAACTGGGCTTTCTTGGTACTTTCATAATTCTTTGCTGCTGTTCATAAGAGGTTTCCTGATGTTTATCCCATTTTAAGAAAACAATTTGAGCTAGCTATGCATACAAACTCCAGAAATCTCCATGACTTCTGATGGCCTTGAGACTCAATTCCTTTAGTTCTGCTGTGGGCTGCAGCAAAATAAAATATGATCTCTGAAAGGAAGCAAAATGGAGCTTGATTTATTTGGTCAGGGTTCAACCTTACCCATAGCACAATGTAGCCCTTCTCTCCAATGCTGACTAATATCCACATAATAACAAGTTGCCTTTGCAGAGCAAGCTGAGCCGTGCAGTGGTAACAGCAAGTCTTGACAGGGCTTGCTAACAAGCAGAGAGAGAACACTGTGAGAGCAGCTCATAGCAAAAGAAGAGCTGCAGGAGATCAGAGAGAAAAGAGATTAAGATTAGTATAATCAGAAACACTTGAAAATTGTACAGATGCTATTAAAAGGAGAAAGAGCTTAAAAAAAAAAAAGGAAGGGAAAGGGCAGCATGAGAAAAACAGCAAGTTATCAAAAGCTGGAATGAATTAGCTGTGTACACAGTGTCTGAGACAGGAGGAAAGCAGACAAATGCAATGTTCTTTCTGGCTAGTCAATCCTACATGATATTGCAGCACATGGACAAAAAAGTCTGGACTAGATCCAGTAGTTGCAAAGAGAATACAAGGTGACAGAAGAAGGAATTAATTTTATAGCTGAGCTTCCATAAGCTCAGCAACATTCTCCATACGATCTAGTAATTGCTATCTGCAGAAAATGGCCCAAGATGAATTTCAATTGCCTGAAACATAAGTGATTCTTTTGTCTTTGGGAGAGATGGCCACTTGCTGTGATCAGACTAAGAAGCTGTGAGGTTTTTTTATTTATAGTCAAATAATTCGATTTACAATGTTTGAATTGTAAATAAAGATAAACTTTTCTCATCACTCCAGCAAAGCTGTCTGTTACAGACAGTTCAGCAAATATTTATCCCTTTTTTTTTTCCAATATCCTGAAACAAAATTTATTCAGCAATAATGACAGAAGTACTACTAAACAGACTTGTGAAAACAAAAAAAAAAAAAAAAAAGTCAAAATGTACAAAAAATTGTACATGTCACCAGTAAAATTTCAAGCAAGTTACAACATACAGCTACTTTTCCATTGCTAATGTGATGAAGGTAACAATGAAAATGCCAACAGCAACTTATTTGGGTGGGGAAAAAAAACCAACTTGCCAAGCTGAAAGACAAGAAAAAAATTTGCACGAGTAATTTTAGCAATCCTGCATTACTTTTTAAGAGCCAGACATTCCAGCCATGGCTGAATGTTAGAGCAAGGCATGTTCCGTATTGCAGTGAACTGAAACCCTACCCCAATACCGTGCAGTTAACGGTATCAGCTGCTTCTCAGCACGTTTGAGACATGGCTGTCAACTTTGGCAGCAGAAGCTACAATGCTTATGTTACCTGGAAGCATCCTACCCAACACAACTTGCAGGAGTTGTACATACTCTCAAATAACTACAGGGTTCTTTATGAATGCATGGTTAACAGAGACTAAAGACAGGCCTGTTTTTCAAATAGTGAAACCTATGAGTCTGCAAATCACAGAATCTCAAGGGTTGGAAGGGACCTCGAAAGATCATCTAGTCCAACCCCCCAGCCAGAGCAAGACCACCTAGAGTAGGTCACAAAGGAACTCATCCAGGTAGGTTTGGATTGTCTCCAGAGAAGGAGACTCAACAATCCATCTGGGCAGCCCATTCCAGTACATAGGTGACACTTTTGAATAGCAGACACAGGTGACATTTCAATATAATTTTACAAGTGCTGAATTATACAGTCTGCAATTACCATGTATGTATGGCAGCAAATTACATATTTCTGGGTTTTGATAGATATTTAGGTGTATCTTTATATTTGCACATGGGAACATGTAAACTACTTGCCAACAGAGTATTTGGAATGTGTTTTTACCAGGGCATTTATAAACAGACTAGAAAGAAAACCAAACTAGTTTGCTTTTAAATGTTCTGCCCTGAATAGTTATTACAGACAGTCATTTCAGGCATAAACAGTGCAGACTGCTATCCCAAAAGAAAATTCAGAAAGATACAGAACTGCACATAGCAACAGTGAGTTAAAGCAGAGGGAGATACAAAATTAACTTCATATTTCAAAATCCTTCAGTGAAAACTTGTGTCCTTCTTGCTCCTGTTAAGAGAGTTGCTACTGCTCCTTTTGCATTAGGTGGTCAAGAAAAAGAACTGACAAGCAAAGTATATAGTATATACAGCTGGAAGGAAAGAGCTTCTGTCAAGGTGGTGTTTGCTGGAGTATGCTCAGTGGATGTATTACATGGAAACTTTTTACTTCTGAAGGAAATGGAATATCTGCTTTGTTCTATGCCTGTGATGCTGATACCTGGGCCCTGCACTGCCCGAACAATTGCAGCTGCAGAAGCACCCACCCTGCCAGCACTCCTCTTAACAATAAACCCACTCCTAAACAACATTAATAACTCAGGACAGTCCATTTTTAACTATCTGTAGTGGTTTTGCCTGGGCCAGGTTTTTGGTAGCAAGGGGAGCTACAGGGGTGGCTTCTTTAAATAAAGATCTACCAGAAGCTTCACCTGTATCTGATAGGACTAGGGCCAGTCAGCTCTAAGATGGACCTCACAGCTGACCAAGGCCTGGCCAACTAGTGATGGAGATAATGCCTCTGTGAATAACGTATTTGAGAAGGAGAAAAAGTTGCTGTGCAGTTACTAAACAGCGGCAGCAACAGGGAGTGAGAATGTGAAAACATCTCCACAGACACCAAGGTCAGTGGAGAAGGAGGGAGAGGAGGTGCTTGGACCATGGAAGAAAGAGTCCCCTGTGACCTGTGGTGAAGACTATGGTGAGGCAGCTGTGCCCCTGCAAGTCCATGGAGGTCACCAGGGAGCAGAGATCCACTCGCAGCCCGTGGAGGAGCCCACACTGCAGTGAGTGGATGCCTGAAGGAGGCTGTGACTCTGTGGGAAGCTCACCCTGGAGCAAGTTCCTGGCAGGACCTGGGAGTCTGTGGGGAGAGAGGAGCCCATGCCAGAGCAAGTTTGCTGTCACGACTTGTGATCATGTGAGGGACTCAGGCGAGAGCAGTCAGTACCTGAAGGACTGTTCAGGATGACCCACGCTGGGACAGCGTGTGAGGAGCTGCCCCCGTGGGAGGCCCCATGCTGGAGCAGTTTGTGAGGGACTGTTTCCCCTGGGGAAGGACTCCACAGTGTAGCAGTGGGAAGTGCGATGAGGCCTCCCCTGAGAAGCAGCAGCGGCAAAGTCCATCTGACTGACCGTAACCCCCGTGCCCTGTGCTGTTGAGGGGGAAGAAAAGGTAGTCCCGGGGAGGCGAGGGGTGGGGGGAGGTGTCTTTAAGATGGTTTTATTTCTTATCTCTCTGTTCTTATCATTCCTTTAATAAATCAAACCTTTTTCGCCCCAAGTTGAGTCTGTTTTGCCCATGATGCTAATTGCTGAGTGATTGCTCTGTCTTTATCTCAACTCACAAATAACTTGTTCTATTTCTCTCTCTCTCTTTCCTGTCCAGTTTTGGAAGAATGTCACGGTTTAGCAAGGAGCTGCTTTTGCTTGGTAACAGGGGGAGCAGGTTGCAGTGAAGACCTGGTAAAGAGTTCTCAGACTCTCCCTTGGCTCTTGGGTTCAGACCCACCTCTGGCCCGGCCGGGCCAATC
>WBNH01000392.1:101591-169199 GCA_013401255.1 Urocolius indicus | reverse complement strand
AGAGTGGAGGAGTGGGGAAATGGTGGTCTTAAAGGGCTGGTTGTACTCTTTGTCGTTGTGCCACTCTGTGTTGTTTTGTGTTTGTTATATGTTTTGGGGTTTTATGGTTATGCTTTATGCTTTATACTTTATGGTTATGCTTTTGGTGTTGGATTAAATTATTTTCTGTTTTCTTCCCCAAGTAGAGTCTGGTCTGTTTAGTCCTAGAAAATAAGAGGCAGTTAAGTCCTCCCTGCCCTTTGACAACTCTCAAGTCTTTGGTACTTGAGACTAATCATGGTCTTTTGTCCCCTGATGAGCCTAAACCACGGCAGAGAGGGAGTGATATTATGACTTAGTAGATACCTGGTTAAACCACCACACCATAACATCACAGAACAATTGATTTTAAGATTTTTTTTTTCTTTTAAACAGATAGATGGAGCTGATCCCTCAGCCTAAAGAGAGTTCCATGCAGGAAAACTGGTTCCACGTAAGTGTATTATTTGGTTTATTTACCTGTATTTTCATACACAGTTATGCCATAACAACAGCTCTGTAACTAGAATACATGGCATGGAAGTTTATAATTTCTCCACATATTTTGGAGCACTTACCATCCTCACGATCAAGTCTTCCCATTATGGTTGAATGTGGACTGACTGTGTTCAAGAAGAAAACTTAGTATGAAATGAGAACAACTCTCCATTGAATAGCCACCATAGTAGCACTGTTTACAGTGGGTTTCTATGTTGCCTCGGTTTCTCTCTTAAAAAACAAAACTATGTATTTAGTACAGAAACTGTCATGAGCTACATTAAACAAAAGCACACTTTAGAAAATTCACTAATTTTGGAACAATCATAAATATTTACATCAGACGTTCCACGAACAGCACCTTAGAGACTACGGTGTTTATATATATCTCTCCTAATATAGAAAATATTGATTTGATAGACTGAGGCAGCCGTAGCCAACAAACATATATTTGAGAAAAACCGCTATACAGTCTCCTGTGACCGAAGTTTCCCCATTCATCCAGCATTCAGCTGTATGTATGTATGTATTTTGTTTATGATTAAAGCTATTCATATTTTTTAATAACTGCCTATTCATACCAAGTTCTAATGCTGGAAAGTTTGCTCAGTCTCAGATATAGCTGGAAGCCCATAAACAGGTCCTTTCAGCCCTGAAAGGACCCAATCATGCAAAGGGTTTCTGCACAAGACCTAGAGTCCATGGGCAGGTGCAGGGCTTGAGGCTGCAAGCTGGGAGCAACAAGGACCATGAGGGGTTGTGTTGTTAGCGTGCTGGAGCTCCCCTCCTGAGCTGCTGCTGCAATATAAACCAAGTTATTTATTTACAGAAGTATGATAGTATTTGCATTGTACATGGTTCAAAAGCACTTTTATAAGTAAGACTGCTAATCTGGGATTATTCCTACCTAGACAAAACTGAGCCCAGCAAAGAATGAGTCTGGTTTGCATCTGGATGAGTGTCCTGCTCCTATCACTGATCATACAGGCCCAAGAGAAGGGAGGAAATATACAGGCAAAGGAGGAAGGGAGGGAGAATTTTTTGTGACACCTTGCACTTGGATTGACTCAGAGCTGTTGAGAAACCATTGTCCTAGATACAATTTCTCTAAAAGTGGTTTTAAATTTTGATCTTGGTCTTGTGCCATGTAAATCTCATTATCTGCCCAGAACAGATTATTACCTCTGGAAATATGTCTGCCATCCACAGATTATTATTATAGTTGGACAGTGTTTTCAGATATTCTTAAACCAAAAAAGATATAATTACATGTTAGTTGTGTACATAGGCTATATATACAATAAATCAATGCTGCTGGAAATCCTTCTATTTCATTTTCAGATTACACTGGATTGTGCAGCAGTGTTTTCCACTTAAAATTATTTAATCTGTGGCTGTATTTTTCTGATCAAAAGAAGGGCCAACTCACTTCCCTCATGTGTAAGCAGGTTCAGAGCTGGGGTATGGGAAATAAAGAAGTGTTGAGTTTCAGAATCTGCACCCAAGCCAATAGCAATAACAGTACTGGACTCCCCAGTTCTAATGAGGCCACATACTCCAAAACAAAAGTATTATTTACCTAACATTTCCTATCCTGGAGCAGAAAACAGGAACCAAGTTGACCAAAGAACCTTGCTAATGAGAAGTAAGTTGCCAAGTTGCCATGTCCCATTAAGATGGCACAGTGTTTTATCCACTTGCATTACAGTACTTTTTTCCCCAAGTTTGAACCCAGTTTCCTGAAATGAATGCAGTTGCATACAAAGTGTGAAGGCATGACAGGAACAACAGCTGAGGGCTCTGGGTGCACAAACACTATTGCTGTATCTTGTTCTAATGACACAGATTGTGGGAAAGGATGGCTCTTCTAGAAGGATATTTAAGCTTGCATGATAGGGGAAAGGGTAACTGAGATACAATAAGATCTGCATTATATCTCTGATATCCTGATATTCTGATATCCAGCTTATACCAAACTGTCCTTGGTCATGTTCTGTGCCTTAGTATTATAATAGTTTAACAACGTTCTTAGCAAATTTACTTAGTTAACCCAAATAAAGCCAAACTCACGGGAACATACTAGGTCTGGTGGTTTGCTGAATCTGTGTTCTTATCAGAATATTTGTTTTGGTGCTTTGCCCATCTGCTAGACCTCTCATTACTTTTTAACTTTATTGCTCATTTGTTGCTGCTGTGTGCATAATTCAGTGATGGCATAGACTGGTTTTGACTGCAACTTTTTCTAAATATATCTAATTTATTTAAAATAAATTCAAATCACTGAGTGGAACAATAAATTGCTCAGAGAACTGCCCAGAAAAATGTTTCTCAAGAAGCAATGCAGCTATCACAGGGTCTGACAACAGTACTTCCCTGAATGCTGCTGTCTCACTGGCCCTTTCTTGATTTTCCTTAGAGAATATTAATGTTTCTCATAGCATAGAACTTGGCCTTCACATGGATTCACTTCTTTATTAAAAGAACGCTCTCATAACTCAAAAAAAGTGCATTTGTGGTTCAATGGATTGAGATGGAGTGGTAGGACTTGTGTGCATTAAGCTTAGGGAAATACAGGGGGATTTTTCAGAAGGGATGAGAAGCGTGAGGGAGAACCAGAGCTCATTCACTTTCTACAGTGGATTTCAGAATTAATCACAGATTCATTTAGGTTGGAAAAAAACTTTAAGATCATAGAGTCCAACTGTTATTCTAACATTGCCAAGTCCACCCCTAAACCATGTCCCTCAGTGCCACATCTACACAGCTTTTAAATATCTCCAAGGATGGTGACTCCACCGCATCCTAGGCAGCCTGTTTCAATGCTTGACAACCCATTCAGTGAAGAAAGTTGTCCTCATATCCAGCCTAAACCTCCCCTGGCACAACCTGAGGCCTGCTTTTCAAGGAAGCTTGCTAACCCTTTCTATGTGTTGCCATCTCTTGCACCAAAGCTTTGGCAAGCTTTTGAGCTGTGACCTCTATCGATGACTTATAGAATTATAGAATAGTTTGGGTTGGAAGAGACTTCTCAAAGATCAAGTAGTCCAAACCCCCTGCATTAAACAGGGACATCTTCAACTAGATCAGACTGTTCAGAGCTTCATGCAACCTGACCTTGAAAGTTTTCAGGGATGAGGCATCTGCAACCTCTCTGGACAACCTGTTCCAGTGTTTCACTGCTCTCATTGTAAAAAATGTTCTACTTATATCTAGTCCGAATCTACTCTTTTTTAGTTTAAAACCATTACCCCTTGTCCTATTGCAGTATTGAAAGGTATCCTCAGAGTCTCTTAACTGACAGTCCTTGCATGTCAGCTCTGCAAACCCTGACATGTGAGATGAGAATGTAGAATGGATGGCTTGGAAGCAACTGTGCTTGCTGCTGTGAAGAAAGGTTTCAACCTAGAGCTTTAGTGCTGGCTTTCCTCTATTTGGGATCCTCTAAGCAGCATTGTCCCACGAAACTCAGAGAACTTGGAACTTCATATGTAGACATTAGTCTGTCTTTTGTCTTTTTTTTTTTTTTTTGAGAGGATTCTGGCCTGCCTGTGGTTTGTAGGTTGAAATTAAGTTATATTGAACATAAGAGTATCTTCTGGCAGTATGAATGTGACCTTAGAGTCGAGTTCTGACATGGGCTGTGGAATCCTTCTCCTTGTGGAAATCAGGCCTGGAATTGAGTGTTTTTAATGCAGTTCCAACAAGGAAAAACTCCCACTGAGCACAGCTTGTGAACTGGGGGGTAGGGAAGGATGCCTGCCACTGACCCTTCTGGCATTTCTCTTGGCTCTTAAATTGCGTGGAGGGCTGTGGGGTTTTTTTGGTAAAGGCTCATTTAGCAGTTCTGAGACATACGATATGATCACTAGATCCCAGAAGCACCAAGCTTCAGAAACACCCAGAGTACACAGGGCAGACAGCAAGTCCTCATACCCTGCATTTTGCAAAGAATTAAGGCTGGAAGTGCATCTGTCTTCTGAGCCTGCAAGAGGTTAAAATTGTGGTTCATTCTCATGCTTTTCATATCTGTGCTTTTAAACCCACAACCTGACTCTGCATATTCTGGGGACTCGGTAGTTTTTGTGCTATAAAAGGGCCTGGGAGAAGATCCACATCCCTCTCCCCTCCTCTGTTTGAGAAGCCTTATATAGCCATGGTGCCCAATAGTCTGCCGGCCTGTGTTGCTCTTGTAGCCTCACACGTAAGGCTGTGACTCAGGCAGACCTCAGGAAAGGTCTGGAGTACAAACTGGATAGTCAAAAATTTGACCAAAGTGCTCTGTAACTTCAGAGCAGCCCACTCTGCTGCTCAAAGCCACAATTAACAATAACAGCTCCTCACCTTGATAGGTTCTTATAGTGGAGACAGACCCAGAAGACGCAAACCTGACTTAGCACACTTTTAGCTCCCTTTGGCTTCCCTTACCCCTGGGAAGCTACCTGGGGTACAGGCTTTGCCTGAGATAAAATGTCTTCTTAAATATCCAATTCTGCTATATACTGACTGCTCAGTTATCCAGGAAAAGGATGAGGTGGGATAACTTAGATAAAGCAAAAGACTAGTGATATAAAACATATGTAAATGAGGTTATAAGAACTTGCTGAGTGTGTTCACCTTTGCCATCAGCTCTCTAAAAAGAAGAACTTTAACTACAAGCAGGTGAAACAGTGTCTGAGGTGAGCATAAAACATCTTCTGTTACGAGCTCTGGAATACAGGCATCAGCTGAAGGCAGGGCCTGATTATTCCACTGCTTGGGTAATAGTACATTCGTTTCAGATGACGTCCCATTTTTAAATTAAAGAGAGAACCCTGTTCATTGAAAATGAATTTGGAACATTGTTTGACATGGGATCTATTGTGGAATCTCCTTGGAAAAGCTGTAGTTGTGTCCTTATGGTACTGTCTGGTAAAGTAAATTTGGGAATATGTGTTTTTCTACATCAGCATCACTGAAATCAGAGTAACACACGATTACACTTTATTTCTCATTAGGGAAGAAAAAAACTGTGGTGTCTCAACTATGTTTATAACAAGGCATTTATCAATAGAGTTTGGACAAATGCTTCCATGTAGACTGTGTTTCTAGCCATTACTAAATGCCCAGTAAATCTAATCACACTTGGATAAAGAGTAACTTTTTAATGATTCTTTAACTTTTTAATGATCAAGACTCAGCTACAGGCTTAGGAGCCTTCATGTCTCCTCTGGGACACGACTTCTACTGCACAGACACAGCACTCTCGTTCCACTCCCATCTTTCCCTAATTGGCATTCATATGGTCTGCTTCGATTAAAAAGCCAGCACATTCATTCTGTCATGCCTTCAAAATTTTGTCAGCCTTCAAGAAAACATTTGCAGAATGTAACATCTTTATACTAAGTAAACAAATAATGATGTGTGATTTTGTAAAACTAGAATATCCATACGAAATAGTCTTTGTTAACAGCTGCAAATGCTTTTTAGGGTATTACACAAAACAGTTAGGAGATAAAGAAAAATTATCCACTTGACCTTATAAAGCACTAAGAGCAGAACGTGTCATTGCTGTAAAATAGTTATAGGCAAAATATGTTAAGTATCACATTCTTGAGCCATAAACTATATTTTCTTGGTCTCATGCTCACCTTTTACTGATTTGTCTCGTACAAAATATCACAGAATTAGTAGGAAAAGTAGACCAGAAGAGAAAGATGTTGATCGAGTGGCTCAGTGTGCTGGCAGAACTGTAGAGGAAGCCTGCAGACTTGCACAGTCTACTCTGTGCAGCTCAGTCCAGTGATGGTTCACCCTCAGCCTCATAGAATTTTTAAAAGAAATTAGTTAAAATTTGGAATAAATGCTTTTGACTTTAGTTTTCATTGCTAATTACTGTAATTTATAGCACACATTAACTAAGCCAATCACATAATTAACTGCTGGTTCCTTTTATGATGTTGGTATGCAGTGCTGTTTTGCTCTTGTTTTAATGAATGCTGCAACGTAACCCCATGGTGGCTTCATTGTATAAATCTAATCTTTTCCGTTCAGACAGTAGATTTGAACTCTGTGATTAGACTGACATCAGTATGGCCTGTCTCTGCGATGCCTGGTCAGCCATCTGCCTCCAGCTCCTTCAGAGCAAGTAATAAGCCAGATACACATGAGAACTGGCGGTGATTAAAAAGGCAGAATAAGGTATAATTGCTAGTGCCTGTATTGTGCCAGGGTAATACTATGAGCGCTGATTCATCAGAATAAACTGATTTCTAACTACAGTGCTGTGTTTTGTGAGAATGGAGAGAAGAACTTTTGACAGTGCAGACAAATGTGAAATTGCTCATAGCACTTAGGCACCATTCCTGTCCTTCCACAGTGGTTTAATTTGCAGTCTGAAAGTGCAAAGGGATAGCACATTTCAGGCTACTGCAGAACCTGTAGGTGACTATGACATGGCTGCCTGCGATGATTCTGTGATTTTGAAGCTTGGACCTGATGACTCAGGTGTGATTAGTGATACCTCTAATGAAGTGTTCTGCTGAATCACCTTCAACTCCTTCACCACTGTCTTTCCTAAGGATGAAATGTAATTACTGCTGACTCACACTAGCACATACAGCCTGCGAATTTCAGGCAGAGCATAGGGTGAGAATAGCTCTGCTGCAAGTTTGGGAATTGGGGATGCATGAGAGGAAACATTGCACAGGGCCTAAGAAAGGAGGCAACCACAATGGCAGTTACTGTGCTGCCTAACCAACAAAACCAAGAGTTAGCTGAGAGAAATATTAACTATTTGCAGCATGATCAGCGTAGGATGTGAAATCCAGTTCCTTCTGCTCCAAAAGCAATCTTTGCACTAAGAATATACTTGTCAATTGTGTCTGAAATACTATTCAGGCTTGCAAAAACAGGTGAAAGGGTTTAGATCAGACACACCTTCCTCCATCTTCTACTCCATTCCCGACTAAACAAAATTCAAGTTTGATGTGTAGCTCTGGCCCTTGATGAATGAAAGGAGTAAAGCCCCTGTGCAAATAGCGAGAGATAAAAATATGTGTATTTCTCAGTTAGGTTTCCAAATCAGTGAAATCAGCCAGAGGCTCTCAGCGCTCATCTCCCCATCACTGGTCCATCTGTCAAATGTAGGAGTAAAATAGATGTTTAAGAGGAAGCAGATGCTGGCAGTGCAGCTATTTCAGTCTCCTTCGAGCCGAGGAATGTTTCCTGTCACAGCACAGAGCTGCGGCCCGGCCCTCCCTGACCCAGCCATCCCTTATCCCTGTGCCTGGAGCTTGGCAGTCAGTGTGGGAAGTGAGGAGCTACAGCAAGCACTAAGGACCGGATGGTGGAAAATATCCAGGGCCTCCACACCACGTTGTGTCCTTTTTCACTTTTGTGCTGCTTGCCAGCTTGAGAAGCCGTCACACACATCCCAAATTTATTGAAGGACAGAGACACTTAATTTGCACCATTATGTGAAGGGAAATCCACGCTGTCTGGGAAACCATGTGGGCTCATGGTGTTGAAAAGAAATGCCCTTTGGAGAAGAAAAGATGCTTGAACATAATGGGCCAAAGTCATTCTGTCAGGACTGGCATTACTTCAAGAGGAATTGCTCTACAGATATTTTTTCCTCACCAGTGATGTCAGACCGAGTCTGTCATGTAGTCATAAACCCAGCAAATTCACAGTAACGTCAAAAATTATTTGTGGGAGGCTGAGATTTAAAGTCAACTGGGAAAAAAAAATCCCTTAAAAACCAATGCAGAGATTTGTCTCTATAAAGTCACACAAATAAACCCTTATATAAAGTACTGCAGGAGCTCCCATGCTGTTCTGCACATTCTTGTGACTCAGAGTAGGAAAGGCAAGAAGCTGCTCTGACAAAAATTGAAACCATAGATGAAAAGAAAAGCCCATCACTGTCTCAAGGCTATTTTAAACCTGTGGCAAATGTCCCTGTGGCACCTAAACCACAGGTTACGTGTCTATGAATTGCACTGCTCTGTTTACCAAAAGAACCATATAAAAATGAAGGAATATATAATATTAGGAATTTATTCTGGTTTCTAGTCATGTCAGAGTAGTGGTAGCCCTCGTGTCTGAAAATATCCTTCAACATTGTTATGAGAGACCATGTTTCTAAGTACTGCTTTAATAGCTGTGCCTTGAGGGTTTAAAAAATACTTGGTAAACAAGACATTGCGAAGTAGGTACAATGATGTCTAGAAAGACTCTGTAGGCTGCTTCAGAAAGCAACTGCTGGAGCAGTTAATAATGTTTCATTAAGAGTGGAGAAAATGCACTTCCTGTTTTCTTTATTGTTTTAATTAAATATTTTTAGTGTTGTGCATTAGGACCATACAATGAAAATGAGTTTGTTCTGTCTTTTATCAAACCATAACCCAGTCCTTTCCTACCCAAAGGGCTATAGACAAAAATGTTCTCCTCTTGTCTCCTGAAACAGCACTTTAACAGGTTTCCATGACAGATCATATACAGCAATGAGCATTTGACAGAGCTTTTATCCACAGCTTCCCCTTCCCTCAGTTGCACCTGTAGCTCCAGAGGAACTTTTCCTCCCCCTCCCTTGGGCTGCTCTGTGATGGACTCTCCTCTCCCCACCTCTGCTCACACTGCAGCTGCACCCTTTGAGCCCCTCTGCCTTTACATCCAGGCCAAGGACTATTTTCTTCATTGCTAATCTAAAAACAGAGGTGATAAATATGCTTTATTTTTCTATCTCTGCACATCAGCAATACCAGGCATTAAATCCCAGAGCTGAGAAATACTTTGAAAATGCTCCCAAGAGGGATAAGCAAATGTCAGGGGGGCCAATATCATCCACACAGAAAAACAAGGTGGGCCAGTATTTTGTATTTGGAATTCACTCAACTCTGTTCTAATATGATAATTAACTATAAATATATGTCTCTGCCTAATTGTTCCTTGTGAAGGCACTGCAGCTGTGTGTTCACCAGTGGCTGAGGAAGGCATTAGTACATACCTGAAAGGTAAAATTTTGCCTTTTCTAAGAAGTTTTCAGCCCAGGGAAGGTGAGACATTATTTTAAATGACTGCACAGGCCTCTTTTTCCCTATCACAGCCATGCTGACAGAAGGAAATTCTTTCCCATGGTACCCAAAGAGATAAGAGAGACTACACTTGCCAGGGCAAACAACTTCACAGACACCATGACCCTGAACTCAGCTCAGGTGTATGCCCTGGGCAACCTGCCAAAGCTGGCAGGAGGAAGATGTGAGCTCGGAAACAGACTTCGTCTCTCCTTTTCCTGCTCTCTAAATGACTGAAGTGAGAGGAGGAGAAATCCACCACAGCCCCCCGCTGTCAGTTAGCTGCTCGAGGCTATGACTACATGACACTGTAATCTGCACTTGCCCAGAATGTGCACTTGCAGCATTTGTATGACATTTTATACTTAAGAAATGGCATATTTTTCACTGGATAGAATCAAATGCAATGTGATTTATGTAAAAGATCTTGAGAATAAGAACATAATATTGGACATTTGCAGCCTACTGAAAGTATCAAAATACCATGTTTTTCTAACTACTAGCTAGAACGAATATCAGAGTTGAGTTCTTCAGTATTTATATGCTCATGGATTTTGAAATAGAGGAGTATAGTCTTTACTCATACTCTTCACAGCGTGTATTGCCCCATCCTTTTTCCTTCCAGCTGAACCTTGCACATTGAACCCACACCTGCTACTCTGACAAGGTCCACACTGCATTTAGCACAGGTCAATTATTTCTACAGTGATGCCTTGACCTTAGGCTTTTGCATGAGCCATTGTAAAAAGGTGGGGTGCTGGTTCCAGTAGAACTAGGGTGCTGAGATAGGTGACTGTGAACAGCTCTTTCTGTTTTCCTTCAGCATTGTAAAGGTTTGATTTGGAGGGGAAATGAATGTCATTCAGTTGTTTAGCAAATAACCACCACCTGTGCCATACAATCAGGATCTCAGCACTACCCTACCACTCCCAGGCTGACATCAGGTCTGTAGAAGACTTACTTCAGCCATGGGATGGTTTTTAGTGCTTGTCTTGAGCCCCTATGAGAGGCCCAAACTCTTCGTATTTCAGATGCTGAGGTCTTCTTTCTAGCAGCAGACTGCTCCTTTGTACTGAGATTATATGCTGCCCTGGTGTCCCTCCTGAATGAAGATGACGACTGACCTCTGTAAGTGATATTGTCCAGCAATTCAGAAACCCATGGTCAGGGGCTAGCTCTGGGGTGAGGGAGAATGGCTTAGAAGCTAACATTTCCTGACTTCCCAATACAGAGTAACGAGTAAATGGTGCAGCTGCAGGGATCACATGCTCATCTTGGCTGTGCACTTTTGAGGTCAAAAGAGGGGGTGAGACTCTTCTAAGGGAATAACAGAGTGGAGCAGGAAACATTAGAAGCTCGCCTTTCCTAGATGGAGAATTTGAAGGGTACCAATACTTGACATAAATATTGTAACCTGAACAAAAATCATCTTTAATTGTGCCCATCCCATTCTGCAGCTCCTGCATGTGTCTGCACTGCATCAGCTCATGGCCAGAGCTTTTTATGGGTAGGAATAGCAGTGGTTGTGGACAGATCTGTTTTTCTGGGGTCAGTGGATTTGCTGTGGTGCTCAGAGCCAAGTCAAAGGACGTCTGTGCTGTGCCATAATAGTCTTGGCTTCACTGAACTAACCTGGTGGACCTGCAGTATGTAATTAGCTTTAAATGGAGGAGTAGAGCTAGGGGGTTTGCTTGTTTGTTTTTGGTTTGGTGTTGTTTTGGTTTTGTGTTTTCAGGGGTTTCTTTGTAAATCTCTATAAATTCTATAGTAACTGTTAGGTTAAAGTAAGCCAGCTGGATGCTGGATGTTTAGATGTTGAATTAGCTCCAGACATGGGAGGCTGGAGTGGGATCCTGAGTGGGAAGGCAAGAGACAAAAGCCCTCCTTTGCAAAGAGAAGCCTTTAAAACAAACCAACACGTAAAAGCACACAGGCACAAAACCTCCACACCCTGAGCTTTCCCTGACTTCAGTTAATGGTACTTTGTGCAGACCACAAATCTGTTTGTTAAAACAATACTTTCTCAAAGGAGTAGCAGTAAGCTTTTTTTTAAATAAACAAACAAAAAAAAACCACACACACAAAAGAAAAACACAGGTATTTGCTTTTGATGCTGCAATTGCAGAGACTTCATGGTTAATTTCAGTTGTATAGGTGATTGGGGGAAGAGGAGAATATTTAGAAGTTGTGCTATACGAAGCTTTTTTTGTTCATTTCACCATTTCTGCAAGAGAGGGGAGTTGCCATATCAGTCCTACTGCCACCAAGTACATGTGTAGCAGCAGCCACTTCCATGTTGTTCCTAAAAGCAAGGTGCAAGATGCTGTAAGTTTGAAAACCTGTAAAATACTATGATCATGTGAAATACGAAGAGATGGCAGAGGAATTTCCCCAATAACACCACTCAAGCAAATAGGTTTTTATTCTTCCCCATCTATTTCTCTTACAGTACAGCAAATCGTAGATCAATATCTTCTCTTGCAGACTTCCAGTTTCTGGTCCACTGTGTCTGATTGCTTGTTCTGTACCTACTGCTGCCCTTTGAATTGGTTCTAGTTGCTGGCTGATTGTAACTGTAACTCTACTGCAAATCCCTCTGTTAGAAAGCTCAGGCTTTAGCTGTTAAGCAGCCTGACTTCTTCCCCTATGCTCAAAGCAAGATGGGGATGTACAAGTACACAATTGCTGTATGTTCCATGCCCTTCAATGCCTGGAGCATCTAACAAAATTATCAGCAACCAAACATACCCATAGTGCTGCCTTTGTGCTGTGCCTCACCAGAATTAACCCTGGGATTTTTTTACCTTCCTATCTGAAAGATGCACTTCCCGAGATCAGCCCTGGGCCACCTGCAGTGAACACTGCAAAAACAGAAGTCAGGCTGCTGTTTCTGCATGAATCCTATCAAGCTTTCATCAATTTGTCACTGAAGCAGAAAACACTGTTTTTCACATGGAAGAAATGAAAGCTAACCAACTTAATGGCTAGTCCAGAAAGGAGATAAACAAAGGCCAGTGTGTTAGAAGCAGTTTGCAATGTAGGGAGGAGGAGGAGGCAAAAGATGAACGCTCTTGATAGCGGAAATGTCACCCTTAGAATAAATCGCTAGTGAAGCACATCACTGATTCACTCTGCCCAGCTGTCATAAGCTTCACAGACAGTCTATCAAGCACTACAGAAATTACATGTACATTCCTGAGGTCTTATTGTAGGAGACAGATGAATTCAGCTGAGCAATGAAAGATAGGAACTGAGCTGTGTCAATTCTTCACTAGTGAAGCTGAGGACCACATGACAAGGCTTTTACCAGAGCTGGCCAAGAGTGGTATTTCTGCTCTAAGGAAAATCCAGAGATCTACCAGGTTTCTTTCCAATGAAGGATGAAATGCCCAAATATCCCTTTTTCATGAAATGAAATATTATGCAGCCTAGAGAAGGGATGTGAGGAGAGAAGGGAATGTTGTTCTTTGCTCTCAAGCACGTATAGACTGTTGCAAAAAAAAGAAAGGAATTGTTTCCTCCTCTTGTCTATAAAGAATAAAACAAGGATTAGGGGCTTATTTTAATTAGGCTAAAATCTCAGAAGGTGAGAAGGGGAAAGAGTAATTGGAAAGCGTGCGGAGCTTCCATCATTGGAGCGCTGTAAGAACAGGTTAAGCAAATGCCAGTCAGGAGTGGCTGAAGTACAGGTGACTCTTGAAACAGGAGGATAGTCCTTCTTAAGAAAGGAGTATCCTGATTTGTTTTTATTTTTACTTCACTGAAACATTGTATTCTTGATTACATCTCATTTTAAAGTTCAGAAGTGTCTGAGATGTGAATTGTTGCTTTATGTATCTATAAATACCATAACTTCTACCATAACACCATTAATTTACCAGTTTTACCATATAAATTGTGGTAATTTGTTTAGAGATATATATAATTACTGAAAAAGCCATTCACTAATTGCCTGTGAAAATTCTATGTACAGGAAATGTTGAGATGCTGATCTTCCAGGGTGATAGATCCTTTGTAATACGAAACACTCGCAAATTGGAATTTAATTTTGCATGGTAAGAGTAGGCCTATCTTCACAAAAGTGAGTACAGTTATTCAGAACCCAACTTCAAACACATTTGAAGAATAAAGTCTGCAAGAACTGAGCCACCCATAGGCTATAAGTGACCTATGGCAGTGAATCCAGGCAGCCACTCTGTCACCTTAGTGGTGCAAATGCGAATCTATGATGCAGATGAAAAAGTAACTTCTTAAGGGAATGAGATGATGCCGCAGGTTTGCAAGGACTGCTTCTGGTGTGCACCTGTAGGTTTTGAATAGGATGTGTCTGAAAGAGCAGCATCTAAGCTGCATGTCTGAGTCCCCTGGACTAAGACAGTTTTCCAAGGGTGATGTTGGTTTACTCACTGTCTAACATACCTTAGTGTTGCTAATATATTCCTCTAGGAGCCTGTTACCTTTTTGATGGATCTGAGCTTTAGTGTTAAATGCAAACTCTGTTTTAAAAGAGGAAAGAGTGAAACTGCACTGCTTTAGTAAGGTATGGAGAAAGGAGAAATCCTTTCCTCTCTCGACTGAGCGATGCTGCAGCACCGCGTTGCCTCTCTGATGGGTAAAGAAGACCTTCCAAGGCATCTTTACCAAAAACCTGTCTTAAAGCCAAAGCTTGGTCAAAAGAACCTGTCTTCTGGTATTTTAAAGTGATTTATGTCCCAGTCAAGAGGAGTACAAGTAGGCGCTTTCAGTTGTGATGGCTGGTCACAAAATTTGGCTGGAGGATAAGAAATGGTACTTTTTCTCAGGCTAGAAGGCTTCTGCTTCTACCCAGTAGCCTTGTATACAGTTTGCCAAAGCAGTCTCACATCAAGGCAGCAGAGCCTTCAAGTCACTTAAGTTCATAGAATTGTTTTGACTGGAAGAGACCTTTAAGATCACATCCAGACTTTTTCCTAGCCCTATCAACCACTAGACTATTTCCCTAAGTACAAATCCCTAAGTTACAAATCTCTCTTCACAGAACCACAGAACGGTAGGGATTGGAAGGGACCTCTAAAGATCATCTAGTCCACTTTCCCTGCTAAAGCTAGGTCAGGTCACACAGAAACAGATTCAGACAGGTTTTGAAAATCTCCAGAGGAGACTCCACAACCTCCTTATTTTTTTCATATCCTATTTGTAACTTAAGTTACAAATCTCTCTTCAGTTCACTTTTTTTCCTAGAGGAGGGAGCTGGTGATGCTTTATATATCATAAGAGCTCCAGTGCAGTAAGACAGCATAGCAGAGTTTCAGATTTGTAGATGGCATAGGGGAAAGATGAGCTCTGCATCCAGTGCAGGCTTTGCAATGGGGAAGCTCTACACTCATTCCCCAGGTCAGAAACATGCTCTTAGCACCATGTTGTCTTCTGCCTTTTGGGAATTACTTTATCGTAATTAAAACTAGATTTCTTGCTGGGAAACCTCTGACTTTGGGTACAACAGATTGAAGTAAACTGAATCTTGCCACTGAGTTAATGTAGTAAGAACTCCATATAAAGTATCTAGTGTGTAACTGGTACTGGCTAGGCAGTTTTTACTCTGTACTGGTCTAAATTGCCACCTGGGAGAAGGAGGGTTGTACCTTCTCCCTGGGGGATGAGGGCCCTTGGGAAACAATGCACCATCTTCTCTGTTCTAAGTAACCACAAGGTTAGGTCCACACTACAGCATCAAAGGGGAATGGTTGGCTCAATAAAAGGACACTTACTTTGCAGAGTTGTCTGATACTGATGGCAGTTCAGCTAGGTTCCTGAGTACAAAAGGAGAAAATCCAGCCTCCCAGTGCCCCAAGCAGCACTTTAGCTGTAGGAGACAGCCTAATAAGCTAAGTACCAGCTGAAAGCAAGCCAGAAAACATTAAGTGCTGCTGTGTAGATGCAACCATGCAGGTAAGTCTGACCATCAGATTGAGAGGCTCACCCACAGGCCTATAAAATCATTGACAGAATCTGTCAAATTAAAATACTCCAGTTAGATTTGGCAAGATAGAGGGGTTGGTTTTTTAAATGACAGCTCCTAAGGCAAGTACTTTTGAGGGTCTCTCATTTAGTGCAGAGCTTAGATTTCATCTTCGGGATAATGCCAGCTGAGATACTGTTACCGTAGCCAGCTTTAGCAACATCCCATGGCACAGAACAAATTGGCTGTACCTTATATCACAAGTGAAGGTGTTTAAAGAAGCTGAGAAAATTGATAGATTGAGCTGACACAGTAAGAAACAGACGTATCAAAATACAGTTTATTCTTAAAATGGCTAGTTTACACACAACAGCAAGGGTTACATCGGGGAGAAAGTGCAATTAGTGGAGGAGGCTTATTTTGTCATAGTATTTATCATCTTGGTGCATTGCAAGTAGCTTCAGACTCAACATACTATATTTCTTGACAGTGGGCAAAAGTGTGATTTATATTTTGATGTTAACACTGATTCTGTACAGCTAAAAGGCGTGCCAGACTTCACACCTGCTGAGTATGTATTGGGCAATTTTTCAGAGAGTCTTGCAGGAAACACAGATCATCTTTACAGTTTGATAGCTCAGAAGGCTAAATTATAAGTATACAGATACAAAAATATACATTAGTTTATAGAAGTCTAAAAAAACCCAACCTTCAATAAATGAGGTACAATAAACCAGAGCAGTTGTCTATATGCAAGCCTATACTCAATCTAGAAAAAAATAGGAGCAACCCTGCTCTTTTAAAGAAAACCAGCTTTCACAATGTGCAGCTAATTCACCATCTTCAATATGAAGGACCTTGCCTATGTTACCCTCTTCTGAAAAGTCATTGCCAACTTTGCCATATGGAGCAGGATACTCGACCATCAGATGTTGCAAGATTAGATCAGATGATGAGTCAAATCATCTAATGCTGTTACAGGCTAAGAAGTTCATAAATCACTTTTTGTCACCTAACCCTATTTTTGGCATGTAGGGTGGTTTGTTTGTTTAAAAAAAAAAAGCCTAAAAAACAAAAAAAGGCACATTTTTCCTTTAACATTAGAAGGTAACCATCTGCCTGCTGAGTAGGATGACGAAGTCAAGCTTAAATGTGTCCTCAAATGCAAGACATTTACTATTGATAAAGCCAACAAGGACAGAGATGTCTTCCTAAAGCAGAGGTCACTTTGACCACTCTCCATCATTTTCTGTTTTCTCCTTATTCCACAGAATTTTCTCTGGATTTAGAAGACCAGCTTTTGAAGGAAAATATTAGAACTCTATACATCTCCAAGTTATACAGCACATCCTACCTCTTCTTCTTCTTCTTCTCCCACTTTTTCATTATCCTCTGCGAGTTCCTTAACTTGAAGCTACAAATCCTAGCAATGCGTTCCCCACCTGCCTCTGCTACAAGCACACAGGGCCATAGCAAACTTCTGTCCTGACAGCACCACCTCATCTCTACTGCACTCTTAACAGCTGCATAACAGCTGCAATACGAGTTGTGATGGTCTGTTCAGGAAATGGCCCTGTGCACACACACACACACACACACACTCAACACACGCAGTTACTACAACTTGCCAAGATACCATTGCCTTCTGTACTTCCTCAACTTCCTCACAAGAGTCTCTCTCCTAGTGACTCAGAGTCAACAGCAGAAAGAAAGCAGCATATACTTAAGATATGAGCATGCTATTTCTATAAGAGCTGGCATACATATGGGTTTTGTCTTGGTTTTCCTTTTTTCCAAAGATAAGTTTTGGCTAAGAACTTCAGTAGCATAATATGGTTTAACAAGTCCTGCAGACTAGTGAATTTGAGTTTGTTCTAACAGCCAACAAGACCTGCCAGGTGGTTTTGTCACGTAGTATGTGAACCAGAGAACTAACACTGTTCTGTTGCCAGACGGAAGTAAAGCTTCCTCCCTAGTACTGATCACCAATATGGTGATGAATTCCGAGTCTGACCCAAGCTCTGCCACTGGGGAAAGAGACCACTGGACAGCCTCGGACTGCCTAGCTGATCAGGCTCTCTCTCTTGTCCTCTCCTTGAAGTCTGAAGATCTACACATTCTTTCTTGGCAGACGGTATCTGAACACCATCAGGCTTCCACTCTGTGTGGAGAATCTTGTAATTTTGACCCTCGTTATTGTCCCAGAAAGTGTGTTCTCCACTTTGGTAGGAAATGCAAAACTCTATCTGTTCTTCAGAGGAAATGGTAGGAGGCAAGTCAATGGTAAATGAGAAGGTGTCATTTTCAGAATCGCTGTAAACATTCTTCAGGTATATACACTCAGCATCCGTGTAGGTCTTCCATGTATCAAAGGTAATTCGAACCCGAACCTTTTTTTCGAAGCTCACATTTTTTACTTTCACGGTGCCCGACAACACCTTCCCCTGCAGGGAGCAGTTCTCCAGGCATACCAAGTTCTTCTGCAAGCGGTTCCTGAAGTCCAGGTAGTCAGCTGAGGGCCGAGGGAAACCCAGAATCAAGTTTTTCTCTTCATGCAGATTTAAGCTAGATGTTTTGTTTTCAAGGCCCAAGAGATCAAACTGAAGATCCCACCCAGCGTGGTCCTGAAACTCAGAGAAGGTGTGTATTGCCGTCAGGGACAGCCCCTTTGAGTCTGCGAACACCACTCTCTTCTTGGCTCGGGCTGAGGAGTGGTTCCAGTCGTTCTTCTGAGCATCACTGTCACGTTTCACGTGGAGACAGGGTCTGAGAGGTTTCAATCTGTTCACAAAGTTGTTTCTCTGGCAGTCCTCAAGGGGGCTGAGAAAGCTCTTCAGCGGTGGAGAATGAGCTAAGCAAATTCTCATGGCCACGTCCACAGGCATGATGGAGCTTGGCAAGGGTCTTGGGTCCAAGATCTGTATCATTCTGAAAGCAAAAGGACATGTTACATCAGGTAAGAAGCTTCTTAAGAATCCACATATGCTTCATCCACTGTCTTAATTATTTGTGGCTTCATCATTGCACATCTTAAAATTGACAGTTCAAGCTAAGGAACCAAGGTGAAACTATCCAGCCACTTCTTGCTAATATTAAACTTAAACATAGCTTCTGTTTGCTTTTTCAGAACCTCTGAAGATTTTAGGGACAGCTAATTAAACACATTTCCTTGAAAATACATGGAAGAACGTTCTAACAACCAATAAAACGGATCCAATTCCAGTGGAAGTGCTTATCTACTTCAGCCTCTCTTTTAGAGAATCTGAGCCAAGTCTTAAAATTCCAGACGGCTGGATCAACTGCTTCATAGCTGAGCAGGGACAGCACTATATTAAGCAAGTCACCTGTCCCATCAGAGCATCAAATGGGGTGATGATGTGGCTCTGAACAACCATAACCACATTTGCTAGGCACTTTGGTTTTAGTTAATTCAGGTGAATAAGAATGCTAAAGAAGCTTTGGAAATATTTTCTATGAGCTATTACCCCAGTGCCCTTTTGCACTGATAATACTGACTGCTAAGTGCATAGGGGGAAGGAAAAAAAAAGGGGGTGGGGAAGAAATGGACTCACTTTATTTTTTCACTTCATTGTGCTTAGAAACATCTTTCTAAGTCTGTGCTACAAGCCTACGGCGATTTACCCTCAACTCTCCCCCTTGGTTGATAAAAATCATAATTACTGTGCAAGGACAAGGCCCATTCAAAGTCAGCTGGCTTGAATATTTGTAAAGAAGGGCTTCAAGTGCAGCACATCCCTCTCAAGAAGGACGCAGTCCTTGCTGGAAATGAGGATTCTTGTTGAGTCATGAGAAGCCAGAGCATTTGCTTTGTCACTTAAATAAATGGCTTTCTCCTTCCCAGGGTTCTCGCTGGTATGCCAGAGCTCTGCCAAATACAAAGCAGAATCTGCACTGGCGTCTTAATTCTTCATCCTGCTTTTTTTGTATTGTGGCAGAACTTGCCATAATAAGTAGGGCAAGGAGAGTCCCTGCGTCAACTCAATCAAGTTTTGCTTTGCTTTAATAGGAAAAGAACTAAGGCCTCAAAAATACTCTCTGCAACTTTCATGAGCAGCTCCTGGGGAAACTGCTCCTAAGCCTTTGCGGTATCTGTGGGGGGAAAAAAAAACCAAAAACCCACAAACTACAAACACCAAAACAACAAAAACCAACCTACCAAACCCAACAGCACACCCTGAAAAAGACAGGCGGATAGAACAGGCAGCGGGGAACTGCCCCCACGCGCTGTGGCTGGTTCCCCAGCAGTAACGCGGGTGATGGGCGCGCCCGCGCTGCCTGTGATAAGCGGCGGAGGGGAGAGGAGGAGAGCAGAGCAGAGCATTGCAGTGCAGTGCAGTGCAGTGCAGTGCAGTGCAGTGCAGTGCGGGCTGGGAGGCGTTCTCCGAAGCCTCCCGGCTGCGACTGCAGCTCCCGCGGGGGCGGCGGAGCACGGCCAGACGCAGCGGAGCCCGAGCCCCGAGAGGCCGAGCGCGGTAGGAGCGGGCGGCGCTTACCTGGTGCAGTGCATGGGATGGGGCCGCACCTCCGCCGCCACCGCTGCTGCCGCTGCTGCTGCTACCACTGCTACCGCTGCTGCCGCCGCTACTGCCCTCGGCGCCGCTCCCGCCGCGCCCCCGCGCTCCACCTTTATGGGCCCTTCCGCGGCGGGCGGGCGGCCAAGGGGCGGCCCCGGCCCCGGCCCCAGCCCCGGCCCTGGCCCCGGTCCCGGTGCCGCGGGGGTGCGGCCCAGCCCGGCCGGGCTCCGGCTGCTCCGGCGCGGGGACGCGGCTGCAGCTTCACGTGCCGCACTCGTGCGACGGCGGCATGTGGCAACGTGCGGTCCCACGGGACACAAGCCGTAGCCTGGTCGCTCACGGTTTTATCTTACTTTCTCCTTCACCCCTCCCCTTTTTTTTTCCCCTTCTTTGAAAAACTTCACCTTTAAAAACATTTGAAATCTTCCCTTTTCCCCGGTTTTGTCTTCTTCCTGAGGTTTTTTTGTGTTTATTTTTCCTTTTTTTTTTTTTTTTTGGCCTTTTTTTCCTTTTTATTTGGTCTTTTTTCCTTTTTTGTTTTGTTCCCTGTTTTTTTTCCCGTTTCCCTTTTTCCCCCTTTCTTCCTTTTTCCTTTTCCCCCCCTTTTTTTCTTCTTTTTTTCTTCCTTTTTTTTTTTCTTTTTTTTTTTTTTTTTTTTTTTCCTTTTTTTTCCCCCCCCTTTTTTTCTTCCTCTTTCCTTCCTTTTTTTCCCCCTTTTTTCCTTTTTTTTTTTTCTTCTTCCTGTTTTTCCTCCCCCTCTTTTTACCTCCCATTTTTATCTCCTCCAAAGACTCAGCATCCTATTGTATTGCTTACTACTGTCCAAGGGCACTCACTCTTCCTGGTTTTTTGGAGCTCTCACGTCTTACTACAGATGCTTCAAAGCAGGAACCAAGCAGATCCATCCCTGGCAGGAACCAGTCTGCTTCAGTCAGAGCAGGGAACTATAGATCTGCAGAAACCTGCTTCGAAACTGCACCTTACCTTCCTGTCCTCCTTTGGAAAGGCAGGAGATGAGTCTTCAACAGGGCAGCTGCAAGGCTGACAGCAATTTCAAAGTAGGTTTTCTCAGATACCTGCCTTTTCATGCAGCTGGAAAGCCAACAGGGTTTTGCTACATGAGATATCCATGCAAAGTGGATATATTTTCACATGTCAAAGTAGGACCACTTCAAGTCACTGCTAAAGGATGTTAACTAGTGGAACAAAAGTAGTACTCTGTCAAAATTACAGTCAGCTTCACTGAAGAGGAGCTGGAGCTCAGCATTGTAAGATAATGTTTCTAGGACCAGAATCCTGTCATCCTGGAATATAACTGTCCTTGTACTCAGTGAAAAAGTACTTTTGGACATTTAATTTGAACAGCGCTGATGTCCTTTGACCTCCTACACTTGGTGATCTGTGCACTGTCTGAGGATGTGACAGGTCCTGCTTTAGTTCCCACATTGTATCTATTACCCATTTCTAAATCAGAGAGACAAAAATCAGCAAGAACTCAGCCCCTGCAGCACCAGCCACAGTGATGCTGGGTCACTGCTTGCATCTTGCCTCCCAGAAGATCCCCAACACAGGATCCACAGGGCTGTCAATCCTTGTGGATGCTGGAGGGGTGGACAGCACAGGGGTGGCAAGGTGCTATCTTCTACAGGCTGAGAGTCACCCACAGAATATCTGGGTTACTGGTCTTCAAAGACTATGCCCTAGCTGCTAACTGGCTCTGTGGGTCTTCTTACTGGCCCACTTGCTCTTTCCCAAGGCAACAGATGACTTGCAATCACCCTGTAAGATGTGATGCACAGCCTGTGAACTGTCATTTTCTGAGTTCATTAGTTTTTACCAGTAGATGAGACCATGCATAAATGGAGAGCAGGAAGTCTTGTGCTGTACATGAAGCAAAGGGTGCTCACAATGATGAACAAACAATACAGGAGTTTTATGGCTCACATAAATTATTTTTTTGTCCTTGTTATGTGAGAAAATAAAACAAAAAAGCTCCACTGTGATGTGTGAGGGTTTATTAGGAGATAGCATGTGAGCATAGTGGGTGATAACAAGGAGACCTCCCTTTTGGATTCAAGCCACACAGAAGTAGAAAAACATGGTCATGAAGGGGAAAAGGAGGGAAGACCTGCTGACTGATGTGTGGCACACGGATCAATATGCTGTCTCTGTGTGTATAACGAGAGTATTCATAGAACACTAAGACTAGTTTCTTAGTGAAGATCCTTGCTGACTGAAGTTCTTGCCTTTTGTGCCAGCACATGACACCAGGTGTCACACAGATGAAGCCTGAAGCACTTAGCTGTCAAAGCAGACAAAGTTTTGGAAAGTACTGTTCTGTTCCCTGACAACAGTTATTCAGAATGACCTTCCCCAGTCCTCCTCAAGTTGCAGCCCTGCTGCTCACATCCTCTGCCTCTCCTTTCCCTTCTCCATCTCTCTTATCTCTCAGTGACTGCCGGCTCCATCGCAAAGGCAGATTATATTTTCTCATTGTTTATCTAGGGATAGTGCTATAAAGCAGTACCTGGAAGCCTTGCTAGTTGCAAGGGTTTTATTTAGCTAGAGCTACAAATTCTTTCAGCCCCAGCCACCCCAGCTGGCAGCAGTAAGCTGGACCCAACATCTCCCTCAGTATAAGAGGACTGAGTACTTACCAAATCTCTCCCATTTCTCAATTTTAAAAAATGAGTGAATAACTCTGGAGCAGTTTTATGAGCCTGTACTACTTGAATCTTTGCCCATGAAGCTTTCCCCACAGCAGCACTTAGCAGGGCTGCCACGTTATTGGGGAGCACGTGCAACAGCTGGAGCTGCTGTATCACACTACCTATGTGCAGGCATTAAATAAGACCTGGGAAATTATTTTATTCCATGCTTGAAGCCTGCAAAAAAGGAATCAAGGCTTTGTTACACATGTTTCTGCTGCTTTATAGCAGCTCATTGCACTGTTTGCCACTATAAAACATTGTGTTCCCATTGTGTTAAAATATCTGTTTTATCGACTTTGAAAACATTACGACAGATCATTTAAGGTGATATGCTTAACAAAAAAACCCAGTAGTGAGATACAGAGCATTTCATGGGCAGATCATTGCCCAAGTCAGTAAATATGGACTGGATACAGCAACTTAAGGCCTACTTGGTAAATTGGAACACGTTCATGGCCGCGGACTAATGCCCCAGTTTTTGATTGCCAACACAAGCAGCGCTCGTTGTGCTGAGCCAGGGTAACTCTTTCCTCATCCAAGATGTCTCTGCATTGAGGCAAACCCAGAGGGTTATCTGAGGCATCAGACCAGTTTGCACTGCCAATGATGGTTCCCTAGCTGTGCTTTTTATAGAGGACTCAGGTTTCCAGTTATTTTGGTTCGGCAGCTCTCCTGTCATCAGCAGCTTAAAATGTAGATCTGTCCGTCTATCTTACCTTTCAAATAAGGCTGCTAAAATGGGAGCACTGGAGGAAAATAAATCATTGTCTTACTGTGCATTTGACAGCACTTTGTGGCACATCAGCTCTTCTGACATTTGTAGGTAAGCATACATAGAAGCAGTGGCAGAAATATGTTATTGGAAGAGTCAGGGTGGATTACAAAATTAAGGGGATTATATCTCCAAGTGCTTCTATAACAAGGAAACTCAAATTGACCACATAGCCTAGTTCTTTCTCTTTTCCTGAAACCATTGCACTGTAAATGTAAGAAGCTAATTGCCACAAGTTAGCTATAGTAAATGCAGCTTTAGGGTCGTCACCATAGTTTCAGTAAACTTTAAATGGGTGCTTTTAAAAAGAGCTTGCAGCTAGAGGATCCATAGGCAATGTAAGGCACAGGCTCACTTGGCAAGGAGTTCGCTGAGGTTGCTCTGTAACAGTTAGCTCCACAGTTAATGTTTTTATATGCAGGCAGCCCTGGGGGGTCTCACTGTTCTTCACCTATCTGAACTAACCAATGCTCTTCAATCAGCAGCTCTGAGAGCAGATAATCAGTGACTGTGTGTTTCTGTCAGCTACCAGTCAGCAATGGGCTGCTTTGGTCATTAGTTTGTGGGCCTTGGTCACTTTATGACAGTAAAATGAAAGAGCTCTTTTCTTCAGTCTGTGTTGAGAAATTAATTAAACAAGGTTTTTGTGTGATTTACTCTGACTTTATTACTTTCAGATCACTGTGCTTCTCTGCTATCCCCACAGCTCCAAGAGGGAAGAAAGGAGATACATTGCACTTGAGGATATAGAAAAAGTTGTACGGCCTTTGGCATGCAATTGAAACCTTTTGAAGCAAAGATAAACAAGCAATTCCTGAGAGCAAAGTTAAGTCACAAACACATTCACAGGAAAAAAAATCCAGAGAGAAACAATATAAATCTCCATTTGACTTGCATAGCAATGCATCTCTTGAAAAACTGTTGCTATTTGCAAGGTGGGAGAGCAATACAAGCTCAATGCAGTTACAGTATGCAATTTAACAGGGAAGTTTCTTACTTGGTTTTGGGCTTGAGTCTAAAACCAATTGCTCAGCCAAAGGCAGAACACTGAGGTTACTAGAAAAGAAAAAACATTTGCCTTCTTTTGTCTGGCATACATTTGCTTCCTGCATCACTACTCAACACCTGTGAATGAAGCAGAACTTCAATGAAAGAGTATCTGTAATAACAGACAGACGTAGCCCATCAGATCAGGGGACAGTGCTGTTAGGTTAGCCTTTTAGGTTTTGTCTTGAATTACACTCTTCTGTTCAATATTTGTTCCCTACTACTAAGACTAATCTTTGTAAATGTGTATTGTCTCTGAAGCTGGGCAGCAGGTTTGTATGATTGTGGCTGTGATACAAACAGTAATTATTCAGATATTCAAAGCTAGTGAAGTTCTATCCTTGAGTTGAGCCTGTGAGCCTTTGAAAATTTAAAAATCAGTGTTTTACTCGATGAAAAGTGAGCAGAAGTCTTTTTCAGTCTTAATAGAAGGTTATTTACTTGCTTCTCAGAGCCCTTTGGTGAACTTTAAAACAAAATCCTAATGGTTACAAATATATAGCAAGAAAACTTGTCCTGGGAAACTGCTGCAGGTTTAGGGTTCTCTTCAGCACTTGCACAATTCATCTGAGGAATAAAGAAGCTTTAGGTCTTTTCAGAATTTTTATTGCTCCATTCCTCATGGTTCAACCATACCTTACATGCTCCAGCCTTTGGGACATTGGTAACTTGTAAACACTTGTTCAGAAACCAATCTCAGAAAGTCTGAGAAAAAAAGTACTGCAGTGCCCACAGAACACCTCTTTATCACAGTGATACTGCTATGCTTTGGGAGACTCCAAGAGCATTTTTGTTGGTATCATTCAGGACGAAGCTGCTGCTAAACTATGTTTGTTTTGAATATGCTGCATTGGGAGTAAACTTCAAATTTTGAAAGAAAGAAGGTGAAAAATAAAATTAAATATTTCAAAAAGCCAAAATTACATAAAGTCAGGGATGGGAATAGTAATTTTCCAGAAATGTTGAACTTTTCTATATATTGCATTATTACACAATATTAGATATCTCAGACTTTGACAGGGCAGTAAATCAGTTTCCCACCTAGCTGCAGCTTGCTTGCAGAAATCAAGCCTTTTCACAGATTTGCTATCAGAATATGCCCATCCCCAAGAGAAAGAGACAAGTACATGCAGCCAAACTCACTGAGAAACTAGGCAAAGATGGATGGAGTTTATGATCTCTTGCAGCAACTATAAGTATAATCACTCTCACCAGGAGACTGGAACATCTTTTATATGAGGAAAAGCTGCAGGATCTGGGGCTGTTTAGTCTGGAGAAGAGGAGACTGAGAGGAGATCTTATTAACAGTTACAAATATCTAAAGGGTGGGTGTCAGCAGGTTGGGGCATCCCTTTTTTCTATGGTAGCTAGCAACAGGACAAGGGGTAATGGGATGAAGCTGGAACACAAAAAGTTCTATTTCAAGATAAGAAAAAAGTATTTCACTGTGAGTATGACACAGTCCTGGCACAGGCTGCCCAGGGAGAGTGTGGAGCCTCCTTCCTTGGAGATGTTCAAGACCCTCCTGGACACGTTCCTATGTGACCTGATCTAGGTGGACCTCCTTCTGCAGGGGGTTTGTAGTAGGTGATCTTTAGAGGTCCCTTCCAACCCTACCATTCTATGATTCTGTGATATTATGAGGCCTGGTTCTTTAAGCACTGTTAGGGTGTCGAGGTCTATTTCTTTTTAAAAATCACAAGTAAAATTTCTTGCCAGAAACTTTATAAGGTTACATTCAAAGGCATTTAAATTTAAGGCATTTAAATTCCTTGAAACTGAAAGCTTTGGACTGAATTAGAAGCTAGAAATTGATTCAAAATGTCTAATCTTATTGAGTGATTAGTGACAGATTAGTCAATGGTAGATGAGTCACTGCTTTGGAAATGCATAGTGCAAGAGAAGTGCACTGCTTTCTGAAACAACTGACTGAAAATGCAAGAAAATGTATCTCAGGCTGCTTGAATTTTTGGGTAATGTGCTTGTATTAAATTCATGATATTTCAAGCAAGATTCCTTTAAACAGCTTTTATGCAAAATGCAGCCTTTTAAAATTAGATTGTATGTAGTATAAGCAACAGATGAAATAAAGACAATGCCACATTACTTACAAATTGCTGCTACTTATAGTAAAAAGGGAAAGAAAAATTGAAATAAGGAAGACCAGGAAAGTAGGTATTCATTCGTGGAATAATATGAACTTCCAATGAAGGATTCACAAGAGTGCAGGAAACAAAATACATACATGTATTCTATACATAAGTATAAATCTGGCTTATGAGTGCAGACCAGTTTTTGAGACTGCAAAATCCCTTTTAGATGTTCGAAAGAAATTAAATACTTCAGTATTTTTTGAAACTACATTTATTTCCGGTCTTTTTTTTTACCATACACCCATAAAGTTTGAACCTTTAGCTTCTGTGGCCAAATGTTTCATAAATATAAATCATGTCACTGTGTATAGATAATTGGTGTTTATTCTCTATGCTTTTTTCCTAGTCCCAAGTGGAGGAACTACCTCTGCTGATTAGAAGCCTTTTCCAAAAAAAACAGTAAGTGAAATGCTGCTTTGTGCAATTGAGTTTATGTGTGATTCTGTGTGACCAAGCAAATGTTGGTTGAGCAGACACTTCCTCCTGCTGCGTGGGAAGCATTCTCATTCTTTGCAGTCTTTCAAGCAAAAATGTGATTTCTCTATCCATGTGTGAATGACTCCTTACAACCTTGCAGGAGCCACATGTTTTTTCAAGGTGATTACCGTTCCCATAAGTCTCACATTGAATGAAAGCCTCCTGGGTGAGCACTGCTATATCAGACAGCAGCACAGCTAACATCTGCCATATGGTCACCCAGAGTGTTTAGAAGCCTTTGAAGGATCCAAATAATACTTCTTTTCCTGTTCCGATACCCAAGACATAATCCATTTTAGGTTTTCTTACAAGGTTCTTATTGTCTAATATATCACAAGGGAAGAATATGGGTTGGAAATTAGTAGAGTGAAATTCTGTGTTGAGTTTTTCTTGGATTTGCTATGTGGGGGGAAAATGCTTCCCTATGGCAGAGGTCTAAGGGATGAATGAACCTTTTCTCTTTCAGATTTAGTCTAATTTCTAGTCACTTCAGCCAAAAAATGAGATTTTCCTAGGATCTGACCTAGTAATCTTTTTTTGGATGCACAACATATATATATATGTATATTTCACTAGTTTCACAAGGGTCATATTTCATGCAGAGATTAATTTCATTTTTAGGATTGCTGGAAAGAATGAAGCTCTTAAATCCAAGTGCTGTAACAGCATCAGTCTTGTTTCATGCTGCAACAGGCCAAGAAGTAGTTATGGCTTCTGAGCGCAGAAAGATCTGTGACCCAAATAACATATTTGCAATAAATTGGTTTCCTTGGGTTATTCTTGGATGCTGCTTCCCAGAAGACAGAGAGCTTACTGTCAAAATGTGCTTGCTCCATATATGCAATGATGTTTACAGTCAGTTTTGCAATCGTTAAAATGGACTTAATCAGTGACAAAAATCTTGCCTGCTTCCCTGGAGAATTAGAGTCATAGAACAATGGCGATTGCAATGGACCTTTGGAAGTCTAAATGACCGGTCTCCCCCTCAAAACAGGACTAGCTTCAAAGTTATATCTGTCTGCTCAGGTTGCTTGTCCAGCTGAGCTTTTAATGCCTCCATGGAAAGACAGTCCACAGCTTCTCTAAGCAACCTATGCACATGCTTAGCTACTCTTGTAATTTTTTTCCATTTATCTATCTGGAATTCCTTTGCTGCAACACATGACTGCTGCCTCTTTTCCTCTTGCTGTAAATCTCAGGGGAAAATCTGGTTCCATCTTCTCTCTACTGCTTCTTTCAGTGGTAGGAGGCTGCACCCTGGCCCATTGTTACTTTTCTTCTGCAAGTTAAGCAAACTCAGCTCCCTCAGCCTCATCTTGTCCAGTATTTCGCAGTCCCCTCTCTATCTTGGTGATGCTCTGCTGCTATCACCCGTTAGTCCACAAGATTTTTTTATTGAGCGACCCAAACCTGGACAGACTTCTCCAGATGCAACCTCACAAATGCCCCATAGAAGGGAATAATCACTTCCCTTTACCTTTCTTTCAGGTTTTTCAAAAAGATCCCTAGTGTTCTCTCAGCAGAACACAAGCAGAATTTCATTCTTTGCTGTGGCAAAGCCTAAGTACACAGAAATTTGTGCCATTTTTTTTCAGCACTGCTTGGTTCATTTGGGAAACAATGGTAATCTCATCAGTATTTTGGCATACAGTAAGTTATGCTTTATTTGTGGGTTGGGGGATTCTCTTTTTATCACTCTTTGTTCCAAATTTGGCAGTTTTTGAAACCTTCTCACTCTCATATAATGATTTCAGTCCTCTGTGAAAGGAATATTGCATTTCTGTAAACAGACTTTGGCAATATTTTTCTCAGGCCTTCAGGACTTTTGATTTAACATCTACCTCCATTTCCAAATGACACCTGTCATGGATAGGCCAACTTCAAACCTCTTTGAAGGCTTTTGCTGTGATATTATATCTTAATATCTTCCACATCTCTATTTCCATACATGTTGCTATCAACATGTATGGAAATATTGCTATTTCTATACATATTCCTATCTCTTCTTCTAGATCATTTTGGTTCTGTGACTTCTGATGCTGTCAATTTACATTTCACCTTCACATCCGTTCTGGCTCCAAGTCTGCTAAACTGTTTCATCATGCTTCTACTTTATCTCTCTCAATCTGTTACCAAAGCTTATTGCCCTGTTAGCTTAGCAAAAGCCACTTAAATTTTCATTACTACTTTACCTTGTCTCACTTAAGCATTCAAGCTGGCAACTTTTCACTTTTTCTTTATGAAGCCCATTAAAAAGGCATCTAACACCCAAAAAAAATCACAGCTGCTCTTTCACCATGGTGCTCCTACATCACACCAATAAAAATCTGCTTCAAACTACTTTAGGTTGCTCAAATGCTTATCTAACCCACACACTTTCTTGGCTTCTTCTTTTTAGTTACTTTGTATTAACCAGGCAACTTTGTTCGTTGAGCAAAACAGCTCCTGCACTAACTTTATCTATCAATATCTAAGTTGTGATTCTGTCCTTTGGGAGCAAGAGATGGAATGAAGTAAAATATTTACAAAGTAAAACTGAATAAATGCTTCCAACCAACCCAGAATGCTAATTTTTTAAAACTCATTCATACAGTCTGAATTTGACTATCCCATGAAGAAAGTATTTGAGGAGAAACTTCTCTGCTAGTCATAGCACAGCAATGTTTGAAAGTGAGATGGGGTGTTGGTCAACGGAATGTCTCTGTTTTAGAAATGACACCTTATTATCAGGGCTGCTAGCTCCAAAATCAGGTTATGGATGCCCTGCAGGTATAATACCAGAAAATAAAATAGTATAACTGGCCTTTTTATGTAATACAACGTAAGTACAGATAGAGGAAGAGAAGTGATGATTCATTATCTGTTCATCTGAAAAAAACAAGACTGCTGATTCATATGCTACATCCTAAAACTTCACAAGTCTAAACATACTCCTAACTATTATCAAATCTATGCACAGGAATGTGCCCATGCTTTCTGGCATTGATCTTGTTCTAAACCGAAAGGTCTACATCAGCCTTAAACCCACAGGTGTGTAATGTCTCTTGTAGTATGCTCTACTTCTTATAGGCTTTACAGGTAATACAGCATTAGTTTTGTCCACTGTGCTTTTAAATGCCATGCGGAACTTCAAAAATACATCACATAGTCTATAGCACACAAAAGTGTTTGTAAATTGCATTCCAGGCTCATGCTTGTGCCTTGCGGTCTTTTTGATAGCCATATACAGAAATAAGACAAAAATCTGCCCCTCTTGCAGGTAAAGGTCGTTCTGTCCAAGGCAGGGAGCTTCCTGGACTTTTTTTTTTTAAAAAAAACATTAGTTTGGCGAAATGAGGAAAATCTGTTTTTCTACCATTTTTATCAAAATAAGGCATTCACTGTGGGAAAATGGTTGCATGAGAAAAAGCACCTAGATGTTTTGCAGCTGACCAAGGAGGAATGTGTTAATCATAGCACACAGCTGGTGTAGCTGCTGGGAGGCAAGGCCACACTATCTTTGACTGTTGCAATTATACAATAACAGGTTGTTTTTGCAGTAAGAAAGGCATGGGAAAAGCGGGAGGGACTGATCCTTTGTACATGCACCAATTAGGAGCTCAGCTTTGCACTATGTATGAGTTAATTAACTAGAGTATAAATATTGGGTAAGCACGATTAATAAACGAAGCTCGTTGATCACTCATATTGAGTGCCCGTGTCTTCCTTCCGTCGGCAACAATTCACCTCTATTTTGCTTAAACTGTATTAACCTACTAGAGATGGATGCAATGTCAATTAAACCAACTGTGCCTAATGAAACTGCAGATTTTCTGAAAATCCTGAGACCTACTCCAGTGTAAGCACACTACACTAGTGTGAAGTGATGAATTACTTCTCTCCATATAGATACAGAAGGTCCCTGCTATGATTTGCTGTCTGACATTTCTAATGCGTTTGTAGCTATGTCAACAGAGATATTCCTCTTGCTTTCCTGGGTCTTTGAGGTCTTCTTTTCTTAAGATCAGAAGAAATGAAATGAAAGAAATGAAATTTCTTTTAGCCATTTAAATTTGAAAGAGTAATTATACTCCTGGAGATCTTTCCCTGAACTCAGTGTCTAACCCTTACAATGCAAGTAATAACAAGGGTGGAAACTCCCACTTGAACCTCCTGCTACCAGTCTTTTCTTTTCTTGATGGGGCAAGGAAATGCTTAGAAAGCCATTCAGTGGGATGTGCTCTGAGTTTTGAGAGAATTCTGTTCCCACTGTGCATCATCCCCACAGTCATAATAGTTTGCACCAATTTAACAGTGCACAAGGTTCCTTCAGATATGTACTTTGGTGCCAGAGTAATTCTATCAGCTTGAATGGCAATAACCAACACTAAGCTGTTGCAATGCTGAAAAGAAACACTATAAAAAACCCTATTATCATTTGAAGAAGTATTGCCTAATATTTATTTCATCCATTTGTGGTGTTTATGGATGAAGAAGTGGGTCAGCATACCAGCTGTGCAAATCTGCTACTTTCCCTGCAGATTAGTACTGGAGTAGGTTTCACAGCTGAATGATGACATTTTTGTGCCTTATCAAGAGTCATATGGTCAAAGACTTGAAAAAAGGAACTAGTGCAATACTTTCTGGCATGAGGGAAAGAAACTTACACTATATACACTCCAAAAGCCTATAGCCAAACTACTGCAGAATACTTTGAATGTACAGTATTTTAACTGTTGAGTCGGCATACTTTTAGCAGGGTAAGACTACTGAAATGTATTATGATTCCACTGCTGATATGTAACATCCCATCTAAAACCAGTTTTCTTCCTTTTCAAGTCTCATGAGTAGATGAGTTAAATTATCCACTGAGCCTCTGTTCTTGCAGATAATTGACTACTCAGCCACCTCAAATTTCTCTCTGGCAGACTGGCTTAGAAAATAGGTGATGGGATGGCTGATGCAAAAAGTTCGTTCATGGATTTAGAGTCAATAAAAGAGATATGAGCTTACATCCTGAGAAAATGCTTAGTTTGGTTTTTTTTTTTACCCTTAATCTGAAAAATGAGGCACCTCTTTCCTGATGGGACACTTTTGAATAGGAATGCCTGAAATTGTCTATTACATTTGGCCTAATTTGGAGTAGGAGGCACAGAGCAGGTGGAAATGGTGGTGGGGAAAATAGATGCCAGGGTAGGATATGAGTTACACGCTCAATATCTCAAAGGCTTTGTTTTGTCTCTGTGTTGTGTCCCAGAATGGGTACTGACACAGCACTTTGCTATGGTGTCCTACATTTTCCTCATAGGGGAACTAGAAGAGACCAGTGCCACTTCATGTTGGTCATTTTCTCCAATCACAGATATCAGAGTTTAAATATAACATGTGCCAAGAAAGAACTAAGCAAAAATCTTTTTATGTAGATACATTGTCTAAATATGAAGGGAAGTTTTAAGTCTTCATAAAAATCTGTATTTTCACTGAAGTGTTTTGTAGGCACATTTGATTTTATCCAAATATCCCTACTCTGACAGAAATTCTCTCTTGGATTTTACTTCAAAAAAATCCCAACTTTCAGTGTCTGAGTAGAGCTAAGCACAAGGGTCCTAATTCAGAGGTAACATTGGCCACTACCTTTCTTTTGCTCTTTTCCCTTTGCCTTGTGCCTCAAGTGATGCAACACAAGTGTTAGGAAAATGTGAGAGCTAAAATGGTGCGTGACATTTTCAGAGGCACATTTTCCTGCCATCCCATTCCTCCTACTACTGCTCTTTTTTTGTCCCTGCTAGAGGAGCTGTGCCAGTCCCAAGAGCATGTTGTGTGTCTCGCTGCTGTGTGAGCCAGCACAACAAACACTACCCAGTGGAAAACTCATCACGGAATTGAGGAAAGGCAGATTGCTAGAGAGAATGTTAATAGGGGATTCAGCCTGCTCTTCTTGCCCTGAGGACGTGAGGAGAAGGGATCAGATCCTCCTTTGCCTCCTCTCAACTGCAGCTGACAGAAGACAGCCAAGAATTGATTCAGTGAGTCTAATTCATTTTGAATCATGTCAAAGAGGTTTGCTGAAGCCACAGCAGGACTTCAGGTGAACTTCTTTGCCCTGAAAAATTACTAAAGGCAGTTACAACTGAGAGGCAGCTTAAGTGGTTAGCAGCCTGTCAGCTCCAAAGTGGTTGCCTCACCGTAACTGTGCTATTAGACTTGCCATATGCTAACATGTCGTATGGAAAACTAAGGTTTGCATGTCAATGGGTCTGCTGCAACAAGCTCCATTTCAGCAGCTCAAATGCATAACCATGAACATACCTTCCAAAGGAAAGGGTCTAGATCGAATTCAGAAGCCATTTAAAAATAGGAAGGTGTTAGTTTCATATAGACAAACATGTGAGAATGATATAAGGTAGTAAAAGGCACACAGGAAAGGAACAGGACAGATAAATACGTCCCTGCAGGTCACTGCCGCCTTGCCTTGAATTCCTTCTGAATTTAGTCTGGAATGTCAAGTCACTGTTCAAATACAGTACAGCACAACCTGTCCAAGCTAAACTGGCAAAAAAAAAAAATTTTCCTTACCTGTCACATTTCTCTATGTGGTGGTTTAAAGCCTTCCAATAGCTGATGGAAAAGATGCTAGTTAGTAAGCTGTTTAGAGATCCCTAAATTGAAGGCAGAATGTGAAATGAACACCAGTGAAGATAATAAGAAATCATGAAAGGTCTTTCTCTTATCTCTGATCAGTTCCCTGGAAAACATTTCTCCTTTTCTTTACAAACTTCTTCTTATAAGATGAGCAATGTAAATTTTCCTATTAAGCAACAACATTTATGTTCATGTTTCCACCCATTAATTTTAAGTGCCCCAGTGTTTTGCAGACGATCACGGTAGCAAATAGCCATGTGTGGAATTACAAAGTAATTTCTTAGCCATATTTCTAAGACAGCTGTTATCAAAACAAAAGCAGCATTTTGACCTGAAAAATCAAAACCTTTTAGTACTTTTAAAGTCCTTGTTTAGAGCTTTTAGACACATAATGCACATCATTGTGTTGGTTTCTCTTCACTCGACTTCTTTTTCCCTCAACAGTGGGCAGAAGTCAGGGTTTCCAAACAGCACTGACCATGTTCCAAGATATATCACAGTGCTTGGCATCAGAAGCCAAAAGAGCAGAATTTGCCACTATTCACAATGACCCAATTTCTAGCTGGTTTCACAAGTCCTCCCAATATAGATACAGAGTGCTATGTCAAGCTTTTACAAAATATAAATTTGGAGGCTCTGTTCAGGGAGTATGAAGTCACCTAAGCCTTCACAGTTGTGCTGGGATCAGCTAGAGATGGAGCTGGGATTTAAGAGAGGACACTGGCAGTTTGCCTAAGAAAAAATAGCTGCCCATAAATCTTCTGTCTAAAGTATTTGGACAAAGTGTAACTCAGAAATTTAAAAAATCAGTAACCAGGCAATTGCAAAACACAAACATACACGAACTTGGATTCCTTGTTTCTTTGTAAAGAAGAAATATATTTCTGCAGTAGTTCAGTAAGTAAAGGTCACATCTGGTCCTTAGGCCTCTCTTTCCAAAAGGATGAGTTTCAGTGCTGTCCCGAGATGACTTCTGTCCATACATACAGACATACAGATGTCTAGTTTGAGTAACACTATGAACTTGGCCTGTGTGGGAGTGTATCTTGGGGTTCACATGGTTCTAATGCTCAGATCAGTAATAGTAGCAAGGTTATAACTACTCCAATCTGCCAATATAACTATTTGGGTGGTTCTAATATCACTTTGCAGCATGTCTCCTTTTACTTAACTCTTCTCTCATTCTTGAGTTAACTTTCACCTATCTACAGTGAACTCATCTACCATCTCTACAGGTGAATTACCTCCACTAAAAAAAAAAAGAAACAGCTGAATATATGCTGCTTTGAAAGAGTCCACACAGCACTGCTGTACTCTTGTCCATCTTCCATCCATCCTGCTGCCTCACAAGTTGCTTGCAGTCTCCAGCCTTGGTGGCCTCGTGCGCTGGAATCCCAGCACTGTGAGGGACCAACTCACTCCATCTCTCAGCCAGTGCTTCCATGCCACCATGTAACTGACAAGATTGTTGCTTTGCAGAGTGGTCTCAGGGCAGTCATTAATGCATAATTTAAGCTTAACCATTATGGTTTCCCATAACTTTTTTTCAGCAATGCAAGGAGCATGAATACTTGTTTAATTTCTTACTATACTGAAGCATAATGTCTCCAATCTCATATAAGGGCTGGTTCTTCTCCACTGGGCCTTATTAAATTTCCTTTTAAGAATGATATGCACTCAGTATCAAAGTGCATCACAAATCTGTCCATATATAAATAAATCAGTACAGAGGAATGTTAGCTAGGGGAGTCTACAGAAAGATTTATTTATTTCTCTATCCTTTCTGCCTGTGCAGAACTTCAGGCCTCCCCTAGCAGAACTGCCTGGCCCAGACACCAAGCCTTTAATTTCTTTTCCTGTCCTAAAGGGCTTGGCACTTGGACAGCTTATTTAGCAAAGCATTTCACTGTGTTACTGAACTTCCCATACACAGGTCTCTCCAAGTAATTCAACATGGCTACTCAAAACATTATCATATTTTGCTAGTCAGAGCTAGCCCATCTGGGGAAAAAATAACTAATTCAGTCCTTAGCCAAGGTGGGATATACCTTCAGAACTCCATGAGTTCTCTACTGAATGCAAAGCTCTGCTGTCAGATACTAGAGATGGTTTCTACTTCATAGTCTCTGTAAGTTGAATCCAACTTTCCAGAGCTGCCCTTTCTGTATTACCTGAGCAGATGCCAAATGAGAACAGCACAGAAGAAGTATGATTTTATTTGCTTCAAAGTTTGTTTTGCTAAAAGCTATTTTGGCTAAATTGAAGGACTCCTAAGACCTCCTGTTGTTTCCTTACTGTGATCATTTTGTCTCAGAGAAAATGCTAGAAGCAGGAGGGCAGGCATATATCAGCTGTTCTGATAAGAAATCTGCCCTTTGGTAACTCGGGTCTTCTCTAGAGCAAACAAACTACTTTCAGATCACTTAATCTAGCTATAAAATGGGAAACTGATATTCCTTATAAAATTCTTAGATTGTTGTCTAAAGTGCCTAAACAAAGTCTCTGAGCCATTTGTGTACTTTCCTGAACATGCTGCCATGAATTCTACAGTGCTCTGCACTACTTTGAATACATGACTAATTCTAGGGATTTTACTGTTTGCAGCACACTAACTTAAATAACACAAATAATTTGTTTGCCTATAATTGAAGATTCCCAGCAACTAGCATGCATTCCACATATTTTTTAAAGGGATACGATTTCTCTTGGAACAAATACAAATGAGGCCAATTAGTGTCCAGTGCTTATGTGTTTTGGATTTCTGTAGCTTTGTTGCATGAGCTATCCAGACAACAAAGAAAGCATCAACAATTAAATTATTTCTGAAGAAAAACAGTTACTACTGGGAGAAAGCTATTTCACTGTTGCATGCATATTAGGCTTTTATTTTGTGTATATGTATTGTGTGTAGGGACAGCATTTCATAAAATATCATAAAAGTTTTAAGAGCTTAATCATGCCCACTACCTCCACGCAAAACTAATCTTCCATTCAGCTGATCTGTTTCCAATTTTGAAGCTGTTTGGGTCATGAGGTAGATCTGGAAAGTAAAACAGACTCTCAGTGGGCATTTACCGATCAGGTGAGGTAGAAGTCTCCTTCAACAGAGTACTTTGAGATCCCGTCTTGAAGACCAAGGAGCCTGGCCAGATGAGGCAAAGAAGTGAAAAGGAAAGGGAGAAGGATGACCATTCACTCTCCTGGAGGGACTCCAGAGTGACAGGACCTGAGATATATATAATTTTAACCCCAAGTGACCTTGCCATTGAAATGACATCCTGTGTAACTTCATCTTCGGAGCAATAGCTAGCATTTATGTAACTTTATAAAGCAAAAAGAGACTATTTTTCATTTTTATAGAAATGTTTTCAATCATGTCAAAAATACAAAAAGTGTAACTTTTAAATATATTTCCTTGGATAGCTAAAAAAAAAAACCCACAACATCCTATATACTCAAAAATGTTGCCATCTATTCAGGACTTTATCAGGTGTTAGTTAGGCACTGGCTGTACTAGCCAAGTACACAGTGAGTACATGCCATGCAAAACAGTCAAAGTCCCAGGTGAAATACAGACACTACTATTTTTAAGTGTCTGGATTATATCACTGTTTAACCACAATCTTGAGAGTGACCATAAAGCAACAATTTCACAATCAATATAAGAAAAAAAACACATTAATTTTCTGGAATGATTGGAAAAAGTACCTTCCATGGATTAATAAAGACATAAGTTACAGTTATAAGGCTTTCTATAACCTATGCAGAAGAAACATCTCACTCAGTTTCTTATAATTACAGAAAGAAGTGGATCACAAAAATAATTCTAGCAAAAAATGTTGGAATAAAGTGCTCAATATTTTCCCTCTCTTGCTTGAAAATACAAAATCCAGAAAAAACATTTTGTATTTATACAAATGAATGGTACATAGCCTCTTATATTACATCACTCACTTTCATAAAAATCATCAATACTCAATTTGCTAGTGTTTTCCCATCCTTAAAATGTCTAATATTGTCTATAAACAAGCCTATTAATATACTAACTCTCCGATAAGAAATCCATTTCAAAATTGCTTTCCAAATGCTTTTTGTGTGTGGCACTGAAGCCTAAGATATTTTACTTTTTAAATGTTTTAATAGCAATTTTTAGCAAGCAGCTGAATGTGAAGTCTATTTGATAATTCTGTGAACCTGCATGGAAAAGGTAACCCAAGAGAAAATATAAAAATCACAACAGTTGAACAGTTTGAACTTTGGCCATATATCAGCATTTGTAGCTGGTAAGGTCTCTTTGAACATAACTTTAATAATCTGTCAGTAGATGAATGCAAAGCAAGGAAGATTCTTTTCTTGTAGCCTTTGTGACATAATACACAAAATCCTGCTATAGATAAAAAGTTAGTCTGCTGTAGTGTTCCTCTGCCCATCCTTAAGCTAAATAAACTCAATTAATTCCTTGTAGTAATATAATCTAGTGTAAAACCCAATAAACCTTTTGTATAGCATCAGTGAAACTGTTGGAAGATATTTTTTCCTGCACATATGTAGCCAGGTAATACACAAAAAACCAAAGACCTACGTGGCAGAGTCTCAAAATTAAGTCAAATTAATTTTTTTGTTATAATTCAGTTTCGTGGTTTAGTTTGCTCTTAAGACAGTTGAAACATACAATTATTTTTGCAACTTTTGGACCACCCAGGGTTTCTAAGTTTTATTAGGCTAGATTCTACATTAAATTTAAGGTATAACCAGCTGCTACTTTGTTTTGATCCGAGAGATGTGATAAATAGATTCTGTCTTCAATTTACTCATGGAACAAATGAATGAAATAGAATATATCCCTTAAGTAAGGGTTAGTACTTTACATTCAGTGTGGCTGCCTATTCCGCATTCTGGTAGGAATGCAAATATGTTTACCTGGTAAAAATCTGAGTCTTTTAAGATTTATCTGTTACAGGCAAAAGTATCATTGGATGGAGATTTTAAATCTTGCTTGAAGGAAGTTAAGAATTGTTTTAATGGATCACTAAACTTTTGTTCTCCAAGAATATCATTCGCAAAATGCACTCTACCCTCACTGAGACATTACTACTGGTTACAGTGTTCACTTGTCATAATTCTCCTTTTAAAAACAAAACAACAAAACAAAACAAAACACAAACCTCTTTTTATTGGGTTTTATCAACAATTTGTAAGCATTAGAGTGTGATTCCAATAATCTTTTGAACCTGTTTCCTACTTTCTGTCACTCAAAAATCTACATAAATATATTCTAGAATGAAGTCTAGTAAGTCTTCACCGTAAAGATTTTAATTGTTTTCATGTCCAATTTTAACACTACAGTAATGACATTCATTCTTTTCATCACAACTCCTCTTCTGAATCAGTGCCATGTGCTACTTTTCTTTAGGAGATTTCCATAAGAAATATTGAAATTCATTGGATATGATCATTATTGCTTCATGGTGAAAATCCAATTACTTCTTGAACCAAGAAACTGTGTTGTTCAGGCTTAAGTCAAGAATAGCTTCTTTTTTTTCCCTCAGACTGTGGAACTAGCTGTTCCAAGAAGCCATCATTTGAATTGTTGAGAAATTGCCTCTTAAAGATCTGTTCTGAAATAACATCTTGCCAATCTAAGCACAAGTACTTGAAGCAGTACATTATCACTTTTTTAAACCATTGCATTTAGTTGCTTCTTTGCTTTCCTTCACACTGCATACTTTGTATGGTATTTCCATTACATACTATAGGCAACCAAACCAACACTATAGGTATCCAAATTAAAAGTATAGGCTTCTTATACCATGGAGAGAGGTGAAGTGCTTCAGGGGACGATTAAGGGTACATCAGTGAGAAACCTGCCTGCACTGTCGATTACTTGGAGGACATGGACATATCTGTTAGATGCCCAGGGTAGATTGTGAATAGGCTTGAACCTCCCCAAAGCCTTTGTGGCTTTTTTTCCAGTTAGGACAGGAAACTAATATTGAAATTTGCTAGAATAATGTCGCTTGAACAACAATTTAAATGCATGGAGAGTCTCTCACTAGTTCTTCCTCCTCTGAAATTTTCTTCCTGTAAGATGATTTTTCCAAGAGAGTATTTCCCATCTCAGTCTGTTCCAGACATGTTGTAACCTAAATAGCCCACTGTTTTTTTTTTCCTTTCAGTCAGCTTTAACAAAAAGCAGAATATGTCTTGGTTGGACAGAAATTCTAGTTGGCCTTCATTTGCTTTTAGGTTTTCCATATTATTCTACCTATTTGGAATACAAACAAATCTGTTTTGATAGCATCCTTAGTCAATGACACTCTTTAGCCCTACTGCTCCTCTGCTGCTCTTGGCTTTCTTCCTAATAACAAATAGCAATTTCCCAGGTCTCTGCCATGTTCCCATTCTGGCAGCCTACATAATTCTGCATTGCATGTGTGAAGTTTATGCTTTTAAAAAAGTGCTCTGTCCTCTGACGTGTTCAAGGAACTACAGAAAAATAAACAAAAAGCTCCTTTTAAGGCCTCAAGACATGTTTCTGTCTAGCAGTCTTTTACAACAAAAACAGAATAATTTCACAGAAATCACAGGAGTCCTGGGACAAAGGCGCTTTTTTTCCTGTGTAATCTAGTTTTCATGAACTCACACGCATTTATCTGTGCTTCTGGTGTCAGGATCACAAGCTTCTACCTACCACTAAGAAGAATTTTCTCTAACCATATCATGTGAACTGCCATCTCCACAGCTGGTCACCAAGCTGCTGAACAGCTATCTTGGCTGCTGCACACATGGATAAGGTATTTCGGTAACTCAATCACTTACCAGTACATCTTGTCAACGACTCGCAGTGTATACCCTGTCTTCTACAAGGACCGCTTGGCTCAGTGTTCACTCCTCTCTGGGTCTCTGTGTTTCACTATCTCCAAGTCTCCTTTCATCTTATGAAATCCCCTTTTTGTTCCAGAACAATATTTTTCATATTTATTCCACTCTACCCCCATCTGCTGGTAAAACAAAGCTGGCACACAGAATACACCACTAACTACAGATGAGTAGTGACTGGCAGAGAGAGAGAACTAGCTCCTGCTTTTTCCAGATGAGGAGTATTTGAGAGACTAGATGAGACAGGGAAGGGAGAATGGAAGCTCCTTTAAAAAAACAGCAGTTGCACATACATTCACTGTTGTACAACCTGTATTGCTTTGATTTTGCAGTCAACTCTTATTTCTTACATTGATCAGCCTCTCTTTTCATTGAGAAAAAGTAGCTTGCACCAAGAAAGCTTTCATTTATAGTTTTTAAAATTCAGTAACTAAACAATAGACCACTTCTGTTTCTTTTCTTTCTAGGCATGTTTTATTTCTTCCTGACGTACAGCATTACTGTTGGTTGGTGCTCCTTTTCCAATTCTCATCTAGAAATAATTTCTAACTGAATAAATTTTAAATCGGTCTCCATTCAGTGTAAGTTAAATTTCTGAACACACGAAATGTCTTATTAATTCTGGCACTCTGCTTACAAGAGCAAGGCAAACCACTGCAGGGACCAATTAGAAAGTGTTCAGAAATGATAACAAAACGAAGGGCTGACAGTTGAAAATCCTAAATCTGATGGACTGCCTCGTAGATTGACATGGATGATGTCTCTGCCCATAGGCAAACTTTAATCTCCAAAACAGAAAGAAAATAGGTTTCTTTTTAGTCTGTCTACATCCAACAGTCCCTCTTTTTTTTTTTTCTTCTCCTTTCATCCCATCTTTTTCTTTCCTTCTTTCTCTTTTCTGCCCTCTAGCGACCAACAAAGCACGTTTCTAAACACAGTTTAAGAACATTTCAAAAATACTTTAGTGCCTCTATTAGGCCAAATCATGTCACTAACATAAATGCACTGCAAAAATAAAGGCTATCTTTGTATCATAGATTACACACACACACAAAAAAAATAGCAGTTAAAGTTTCTGAGCTGCTAATGGCTGAGCCTGTCAGGTGCTGCTAGGATCAGGTGGGTTATAACCCCGTTGCTGCTGCTTCTAGAGACGTTCCTACCACATATATCGGGTGGGATTTGGCATACAATTCAGATAGTTTCCTAATCATACCATCGTACAAAAGACTGAAGGAAAGCACTGTATTTTACGGATTATTTTCTCATAAAAGTAAAAAAACATTTAAATAAAATAAAAAATATATTGGTTTTACGTGACGTGAATCTCAAAAGTCAGTGTGAAAGCTACTAATATGCCAATACTAAAATATGCTGAGAATCTTTCACTCACTAAATTCAAGGCTGAGCCCTACTCTTACAGTACAATATTGTTTAAAATTGCTTTCCCTTTACAGGGACATGCCATAGTTTTACACACAAGCTATCAGGAAGTCATACTGGAAAAGGAAGTCAGACTACAGCTAATCAAGAATAATAGTATGGTGTTGCTATAACAATGAGAAAAGAATGGGGAGTTTGATCATTTTGAATCATGCTCTTTATAAATCTTTTTTATCTTTTTTTTCATTAGTATTTGATAATTGGTTTTGCCAAGGAAAGAAACATACAGAGTTTATAGCGAAAATTGTTCTGAACTTCTTTAGAAGACCTGAGGAGTAGGCTGTGTTTGCATTTACACAGGTATTTACATTTCCATAAACTTCTAGATACATGGTTCTTCCTTCAGTTTTGCAATGGATGCAGCCAGGTTAATCCATTTGCTACTTCTGCTGAAGGCAGAAGGCCTGAAGAAGGGTTTATGAACTCAAGAGTTTGTGTATTTTTTTTCCACCTATGCTAAAGAGGCTAAAAAAAGATTTTGTTTTCCGGCTGTGGACTGTGTGTGTAGAAAGGACAGTTTTCATCATGCATATTTTGAAGAAGCTGAGAACGTCTGAGATGGCTGCAGGCCTATGAGCCACATTTGATGACAGTTTATGCTGGAACATTATGGCCACATGTAAAGCAGTGGATGAATTATGTATGTGTGACAAAGGTGACAGAGGGACTCTGGCCATAGCCTGACTTCTCCCTGCCTGCCAATCACAGCTTGTAATTTAAGTGGTGACGGGAGAAAAGGCAGCGGATCACAGAAAATACGCATGACCATGGCACCACGTGTTTGTCAAAGCACATGGTTTCTGTCACTGTGCTGGCTGCATTCTTCTGTCACATTTCACCTGTGGTTACGTGATTAGTGAACTAAACAATGCCAGGACATCAACACAGGCACTGGACCTTGACCTGTTAACTGTAACTGGTTTTTGTCCTGGTACAGCTAGTCCCTCAAAAAAAAAAAAATAATCCTGGGCACAGTTTAGGCATTAGCATCGACCAGGGATGAGCAATTTGGATGTGACTGCCTGATTTCAGAGACATGGATGTTTTAACAGAAAAAAAAAAGGTGACTAAACTGCACGAATTAGCAGCCTGATCTCTTTTCTGGTTCTTAGACCATTTAATTTACTAGTATAACAATGGTCTGAAAGTTCAATGGAGGGACATCTTTCCTGCTTTTGGCACAGGAAGCTACTGACATCATTCAACTGCTTTTCCAACGTGTTTTATTACTCTATCAGTGGAAAACTACATTTCTGAACCACTGAATGAATCCTCTAGTTAGTCCCATCTAGGCTCAAAGTTCTCCATCAGGTTTGTGAGGTTTGTAAGGGAAAAGGCAACACTGTTCTCTCCCAAAAACTTCAATTGGCTAAGTCAACTAATGGTACTGTTTCTGACATTAAGAAAACACTAATTTATATTGTGTACGTTACACTGAACAGTTGTTATGCAAACACTTCCTTTGGAGCAATGTATTTGCTGTGTGAAAATCTGCGTGAGGATCATGAAACATGTGACCAGTTACATGAGGATCATGAAACTATTAGCAGCAAAACGCAGACTTGGGCATTTTACAGGGGAAAAAGAATTCCCCAACCGCGGTCACCTCTTAATCTACATTCAGCTGCTGTAAGCGCTAAAGGAACATTCTCTTCCCCTGGGGCAAATGGTTGTCGCTGTCCAACCTCTCCTTGAGGAGCGGGCAGCGCGTTGACGCCGCGCTATGTTGGCGGCGTCTTTTATCTTGCCCTCAACTTCGCAAAAACACTGAACGCGTTATTCCACGTTCACAGGAATCCCGTTTCACATCTTCTCCGGCTTGGCGGACGGCGGCAGGCAGCCACACGGCCCGTTAACACGGGACTTTCGCGCGGTCGCATCGCTCCGAACACGACCCCCCGCCTTCGCCCGCAGCCACCGGAGGCGGCGGCGCTGCGCCACCACCCCGCGCGCGCGCCCACACGGCGGCGAGCCCTCAGCCNCGGCCCGGCCCGGCCCGGCATGGCGGGGCGGCGGTGCGCGGGGGGAGCGGCCGCCTTAGCTGAGGCTCCGGGCTGCGGCGCAGCGGCGGAGCCGGCACGGGAGCTGTTCGAGGCCTGCAGGAACGGGGACGTGGAGCGGGTGAAGCGGCTGGTGCGGCCCGAGAACGTGAACAGCAGAGACACGGCGGGCAGGAAATCCAGCCCGCTGCACTTCGCCGCAGGTACCGACAGCAGCGTGTCCGTGTGGAGGGACGGGGGAGCCCGAGGGGCAGCCGCACTGACGCCGGGCCCGCTGCTGGGCCGCGCGCCNCCGGGCCGGGCCGGGGAGAAGCGCTGTGGGCCGCGGCTCCGCACGGACCTCGCCGCGAGGGGGGACGGGCCCGCGCGCAGCCAGAGCTCGGGGCGCTTCCGCGGTGCCCGGCCCGTGGCTGTGGCCATCTCCGGGAGCGGTCCCTGCTCTCTCGTGGGTGGTTTGGAGTCACCCACGCGGTGGTGGCTGAGGAGCGGTGCAAGTGGCGTCGCGCTTCTCTCTTCTTCTTCTTGTTATTATTAAATAATCGTTAGGTGTTTGAGAACATCTGGACCGGGGTTTAGATCGTTCGTGCTGTGGCATGTGAGCTCTGACAGGTGACGTGTGTCCCGGGTACTGTTCCAGCACGCCTGCTCGTTTTGAGAAATTCACCCCGAAAAGAGCGCCTTTTGCGTTCTGTGGCAAACAGACTTTGTTAATTGGAGACTTCCACAAACGCTGGCATCACAGAACAACTGCTTTCACTGGCAGCAGGCCAGAAGATTGTGTCCCACCTTTTGAGACAAAGACTCGACTGTCACTCTTGTTTTCCTGTTGTTTGTTTTGATTCAATTACAGCATTAGATGTAGCACTACGAGGCTGGCGGGCTGCAGAAGATGACAGCTTCTGTTCAGCCAAACAACGTGGATTGTAATAAAGTTATTTGTTTCTTTGCAGTGCACTGTTCCCTGAACTCTCCATGTAAATCAACACCACCTGTGCAGTGCACTTGTGTTTTGGAAAAGGTTTCTACTTAAGGTGCCCTTCCCTTGTATTCCAATACACTGAACAGGTTAAAGTTCCTGAAAGTCTCTTCAGGCTACATTTCACAGATGTAAGAAGCTTGATCAATACAGGAGCCCAGGGCATAACTTGAAATATCCTGTTAGAGGGAAACAGTTGTGCAGCTATCATTTTATATGCAGCAGTCTCACCTTGTCACTAATAAACTCTGAAATTCTAAAGAAATGAGTATGTTTTACAGCATTTTGGAGAAGTGAGGAGGTTGGGATTTTGTTGTGGTTGATTTTTGGGTCCAGGAAGGAGATCCTCCTGCAATATAGTGCTCTAGTTTGTCTCTCTGTACATGAGTGGTCTGTCTTGACTTACAAGAAACAGAACTGTGAATCTATAGAGAGCTTTTTCTTTAAAAAAGGAATAGTTCACGTAGTTGTTAGCCTTCTAATGTCAAACAAACCATTACCATGTTTATGTCTGCTTCAGACTTGATACAAAGAATTGCTCCTCTCACAAGAGTGTATGAGATGCAAAAGTTTCTGGTTAACGTATGACATAAATATACTTGTTTAATTTCTTGGTTTAACACTCTTGCACTGCTTCAGATAGAACTCTGCTGTGGTCAGACTACCTGAAGTAGACTCAATGTGAAAGGTGGACATGAGTAACTCCTGAGTTTGGGGGTTATTGCTTTTGTTTTGCTTTGCTTTTTCCCCCTCATTGTTCACAATTAGAGTAATAGTATCTTCTTTTGTCTTCTGTCTCTAAAGGAGTTACATTACAGGAAGTGAAAGCAGGTTCTTGCTTTGTTTAGCTTAGGTGGCTAGGTGTTCTTAGAAAACACATTGCAAAACTTCTCTGACTAATTTCATTCAAGACTTTGTTTCCTGGGAGAGATGGAGCTGAAATACGAAGCTAAGTGTTGTATTGCCTTTTTTTCCTTTTTCTAATGGCATTCTGGGGTCTGAACTTGACTTCTGGTTTTTTAAGTCTTTTCTTAGGTCTTGTGTAGCAATTTTGTAAAGGTGGCGAAGTGGGACTGNTTCCTGTGCAGCTTGATCTAGGTGGACCTGCTTCTGTAGGGATGTTGGACTAGATGATCTCTAAAGGTCCCTTCCAGCCCCGACCATTCTATGATTCTATGAAAATATATTTTCTAAAATGCAAACAAGGCTCCCTGGGTGTGTGTCGTTACTGAACACGATATGTATTGGGATTCTGCCTACGGTTGCTCTTTGGATTGTGTAGTACATAATTGTGTGTGTAGTAGGTAAGCCATACTGAAGCTGAAGAGCCCACCAGACTTTGCAACATGATGGGCTTAGTCCTCTCTCACCATAAGTTGCATATACTTCCGCAAGTCAGTCCTTTTCATCACAGTTTATGTCAAACTTCAAAGCATCACAAGGTTTTAGTGAATTGACAGGAACTGAAATGCCCTTCCTGTGAACTGAAATTCATCAAAAAAAATGAACGCCTTGGGCAAAGCAGGGGAGAATTGGAGCATAATGTGGCCTGATATGAGCCTTCCAGTTTCTACATGCAGATAAACAAAATGCCATAATGGTTATCATGTGAAATGTGATTTTCATCTTGTACGTGGATCCAGTAGAAGCACCTGAAAACCAAAGGCTTTGTCCTGAAAAAAAACACTAGAAACTTTGAACCTTAGGTTTCTCTATTGGCTTTTCATCCCATCAGAATTGGATGGATGTCAGCTTATGATGCAGCAGTGACTGTAAATATGTACATACAAGTTTCTATTGTGATAAATAGTCTGGATTTGTCAGCTAGAAGTTTGTAACTTTGGGGGAACAAGTGCGGTGAGTTGTGATAGGTGGTACAAAAGTGTCAGCTGGAGGCCCCCAGTGGGACAGAAGGAAAAAGGGTTTGGGGTGATGAGACAGTTATCTTCCACAAGTGCAAACTGTGATACTGTTCAGTTGGTGTTCTGATTGACGTTCAAAAGCCAACAGAAGTCCTCACCACTTAAAAATTACAATATTTGGGGTTTGGATTTTTTTTTTCAAAGTGCTGATGTGGTTTTTGCAGCAATGGACTGATGGCAAAGAGGAGCTGTTAGAGCAGATCATGGCTGCCTTCCCTATTTCCACTCCCAGTGGAAACAAGAGAAAGGAGGGAGGCACCATTGTATAGAGCTTGTCCACCTTCTCTGTACATATATATCCTTTTAAAAATTATGAGAAAATATCTTTCCGTGTGTGGTTCCCTCTTGTACAGATGCCTCCTCAAGGAGGTAAGGAGGTCCTGCTGAGCAGTCAGTGCTGGAAAGTTACAAAAAATTGGTGTGATGCAAATGAGCCTGTCTCAACATTAAAATAATTACAGGTGGTTTAGAGGTCTTGCTGTACTTGGGAGTATCTTCCAACTGGATACCAACTTTGCACAGAAAGAAGCTGTGGGTTGCTTGTGCACTGTGTTGTATTGAACCTGTGTACTAAATAGAGTGCATCCAGGTGAGCTCTTCATGCCTGTAAATGAAGCTGACTACAGCTGGTTTCAATCATTGTTCTGATTCCTACTCAGATTGCCATTTTACATTCAAAAATATGGTTATATATCAACACTTTGAGGGCCAGGAATGCTTTCTGCACAAGAATGAGTGATGTTTGGCTACCAAACACGTAACTTGTGGGCAGAAAATGTGATGAGAAGCTTTTTCTAACATAACTAAAGCTGTTCTAGAAAACATTTTGCTAGTACTGAAAGAAGATATCAAGCAGTCTGTTGTCAAATAGCAGCTATGATGATGTGTTTGCAGGACTCTGGCAGTTGTTAAAAGCTTCATCCCAGTAGATCCTTGAAGAATGTAGGAAATTTTGAGCATACATTTAAACTAGAAACAGAATAATTTTAAATTTTGAAGACCTAATTAAAAATCAGCAGGACACATAAGAAATATATTCCTAAGATCTAGTTATGAAAGTTAAAATTAATTAAGAACGAAAAATATGCTGCATATAACTTTAGATTTATAGATTTCAAGTTACAGGCAGTATGGCTGCTTGGATATATGTTGTATAGGTGCTGATTTGGGGGGTTTTTGGCAGTATAATTATGCGTGCATGTGCAGTGGATATGGCTTACTGTGCTTCTGCAGATAAATTGGTTTTGGATGGATCATACATCTGATCCGCTTCTTGTCCCAATGTGCTGAGCTCCTGTTCTCTGCTAGGACAGGCAGGTGTCTTCTGTTAGTTGTAAGGTGGGTAACAGTCATGTTGAGATGCAAAAGGGAATTTGCTGTACAGTATGTGCTCTAGTGAAGTCAAAGTGCTAGCAAGCTAAAATTTGTGTTACTAGTAATGTATTTGAAGAATTGAAGCACGTCACCAGTATAGTCTTGTGCTGTTACTTGAAAATACCTTGGAGTTCATTCTGAGATTTAAAAATTTAATGTAAGTTAACTTATATAAGAGTCTGAAATCAGTGAGGAAGGTGATTCTTGAGCAGTCTTTTGAAGGAAGAGTAAGAAAGAGGGGTTTTAACAAAAGCTTTTCCAAATACCCCTCCTGGCCCTTTTATTTTTGTCATATGTGGCTGTATACAAGATCTCCTCTCAGCAAGTAGGATCCAGAAATTGTTTAATAATGCCAGTGTTTGTTGGATTTTGAGCTCCAGGATTTCAGTTGCTGTCAGTCTAGGAAAAGTCTAAACAGTCATGTTTAGCAAAGAAGGTGTTGCGAAAAACTTCATTTGTAACTAAAATGCTAAAAATTTCTCATTTCCTTCAGTGACTTTATCACTGAAATTCTGTGTTGTTATCAGGAATAAACATCATTTTCTAGGTTATGGTTGTGGGTACTTGTATCTACCTACTGAGGTTCCATGGATGATTTATAACAAAAGTTTAAATCTACTACAATCTGAGTATCCTTACTGTTCACAACTGTGTGGTGATTCAGTTAGAGGGAAAGGCTCAAGACTTCATCCCCACTCAGTTCTTAAGCTCTTCAGGAAAACAGTTTGCAACTCAGATATTTGAAGTAAGGAAGGCCAAGTCCTGCACATGTGGGTTATTTCCCAGAAGGTACTTAGCACAAGGCTGATACCTATCGAAATATGACTCTTGCTTGGCCTCATAATCCCTGAGACCCCAAAGAGGCTTTCATGAGACCTTTGAGGTATTTCTGTAGGAACATAACCAGATGGGCATAATGGCTACAGGCAGAAGTTGAAAATCATTCTGGCCTCTTTTACTAGAGAAAACATACAGTTTGATGTCCTGGTTTATCTACTGTAAATAAAGTGCAAGATAGTCTGAAATTAAGCAATAGCAGCTATAGAATTGTCTTATAAGAGCACTCACCTTGTTTACGTTTCTAGCCCCAATGTCCTGAGGGGGAGTGTTTTTTTGTCTTTTAAGTTGAATGACAGGTTTGTAGAAAAGTGCCTCGGAATGTATAAGAACGTTTTTGTGTTTTAGTCATGATCAAATATTTATAAACATTTTAGGCATCACTGAAAATACACATGAATATCTTTAAATTATAGTTGTGACTATTAATAAATGTCTTCAATGGAGAATGGTCCCAGATGAATTTCCTATGTCTCCAAGGGCTTCCTTAAGTGATCATTTCAAAGATGGAAACTGTGCACATGATGTTAGTTATTCCTTAGAAGGCAAAGAGCCATGCTTCTAGATTGAAACTGAGAACAGTGCTGAGTACTTGGTTTGTTTTTTTTTAAAAAGCAACATGCTTCTGCAAAATACTTCTGATGCTACATGAACTCTGCTAGAAAAAGCTTAGAATATGTATTGTACATGCGTTGGATTACAGCCAGTCTCATCCTTACTGCTCGCAGGGCTCATCTGTTGGTCCATCCACAAACTGACCATGGAACAGCAGTGTCATACAAAATATTTTTTACTTTAATAGCCAAATAAAATTACTAGAAGAGGGTTTATGGGCAGCATTTTGTTCTTTGTGTTGTATTTTCAGGAAACTGTTGGGTCATGGGAGTCCTGTCAAGATGTTAATTGTTCCAGTAATCATTAATTTTTTTTTTCTACTGATTTTAGTCTTAATTTTTAGGAGTTTCAAAAGTAGCCTTGGTGTGTAAATGCTCATTTAGTAACAAATGACAGTTGTGATCATTGTGTAGAGTGGTTATTTGAGTTTGTTGTTTTAGCCTGTGTATGTGGGACAGGAAATTCTCTTACACCACCCCAACACCTTCCCTGCCTTTATCTGTTCCAGGTTTTGGTCGGAAGGATGTAGTTGAATATTTACTTCAAAGTGGTGCCAATGTCCACGCACGAGATGATGGGGGGCTTATTCCCCTTCACAACGCTTGCTCTTTTGGTCATGCTGAAGTTGTCAATCTTCTCCTGCGGCATGGTGCAGATCCTAATGCTCGGGATAATTGGAATTACACTCCCCTTCATGAAGCTGCCATTAAGGGCAAGACAGACGTCTGCATTGGTAATTTTCTCCCATTCTTCCTGTGAATGACACTTGTTTCCACTGAAAAGACAAGAACCTTTTAGAGACCACCTTTACTCTGTGGAGCAATCGCTGATTTAAGGATTCAAACTGAAAATATTTCATAAACTTAAAATCATATGCCAGTTTTATAAGAAACAAGTTCTTATATCTCTATATTACAATTGTTTAAATATAAAGATCCATATTGACAATAATTGGAAAATTGCTTTAGAGGGAGGTGATGGCGCTAGAGTCTCTTCAGCTTCAGTCTAGACTCGTATGCTGCATTCTGCTGCTGCTCACAGAGAAAAGGCAAAACTGGTTTATATTGGATTCATTCTCTTTATTTGTAGCAGTCATGTTAGTTAAGGATAGGAGCTAAATTTGAATTATACTGACTACATTTTTGCCTACACAGTTGTTAAGAATTAGGGAAAGGTAGAAAGTCAGATACATGATCAAGACATTTTTTGATTGATCCATTTGCTCTCATTTAATTTATTAAGGAGCACATCTGGAGAGTTGTATAAATGACAAGGCCTGTTTGACCCCAATGTGAGTGCAAGATGCATGGCCTGCTACTGCTGTGTACAGTTTAGGGCATAGGCACTTCTGAATTTGAGGCAGCGTACTCAACCTGATGAGATTGGTTTTTGTGGTGTGTCAGTCCTAGTCTTTCAACTGAGACTCCTCCTGCTCGTGTGTGCTGGTTCCATTTCTGCTCTGCATTTTTCTCATAAAATATGTCTAGGCATGTTTTCCTATTTAAACTGTCCACAGATGTCAGGAATTCTGACATTAAAGATTTGAGAGAGGAAGTTAGGTTCAGTAACTGGATGTTTCATTTGTATCATAACTAAACCGAAAGCAACATCTCAGAAGCCTTGCCTTAGGGAATTGTTGTCTCATGGAACACTTTGCCATTTTGCAGTACTGCTGCAGCACGGTGCTGAGCCAACTATCCGCAACACAGACGGAAGAACAGCTTTGGATTTAGCAGACCCGTCTGCAAAAGCAGTGCTGACTGGTAAGGGAATATCTTAAGATGACTAATAACAGTCAAATGAATGTAAAATAATACTTCGAATTTTGTCTTGCCGATAATACTTGAACTTCTCTGTGGTTTAAAATTCTAAAGAGAAATTCCCTTACGGCTGTCATCATCTCAGTCATGGGATACATTCTGGATAAATAGTTTATTGTGCTAGTTCAGTAACAGACTGCCAAATTTTTAACACTTATATTCTGCAAAGTTTTGGAAAAGGAGGGTAAGCAGGGGATTTTGACATACATAGAAGTTTATTTTACAAATAAAAAAACCTCTGTTTTGTCTTCCAGGTGAATACAAGAAAGATGAACTCTTAGAAAGTGCCAGGTAGGCACGTGTGGAAGATATCTGTAATTTATTTATATTTTCGGAGTTATATGTAATGAATAGATATATTGGCTATATATCCATCTAGATGCTAACCTTTGACAGTGATTTGTGAATAAAACTACAAAAAAAGTTATATAAATGTATTTATTACTTTCCCTTTAATGCTGACAATACAAAAGTGAATACATTGCTTCAGAACAGATCAGCTGAATGTTACATCATAATAAGCCACTAAAAGCTGGAATAAAAGTATTTCTGCCCATTTCATGTCTTGCTTTTCAGGAGTGGAAATGAGGAGAAGATGATGTCTCTTCTTACACCATTAAACGTTAACTGTCATGCCAGTGATGGCAGAAAGGTATTTTTGTTTATAAACCTGATTTACAATTAATTTCCTCTTACATGTTTCACAGTTATTGTTTGAGCAGTTTTTAAGAATGTTAAATGTATCATCTGTATATAATTTTCTTTAATATAGGTGGGGAAATAAGACTGTATCCCTTTAGCAGATAGTTAATCTTCTTATCAATCATTTTAAGGTTGAGAAACAATGTAGGTATTTCCATATAGGAGCAATTAACAAGCACTTTTTCACTTGACACTTCTGCTTGCCCTTCATATCTGCAGTGACAAGAGGAAGCCTTTGCATAGATTCTTGTCACTGTCACAGATACACTCATGCCCCGTATTTGCCATACACCTTTGGCGAGTTATTTCTGCTGTTTTAGGAACAAACTATTCAGCGCTATAAGTGTTGGTAAAGAACTATGTGAAAAATGTTCACAATCTCCATTATAAAAAAATCCCAAATAGTCTCTTGAGTTCACAATCTCCATTATAAAAAAATCCCAAATAGTCTCTTGAGTTCAGCCCCTAGCTAGCAAAGCTTTAGGTTGTTATCAGATTTTTGCATCCTCGTGCTCATGAAGTACGTGTACTCATTCATGCTTAAATTAGTTTCCCTGTTTAAGGCTTTGTGGTGAGATATTGGGATTCTCCAAAATACTCGAGTCTATTTTTTTTGACTACCAGGTATGAGACTGGTCCTCTAGGAGCCATACAAACCCATTTCAATTTATGGATTTTTAAACTAAGTTCAAAATTAAAATAAAGTTAAAATTTCTCTTCACTGATTTGTAGCCACCCTTGGTGCCACTGGTGTGTGAGTTTCCTGGAAAACTAGATCAGTTATCCAATTGCCCTGTGAAGAGTGAGAATTTAGTAGATAAGGTAAAGTTACTGCACTCAAAAGTGTGTTTAAACAAGCTCTGCTGATAATCTATTGATTGGCAGGAAGGCCTCTTTATAATTTAGCAGTCAACATTTCTAATGGCCATCCTGTTTCCCCTTTCACAAGAGACTTTGTCCCAGAAAAGTATTTATGGTTATTGTAGGCTAAAAGACAAAAATGGACTGCAGGACTCAAAAATCCCTTAATAAGGCCAGAATGTGTTAGTGATGGAGTAAATTCAGAATTTGTGTTTGTGGCTGCAAGAACAGTCAGTAAACAATAAGGGTAGTTATCAAATGTCTGGAGATTTCTAATGTTGCAGATATTTCATAGACTAGTAGAATGATATTTCAAGGACTTCAGTAATTAGTACTGTCAACAAGTTTGGAGGGAAAAAAAAAAGAAATTATAAAATCAACCCTTCATTTTGTGTTACTGATTACTTCTTCATTCTGTCATTTCAGTCTACTCCTTTGCATTTAGCAGCTGGGTATAATCGTGTAAAAATAGTACAGCTCTTGCTGCAACATGGGGCTGACGTACATGCTAAGGATAAAGGGTAGGTGCATTTTGTTCTTTGTTCAGAATAAACAGAATCTGTGGAAAATTCAGATAAAGAATAGTAATGCTGTTTAACCATGAAGCATTTCTAACGTGAGACCATTATGGCTTTAGCCCTCATTGTTATGATAAAACTGCAAGATGTACAGCCATAAGACTTGTGAAGGGGTAGGATGCAAATGGAGCTGCCCATGGGCTGCCTTTTAGGTCTCACTGCCCAAATCGTTCTCTTTCATAGAGCACTGCGAAGCCAGTGAATATTTTCATGATTGAAAACCTTAATTTTCTTTGTATTTATAAGTTTCTGCACTTCTTTTTTGCAAAGAATGTGATAAAAAGTGGAGATCCGTTTTCCAGAGCTTTTATTTTGACTACATTTTTAGGCATTTGGTTATGTCAGGAAAAGTAGTGAAATATAGACACGCCAGATTTATTCAGTTACATAAAATATAATAAAGACTTCTTTTGAAAATATGTGTTTATGTACATGAAAGATAATGAAAAGAAAAACGTTATTCCTCTGTTTTTTTCCTAGAATCACAACACAGACCCATAAATTGCTGCCAGATCAGACAGCTTTAGTTGTCCACTTGGGATTGTAATTCACTCCTGTCATTTCTCAATTAATAGCCCGCAGTGAAAGTATTCACTTTGGGCAGTTTGTCACTTGCCTCTGAGACTCGTATGTTTAAGAGAGTATGAAGCTGACTTTAAAACCTCTGTAGCTCTGCTTTTACTGTAGAATATTGTGTTGTTATTGTACAGAATGTAAGCCAGTAAGACCAAGGGAGAAGATAATCTTAGTTACCAAGGGAGAAGATAATCTTACAGCAATGTTCTTGTGTAAAAAGAAATAATTACTGACACTCCAGAAAACCCCCTGCAGATATCTTTTTCCTGATTAGGGTTCTGAGTCTGAGCAGAATCTTTTAATTGGCAGTAAGACATTGCAATTAATTTCTCATCTTCTTGTTATCTTAAATGTTTATTGTTCTGAAATATACTGATGGGTTTTTCTGGGTTCTTCTACAGCTTGTTATTTCCACTCAGCTTCATTTGAACAGCTCTGATGATATTTTTGTAAAATGTTCAAGGTGAATAGAGTACCATTTGCAATGTTACAGATGCATTTGGAACTGAAATAGGCATACTAAGATAATCATCCTACTCCTTTCTCTCTTAAATAGAGATTTGGTGCCACTTCACAATGCCTGTTCCTATGGTCACTATGAAGTAACAGAGCTTCTAGTAAAGGTTGGTCTTTGAAGAGATTGAAAAGTGTATTATTGAATAACAGTTTATAATAGTCTAGTGCAAGTTGCTTTGGTTTTTTTTTAATTGTACTTAGATTTACAAAACTTAAGAAATGATTCATTGCTTTTGTTAGTGGTTATTAAGATGGAGCTACAGAATCTTCTGCTCGCAAGGAAGCTTTTTCCTTATAAATGTTCTTTTATTTTTTTGCGAATCACTACAGTTTTAACAACAGAAATGGGAAAGAGCATGTCCTATCAGACTTGCTTACAGACAAAAGGTGCACACAGAACCTTACTAAGGAAGAATTACATAGATATTAATCATCCAAGAATATTACTTGCAGAACTTTCTACTTAAATGTTTTGAAGAAGTCAGCATTGAGTGCCTGTCTCCTTCCAGATATCTTGAGATTCATATCTTGGGGGGTATCCACAGAACATGTATTTATCTTAGTGAAACTCTTCACTCTAGACTTTTTCTAGAGCAACAAAAAGAGGAACTTGTTCTAAGGTGATTTGATATGAATTAAACTCTTTCTGCAGTTTGACCTGTAGGAGGGTTAATCTGATTTTAGAGATGCTGGGGAAAGCCTGAAGAGAGTAGCCTGCCTTCAGCTTCATTGAGCTGCCTTCAGTACCTGTGAGACACTAGAGGATTAAAGACCAATGTGCTGACATACAATGTGTTGTATTGAAAATGAATGTCTGGACAATGACTTGGATACAGTTTGCATACAAACATTGATTTTTATTTTAACAGTCTACTGCATTAAAATTATAAAGAGAAGTCTTTCTCTAATGCTCTGGTATTGATAATACATCTTTTTTACCCCTTTCAAGCATGGAGCATGTGTGAATGCAATGGATCTGTGGCAATTCACCCCTCTGCATGAGGCAGCTTCCAAGAACAGGGTGGAAGTGTGTTCTCTTTTATTAAGTTACGGTGCTGACCCAACACTGTTGAACTGTCACAACAAAAGCACCATTGACTTGGCTCCAACACCCCAATTAAAAGAACGATTAGCATGTGAGTATAAAGTGAGATCCATTCTATAGTTGTAGTTTGTGACGTGTACTTAGGTTCTCTAGACAGTGACCTGTCAGAAGTCAGGTTTGGAAAATGCTTGCACTTTCCAAGCAATTGTGCAGTGTTGGACAGTGTGTTTCTTAGTTTATGATTTGAGCTTGCTAGATTTTCTGATTGTAGGCACTTAAGATAATTTTATTGTCAGTTTTATAGTCAGGCAGTTGTGATGGACCATTTTGTAGCTCTTATTTCTTGAATACATGCTTTTGCTCACAACCTAGCCAGTGCACTTTTCATTTTCCATACTTGCTTCTGTCGTTGCATCATGACTGTTGAAATACTGATTTTTATTTCACTGTGTTTGGGGTCGGGGGGAGAAAAAAACATAACTTTAGAATGCTGGATATATTTGAATATGTCACAGTTGCTGTAAGCTGAATGAAATTGATTAAAGGCATTCAGTTTTGTTCAGCAAACCTAATGAGTTGCAAAGAATGCCCTCAAGTGCTGTCCTGACTGGCAAAACAATAACTAGTCTGGGATGGGTACAAAAAAATCTCACTAAACAGTACATTAGACTTCCCATTAGCATCTAAAAATGATTTTGCAAAGCAGGTCAGAAGTAGAGATTTATATATGCTTGAAATTGTACATCTGCAAAGAGTGAAAGCTAGAGCAGTGAGATAAATCTTGTTCAGCCAGTTTAGACATCTCTGGCTGTGATTTATAAACAAAGCACATTCCTGTAGTGTTTTGACTTAGGTAACAAGTTCTGTCAAGTGATGTAAAAGCTTAAGTCTAAGTTGGAAACGTCTGCACCATGGTCTACTGAATAGAATGAGTGTTTTTATCTAACTGAAAGAACCTTCATCCTTCTTAAGTTAGGGAGTGTAACCTGGTATGTATTTATTTCTTTTTAAAGATGAGTTCAAAGGTCACTCACTGCTACAGGCTGCAAGAGAATCAGATGTAGCACGAATAAAGAAACATCTTTCTTTGGAGACAGTGAACTTCAAGCATCCTCAAACACATGAGACAGCATTGGTAATATCTCAGGATTTATTAATTATTTTGCCTATGTTGTGGCTGATGTAAATATACTAGGTACTAGTCTAGAACTAAAGAGGTCAGTGTAATCTGGAATATCCACTGACAGGTTAAACAAGTACTTGATTAATATTCTTAATGCTGATTTTAAGACTAGTCTACATTGCCTACTTAGTTGTCTAAATTGTTGTCTGAATGACTATTTATCTGTAAAATACACTAGTTTTAAGCAACAGCAAGCTATGGATGTTAGCTTTATTGGTAAAGCTTGAGATTTCCAGCAGTTACTGGAGAGGGAAGATACCAGAGTAAATGCAAAAGCCCGTGTGAAATGTCCCACGTTAATAAGCTTCTACATATTTGGTGTTATTTTTTTCTGTTGACTGGCACACAATCAGCTCAACTGCCAGCTGATGCAAGCAGTAAAACCTGTGTATTGCTAACTAGTTGTTAATAGTACAATTTTTAATGTTCTCAGCATTGTGCAGCTGCGTCTCCATATCCTAAGAGAAAACAAGTATGTGAATTGCTGCTGAGGAAAGGAGCCAACATCAATGAAAAGACAAAAGAGTGAGTTGTTACAAATGAATACTCCTAAGTGTTTGTTTAGAGGATTTTGAGAAATACATTTTTATTTTTTTCTTCTCTTTTTTTTTTTTTTTCTTATAAAAAGCTTCTTGACTCCTCTGCATGTGGCATCAGAAAAGGCTCATAATGACGTTGTTGAAGTAGTGGTGAAACATGAAGCTAAGGTATGAGTTACTATTCATACTTTTTGTTGAGGTTTGCCTTCTATATAGGTTTTCATATCATGAGAAATGACAACTGAGTACACAGATTTTTGTAAAATATTAATTTCAGAAGGTAGTAGATTTATAAACTTAATACACAGGCCATCAGTACAGCTCCATACGTTGAGGCACAGTTCTTGGTTTGGTCCTGTTTTAGAATTGATGCAGATGTAGTTCTCACTATTAAATGAAAGTTTATATAGTGTTTTATCCAAACCTTCATTGTCTAACTCTAGTGAAATGCTTAAGTGGGGGGAAAAAAAAAAGTAGAGGATATGTAGGAACAACAAGAAGCTGAATTAAGAGGTAGGCTTTATATGATGTGTGCAGTGAAAATTACAGTGAAGGCAAAATGTTAAATCATAACACAGTGTTTAGTTCAAATTTTGGCAAAAAAAAAAAGTGGGAAGTAGATGTTCTCTGTAGTGCTTGAATCTTTCAAAACTAGGAGTTGAATACGTCTGTTATGGAAATTTGATTACAGCCTAACTGTTGTGAAGTTTCCAAAGCAATCCAAAACTAGAGGAACAGTAGGAACAAATAACCTTTGGGTGGAAAGTTTTAAATTGGTAAATAGACCTTAACTGAAACATATAGGAAGTCCTTAGTCTGAAAAACCACAGTAAGCTAATGCAGGTAAAAGCTGTTCTGCATGTTGGCACTGAAGATTTGTGCTGCCATGAGCAAAATACTGACCTTCTTCTGTATGTGGTAAAATTGCTGTAACTGTTTATGTTGAATAATTCACATGCCTCTAAAAAGGGGACTGTTCTTCCCCATTAAATATACTTTATGAGTTACTTTTCTTAAATTTTCTTTTGAAATGCCACATCATATGGAAACACACTGAGTATGTTCTTTTCATTAAAGTTAAGAAGAATACTTGTGAAACTCTCCCAGCCAGCAATGAAAACAGCTTTAATACTATGTTTTGACAGTGGTATTTCTTGTCTGTTGTTTTTAGGTTAATGCATTAGATAATCTTGGCCAGACCTCTCTTCATAGAGCAGCACATTGTGGTCATCTTCAGACATGCAGGTTGCTGCTGAGTTCTGGATGTGACCCTTCCATTGTGTCTCTGCAAGGCTTTACCGCCTTACAAATGGGGACTGAAAGTGTGCAACAGCTACTACAAGGTACAACTGGTATATTAAGGATCCACTTTGGGGGGACTGTAAAAAAAGTACTGTCTAAAAGACGGTATTGGATTGTGCAGTTCTTACTCCATAACCACATGCACAGGGAGAGTGCCTGCTCTAGGTGTAGTTAACAATATAGTTTATTCTCTAGTATTCAGCTATACAGATTGTCAGAGATGCTCAGAATACTTCTTGGTATAGCCACCAGGAATAATTGAATTCTGAAACTGAAACAAGAATGTTTTGTTGGTTCCACAGTACTTTAGAATGGATAGTGAGCATGTTCCTAAAGGCAACATTGGAAATGCTGCTAGATCTAGTAGCTACAGTTGTAGACAAGTTTTGTCTTTTCTTTCTATAATTGGTTAGCTTTTATTTTTTTAAAGGAAAACCTTCAAATATTTAAATGATTTCCCATTTTAACAAATTTTCTCAACTACATACACTTACCTCATGCAACCTCATTTGTTTTGCAGAAGGTATCCCATTAGGCAATTCCGATGCAGATCGACAGTTGCTGGAGGCTGCAAAGGCAGGAGATGTGGATACTGTAAAAGTAAGCTTGAACCTGTGCTAACAATAAGAGGGAATTATATCCCAAATTATATATAATTTCTTACGCGATCAAACAGCCCTTCACTGACTGCATTAAAGTTTTGATTGCTGTCCTAAAACCTTTGTATTGCACAGATAGTACAGATGACAAAAAGTAATGTTCCCTGTTTCCCAACGTTTGTCTTGTGTAAGAAGTGTAAATAAGTCACATGTGTGGCTTTGGGAGGAGGGAGTGTTTATTTTTTTTCCTTGGGACTCAATCTGTGAAAAGTAAAGGTTTGTAAAGAATAAATGAAGAAATAAAGTTTCTTTTTAATGAAAATGATTTTTTTTCCAAATTAGATGCACATAAGAACATTTTATAACTAAACTGAAAGCACGCCAACACTGTATAGTGATGTGTGTTTTGTTTTGGGGTTTTCACAGAAACTATGTACAGTACAAAGTGTGAACTGCAGAGATATCGAAGGACGGCAGTCTACACCACTGCATTTTGCAGCTGGATACAACAGGGTATCAGTTGTCGAGTACCTTCTTCAGCATGGAGCTGATGTGCATGCAAAAGATAAGGGGTAAATACTCAAATCTATATCTCCTTGCTAATTGTAATGGCTGATATCTGTCAGCTCTTGAACACTGATAGCTGATAAGCATCCCATCTTTCTTCAGACACTTTTTTTTTTCTTTAAATTTTCATGATAAGTTCTGGAAGGCTGAAGATGCTCAAAATAGCCACAAAACCATTTTGCAGTACTTGAGGCTAGAGTGACGAGAATTTCTCTAGGCCCATGTTTTTACTTCTCTTCTGCACCACTGCTGATTGCCTTTTTACCACTTTGGCAGTAGATATTCCTAATGTATTTAGACTGTGGCTTTTTTTTTAATCAAAAGGCTTTGTTGCTGGTTTGATTGTTGAAGGTCTATTGTGCTCTACTTTGTCTCACTTTGAGAGGGGAAAAAAAGAACCTAATTTTAAAGTTTGGGTTTTTTTTATTGTTTCCAGAGGACTTGTTCCTTTACACAATGCTTGCTCGTATGGCCATTATGAAGTTGCAGAACTGCTAGTTAAACATGGTGCAGTTGTCAATGTAGCTGACTTGTGGAAATTCACTCCCCTGCATGAAGCTGCGGCAAAAGGAAAGTACGAGATTTGCAAACTGCTGTTACAGGTATTAGCTTTGCTGGAGAGCAGTTCTTTTTGGGCTTTGTGGGTTTTAAATGATTGTAATTAAATGCATGTTTTCAGTAAAAGGGATACTACTAGCAAGTATGTTGTCTTTTCGTGCACGGTAAATGTGAGGCACTCGAAAGGATTCGAATGTGTGAGAGTATTTGCTGAAGAAGGCATAAGGTGCCTAAGATGCATCATGTTTACTCTACTTGTGTACTTACCACCTGTTTTTGATGTTGACCAGCATGGAGCTGACCCTACAAAGAAAAACAGAGATGGAAATACTCCCCTGGACCTTGTTAAAGATGGTGATACTGATATTCAAGACCTACTTAGAGGAGATGCAGCTTTACTAGATGCTGCAAAGAAAGGTTGTTTGGCCCGAGTGAAAAAGTTGTGTTCACCTGACAACGTCAACTGCCGGGACACACAAGGACGGCATTCCACACCACTACACTTAGCAGGTCACTATTTTAATTGACTGGTTTGATCAGAGTTGCTGGTTACTGTGGCTGAACTTTCTATGTCTACGCAAGTTTAAAGTGTAGTCTCAAGCTAGAGGATTCCATATTTTCTCTTCTAAAAATTAATTAGTATTTTATGCATGTTAATCTTAAATTGCTCTTCTAAACTGTTCCATGACTTTCATTTCCTATTTTGTCTAGCAAAAAAGGATTATTTGTTGTTCATTGACAGACATTTTAAAACCAAATACTCTTCAACAGTGGGAAACTCTCCTCACTGATACGTAGTACTGTCTTCACTGAGATTGACAACTTCAATCTAGGTGAATTGCTACTTCTCTACAGCTTGTTGAATGTATATATATTTTTTTTTTTTAATATGTTCTGTGTTTTCTGACCTTTTGCCACCTCCCAGCTGGTTACAACAATTTGGAGGTTGCAGAGTACCTATTACAGCATGGAGCAGATGTGAATGCACAGGATAAAGGAGGTTTGATTCCTCTGCATAATGCAGCATCCTATGGGGTAAATATCTCGAACTTTTTAAGGATTTATTTATTAAAAGATGAAGTGATATGTCTCATTAACAGCATTGTGAGTCAATACTCCCTAGAGAGCTTCGTCATTGAGTTGTAATCTTATCTGTAAAATGAAAACAAAAATATTAGAGTCAGCTCATTACATAGGTGAAGTCTTTTGAATTTATAAAGCGTGGTTGGAGCTTACGGCATTGAGTTTTCTGAACATGAATGCTTAGAAAGGCAGCAGCCTGAAAGGTGTTCAATAAAGGCATTTTTAATTGTGCCAGGTCAGATTTTATCAACAAGATCTCATTTTCACTTACGTGGCTGATGTTGAGGCACTAGTTGTTTTTGTGGATTTCCTGGCTCTTTGTGCTTGGGTCAACTCTTTAATCAAAACAATTGCAATACTTTTCAAACTGGAACTTCAAATTCAGTCTTTTTTCCTTCAGATTCTCCTGGATCTGGGATTCTGGTTTAGTCTGTCCTTTCTTTCACTAGAGAAGAAGTCATAACTTTTCTTCCTCACCTATAACATACCAGCAAAAAGACCTTATTTTAATACCTTTTTAAAATTAAAATTCAAAAGTATAAATGTATACTAAGAAAATTCAAAATGAGAGTTTCAGAAAAGTATCAGAAATAGCTTGGAAATAGTAATGCACTGTGATACCTTGGAACTTAGCGGAGTTTTTTCTTTTCCAGCATGTTGATGTAGCAGCTTTACTTATAAAATACAATGCATGTGTGAATGCTACAGACAAATGGGCGTTCACACCTTTGCATGAAGCAGCCCAGAAAGGAAGGACACAACTTTGTGCCTTGTTACTGGCACATGGGGCTGATCCTACTCTGAAAAACCAAGAAGGGCAAACACCGTTGGACCTGGTCACTGTAAGTCCTTGGGAAATCTCTGCTTACCTGCTGTTTGTGGCAGCTCATCTGAAAACTGCCCTTTAATTATGAAAGTAGTCATACAGCAGCTTCTCCATAACGTGAAATACTATGATTTTCTGGTATTGTACATACCTGGTAAGAAAAGTCATTATAATTTGACTAATACCAAAAAATGTGGCAATCAAGCGAAAGCAAACTTTGTAACAACATGAAGTTAGGAAACTATCTGGCTGTTAAGTTTTGGGTACTTTTTTTGCCTAAGTACTGTAATACGATTAGAAACTACTCCGAGTAACTTTTGTTTCATAAATTCTGATCACTGGTAGAAGCTTTTGTTCATTTTTCCTAGAATATTAATTCTATTTAACTGTCTCTAAAGTTTTTTAGAAGTAGTGAAGTTTTTCAGAAGTGCTGAAGTCTTTACTTTTTCTCTTACTGCAGTTTTAATTTCTAAACATTTTACAGTTTCATGAATGCTGTTGGCACAAAAGGCCATTTGCAAACTGCATTGTAAAATGCATATTTTTACAATATGTGTTTATTTTTCAATATTCTGAATAAGTTTGGAATAATGACAATGCATTCTAGGAAAAAACATTGTGCCCAAGTGTTCCTCTGTTTTATAAGTTGTTTTCTGCTCTTCAGGCAGACGATGTCAGCGCGTTATTGACAGCAGCAATGCCTCCTTCTGCCTTACCAACGTGCTACAAGCCTCAGGTTATAAGCATGTCTCAGACTACAGGTTCTGCAGCTGATGCCCTGTCTTCTGTTCCATCCAGTCCATCCAGTCTGTCTGCTGCAAGTAGTCTTGACAACTTGTCTGGTAGTTTTTCTGAACTTCCTTCTGTTGTTGGTACAAACAGTACAGAGGGAGCTACTGTTTTGGAGAAAAAAGAAGGTGAGGCTTTTTCAGGTAAGAATGAATAACGTTTTCTACCCTATGGTAAAAAGAATACACAATTGTGAAGTTTCCCACACAGTTACTATGACATATGCAGTATCACTATTCCCTGTGATGTCTTTAGCAAGGAGCAGAAGTCTAAAAGCCTTGTAGTATGCGACTTTAGTACTTACCCCTTACAGAATCTTTAAAGTGTTTCTTTTTTGCTGTACAGAACCAAAATTGTGAATTATGTTTTGAAAAAGACAAGTCAAATGAAAATTGGCTCCATAATAAGCAGTATTTTACCACAAAATGTTTGTGTTTTCTAAGAGAATGTTCTTAAGTGTCTTGCAAATGTTACTTCTGTAACTGTTTAGTTCTCAAAATATTTTCTGTTTGAACATATGTTTTTCATAGCTAGTTAGTCGCTTATCTCATGGGAGCAGAAAGATTGCTTTTTGAGAGCGGTACAAAGAGTACTAGGGTAGATTAAGTAGTAGTAGTAGTTGCCACTGGTTAGTGATACAGATATTTATACCCCATCTTCAAAAGACCTAGAATTTCTGTCTCATTACTGCCACAGAGCCTGTGAGATGTGTATGCTTTATTTCAAAATACCTATGTGAATATTTATTGTGTATTTTTCCCCTTACTCAGTCTCAGGTGTGGATTTCAGCATAAATCAGTTTGTGCGGAACCTCGGCCTTGAACATCTAATTGACATATTTGAGAGAGAACAGGTAAGTAGCTGTATTTGTTTCCAGATACCTAGCTGGAAATCAAGGGAATAAGTACTGACTGTTTAGAATATTGTAATGAGATATATTTTAAATGAGTGCAAGTCAAGAACAGTGGAATGAAGGAAAGGAGTGTAACTGGATTTTTTTTTAATTGCTGTATAATATAAATGAATATTAAAAAAATATATATATATAAATAAATGGGGACAGTAATGGTGGTAACAGTTTAAGTGTAGGCATGGTTTTTTAGTGGTATAAACGGTGGAGTAAGTAAGTAGTGCTGATTAGTGATTTGGTTTTATTTCTATTGGGTTGAATACATCTAGAGAATATTGAGTCTCAGAAACATGATCTTTGCAAGTTATACAAGTTATACCTTTGTAGTTCGTAGCATATTTATTTGATAAAGATAAAAGTTTGGAGAAAACTGATTTAAAAAAAAGTCAAATGTGAGAATAATACACAAAGGTCTACAGTGTTCTGCTCATGCTTGCTTTCTATCTCAGCTATTGTGTGATATGTCTCAACTGTCGTTGACAGCTGTTCTAGTATGTTTATGCTGTTACACAAAAAAAGTGTTGGTTTCATTATAGATAACACTGGATGTATTGGTTGAAATGGGACACAAAGAATTGAAGGAAATTGGAATCAATGCTTATGGTCATAGGCATAAAATCATTAAAGGAGTTGAAAGACTCATTTCTGGACAGCAAGGTATGTACTTTTTCCATATTTATATATAACACCACATTCATAGAATCCATTTATATATATACTTTTGATTATTCAAAAAGATGTCTCATTCAAAAGAATAACTGATAAAATTGTCCCAGAAAATAGCTCTTTAAATGGTAAGAGTGTCAGGAGAGTCACGATGCCAAGCTGTAAATTAAAGCAGTATTAAGCAATCAATAAGGTAATCCTTTCTGTAGTAATGAAGTATTTAAGTGAATAGTCAGAATTTTCTCATGACAGGTAACTTTTGACAGCTCAATCGGGTATTTTTAATAAAAGCTACTTTTAAGGTGTCAGTTCAGCCTCCTGTCCCACTTGAGTTCCAAGATTACACAACTAATAATTAATTACATTCTGATTTTGCCTTCCAAGTAGGACTGATGTATTTTTGAATAGATGTATATTTGCACATATTTTAATATCTCTGTAGATAAACAGAATGTTGAACATTTAAATCCTTCACCCCTCCCACCCCCATGCTTTCTAGACTCTTGCTGTAAAGAGCCTGATACCTTTTGTGTGTAAACCACAGGCATACATACTTTGAGTATTTGACAGCTCTCAGTTCTTTTTCCTAGGGTGTGTTTTTGGAACAGGGAGGGGTTTTGTTTGCTTATTTTTCCCATTTTCTAAACCTTGCCGTTGTGCTCTTGCAGTCAAGTATGTTTATGTTGATATTTTGGCATCTTGTTCTGAGCACTGTATGGCCATTATTTTAGTGCTTTCTTGCTCCTGAAGACTTTGTTCCAGTTGCACGCTGCTGACATGAGACTCCTGACTGCANCACTGTAAGTCCTTGGGAAATCTCTGCTTACCTGCTGTTTGTGGCAGCTCATCTGAAAACTGCCCTTTAATTATGAAAGTAGTCATACAGCAGCTTCTCCATAACGTGAAATACTATGATTTTCTGGTATTGTACATACCTGGTAAGAAAAGTCATTATAATTTGACTAATACCAAAAAATGTGGCAATCAAGCGAAAGCAAACTTTGTAACAACATGAAGTTAGGAAACTATCTGGCTGTTAAGTTTTGGGTACTTTTTTTGCCTAAGTACTGTAATACAATTAGAAACTACTCCGAGTAACTTTTGTTTCATAAATTCTGATCACTGGTAGAAGCTTTTGTTCATTTTTCCTAGAATATTAATTCTATTTAACTGTCTCTAAAGTTTTTTAGAAGTAGTGAAGTTTTTCAGAAGTGCTGAAGTCTTTACTTTTTCTCTTACTGCAGTTTTAATTTCTAAACATTTTACAGTTTCATGAATGCTGTTGGCACAAAAGGCCATTTGCAAACTGCATTGTAAAATGCATATTTTTACAATATGTGTTTATTTTTCAATATTCTGAATAAGTTTGGAATAATGACAATGCATTCTAGGAAAAAACATTGTGCCCAAGTGTTCCTCTGTTTTATAAGTTGTTTTCTGCTCTTCAGGCAGACGATGTCAGCGCGTTATTGACAGCAGCAATGCCTCCTTCTGCCTTACCAACGTGCTACAAGCCTCAGGTTATAAGCATGTCTCAGACTACAGGTTCTGCAGCTGATGCCCTGTCTTCTGTTCCATCCAGTCCATCCAGTCTGTCTGCTGCAAGTAGTCTTGACAACTTGTCTGGTAGTTTTTCTGAACTTCCTTCTGTTGTTGGTACAAACAGTACAGAGGGAGCTACTGTTTTGGAGAAAAAAGAAGGTGAGGCTTTTTCAGGTAAGAATGAATAACGTTTTCTACCCTATGGTAAAAAGAATACACAATTGTGAAGTTTCCCACACAGTTACTATGACATATGCAGTATCACTATTCCCTGTGATGTCTTTAGCAAGGAGCAGAAGTCTAAAAGCCTTGTAGTATGCGACTTTAGTACTTACCCCTTACAGAATCTTTAAAGTGTTTCTTTTTTGCTGTACAGAACCAAAATTGTGAATTATGTTTTGAAAAAGACAAGTCAAATGAAAATTGGCTCCATAATAAGCAGTATTTTACCACAAAATGTTTGTGTTTTCTAAGAGAATGTTCTTAAGTGTCTTGCAAATGTTACTTCTGTAACTGTTTAGTTCTCAAAATATTTTCTGTTTGAACATATGTTTTTCATAGCTAGTTAGTCGCTTATCTCATGGGAGCAGAAAGATTGCTTTTTGAGAGCGGTACAAAGAGTACTAGGGTAGATTAAGTAGTAGTAGTAGTTGCCACTGGTTAGTGATACAGATATTTATACCCCATCTTCAAAAGACCTAGAATTTCTGTCTCATTACTGCCACAGAGCCTGTGAGATGTGTATGCTTTATTTCAAAATACCTATGTGAATATTTATTGTGTATTTTTCCCCTTACTCAGTCTCAGGTGTGGATTTCAGCATAAATCAGTTTGTGCGGAACCTCGGCCTTGAACATCTAATTGACATATTTGAGAGAGAACAGGTAAGTAGCTGTATTTGTTTCCAGATACCTAGCTGGAAATCAAGGGAATAAGTACTGACTGTTTAGAATATTGTAATGAGATATATTTTAAATGAGTGCAAGTCAAGAACAGTGGAATGAAGGAAAGGAGTGTAACTGGATTTTTTTTTAATTGCTGTATAATATAAATGAATATTAAAAATATATATATATA